>ML677335.1:39615673-39789886 GCA_007922305.1 Dermatemys mawii | reverse complement strand
CTATTGCTCCATGCTGGGGATCGCCTATTGCGAGGAGGCATGGCACGTGGAGTCATGATGATCAATCTGAATGATCACCTGCAACGATTCCCTGAGACCACGCCACGCAATCAATCAGATCAATGAGAATGATCACTTGGAAGGGTTCCCTGAGAGCACGCCACGCTTGGCTGGAGCAAACAGGAAGGGGATTTTCAAATTTCCCTGGAACTTTAAAGGGCGGGTCTGACGTGTGGTCACCTGAGGACAGGACAAAAGAGTTTGCAAGTGATGACCAGAGTGGCTCGAACGGGAATTATGGGATGGGCTGGAGGCCAATTAATGCGCAGTGGGTGTCCACATTCTTCCTGTAGCGCTACAGCAGGTGCGCTACAGCCCTTATTCCCCATGAGGAGGTGGATTAATAATAGCGCTATAACTCAGCGGTTATAGCGCTCTTAGTGCCTTGCCAGTGTGGACGGGGAGGAGGTTATAGCGCTCGTGGGGGCTTTATAGCGCTATAACGTGCCAGTGTAACCATGGCCTAGTTCTTTTTTATCTAATTTATCTAGTTCTTTTTTTTAACCCTGTTATAGTCTTGGCCTTCACAACATCCCCTGGGAAGTTTGACTGTGTGTTGTATGAAAAATACTTCCTTTTGTTTGTTTCAAACCTACTGCCTATTAATTTCATTTGGTGATGCCTAGTTCTTGTGTTATGAGGAGTAAATAACCCTTCCTTATTGACTTTCTCTACACTAGTCATGATTTTTTAGCCCTCAATCATATCTCCCCTTAGCCATCTCTTTTCCAAGGTGAAAATTCCCAGTCTTACTTAATCTGTCCTCATATGGAAGCCATTCTATATCTATAATCATTTTGGTTGCCCTTCTCTGAACCTTTTTCAATTTCAATATATATTTTTTTGAAATGGGGAGACTACATCTGTATGCAGTATTAAAGATGTGCGTGTACCATGTATTTGCATAGAGGCAATATATTTTCTATCTTATTATCTATCTATCTATCCCTTTCTTAATGATTCCCAATATTCTGTTCACTTTTTTGACTACCCCTGCATATTGAGTGGATGTTTTCAAAGAACTATCCACAATTACTCCAACATCTCTTTCTTGAGTGGTAACAGCTAATTTAGACCCCATCATTTTATATTTATAGTTGGGATTAGTTTTCCAATGTGCATTACATTGCTCAGTCACCAGTTTTGAAAGATTCTTTTGCAGGTTTTCACAATCTACCTGGGACTTAACTATCTTGACTAGTTTTGCATCATCTGCAAATCTTGCCACCTCACTGTTTACCCCTTTTTTCCAGATAATTTCTGAATATATTGAATAGGACTTGTCCCAGGCCAGACCCCTAGGGGACATCACTATTTACCTCTGTTAGTTCTGAAAACTAACTGTTTATTCCTACTCTTTGTTTCCTGTCTTTGAACTAGTTACCAATCCATGAGTGGACCTTCCCTCTTATCCCATGACAGCTTATTTTCTTTAAGAGCCTTTGGTGAGGGTGTGATGGGTTTGGTTACAGAGACCTCCTTGGGACTGTCACCTGATGTGCTGGAATTACCTCTGAGCCCTTTTTCCACTGCCAGCTTAGGACTCCAGAACCCTGCTTTGTTGAGCCAGACACGCTAGCCTTCTGCAACACAGACCCAGGTCTGGTCCATGCCCCCAAAGCTGCAGACTTTAGCCAAAGACTGCTCAGCAAGTCTCTTATCTCTAGCACCCAGACACCCAGTTCCCAATGGGATCCAAACCCCAAATAAATCCGTGTTACTCTGTAGAAAGCTTATACAAGGTAAACTCATAAATTGTCCATCCTCTGATACACTGATAGAGACAGATGCACAGCTGTTTGTTCCCCAGGTATTAATCACTTACTGTGGGTTTATTAATAAACAAAAGTGATTTTATTAAGTATAAAAAGTTGGATTCAAGTGGTTTCAAGTAATAACAGACAGAACAAAGTAAGTTACCAAGCAAAATAAAACAAAACATGGAAGTCTAAGCTTAATACATTAAGAAACTGGAAACAGGTAAATCTCACCCTCAAAGATGTTCCAATAAGCTTCTTTTACAGACTAGGCTCCTTCCTAGTCTAGGCCCAGTCCTTTCCCCTGGTATACAGTTTTTGTTAGTTCCAGCTCAGGTGGTAACACTGGGACTCCTCATGACTGGCAGCCCCCTTTGTTCTGTTCTACCCCCTTTTATATCTTTGGCACAAGGTGGGAATCCTTTTTCTCTTCTTAGGTTCCCACCCTTCCTTCTAAATGGAAAAGCACCAGGTTTAAGATGGATTCCAGTATCATGTGACATGTTCACAGGTCCTGTGAGACTTCATTATTCACTGACTGGCACCCACATGCAGGAAGGATTACAAGTAAACAGAGCCATTTACAACTAGTTGTCCTAGGCCATGGTTACACTGGCACTTTATAGCGCTATAAAGCCCCTACGAGCACTATAACCTACTCTCCGTCCGCACTGGCAAGGCACTAATAGCGCTATAACCGCGGAGTTATAGCGCTATTATTAATCCACCTCCTCATGGGGAATAAGGGCTGTAGCGCACCTGCTGTAGCGCTACAGGAAGAATGTGGACACCCACTGCGTATTAATTGGCCTCCAGCCCGTCCCATAATTCCCGTTCGAGCCACTCTGGTCATCACTTGCAAACTCTTTTGTCCTGTCCTCAGGTGACCACACGTCAGACCCGCCCTTTAAAGTTTCAGGGAAATTTGAAAATCCCCTTCCTGTTTGCTCCAGCCAAGCGTAGCGTGCTCTCAGGGAATCCTTGCAAGTGATGATTCTCATTGATCTGATTGATTGCGTGGCGTGGTCTCAGGGAATCGTTGCAGGTGATCATTCTGATTGATCATCATGACTCCACGTGCCATGCCTCCTCGCAATAGGCGATCCCCAACATGGAGCAATAGTGAGGTGCTGGACCTCATCAGCTGCTGGGGGGAAGAGGCTGTTCAGTCTCAGCTGCGGTCTAGCCGCAGGAATTTTGACACCTATGGGCAGATATCACGGGCCTTGGCAGAAAGAGGCCATGAGCGGGACACTCTGCAGTGCCGTGTTAAGGTAAAGGAGCTTAGGAATGCGTATCGCAAAGCCCGCGAGGCAAACGGCCGCTCAGGGGCAGCCCCGGTGACTTGCAGATTTTATAAAGAGCTGCACGCGATACTTGGTGGTGATCCCACGGTCACTCCATCGACCACCACGGACACTTCCCAGCCCACCAGAGAAGGAGGGGGTGAGGAGGAGGACGAAGAGCAGGAGGATGAAGAAGAGGAGGACGATGAAGACGAGGCAGCAGCGATCCAGGGCACGGAGGAGTCCCTGGACGCATGCAGCCAGGAGCTCTTCTCAACCCAGGAGGGCAGCCAGCCACAGCGTCCGGCAGTTGCAGGGGCCAGCTCAGCAGCGGATTGCGGAGGTAAAGCTGCTTTTCTATGGGGAAGGCTGGCAGCTTGGGGTGGAAAGGGATGAGGGGGGCATTCCAGCTGGTGCTCTGTTCAAGCCAGGAGGAGGGCAGGGGGGCATGCAGCCAGGAGCTCTCCTCTAAAGTCAGGAGGAGGGCGGCCAGCCACTGCGTCCGGCGGTTGCAGGGGCCAGCTCAGCAGTGCATTGCGGCGGTAAAGCTGCTTTTCTATGGGGAAGGCAGGCAGCTTGGGGTGGAAGGGGATGCTTGCATGCTTGCCTACATGTGGAATAGTGCATTGATGTAGTCTGTCACCTCGCGGTAGTCATCATTAGTAATCTCTTCAAAGGTCTCAATAAGAGCACTTGCAATGCGCCTGCGCAGGTTTCCCGGGAGAGCCAGCGTGGTCCCCGTCCCGGTCACGGTCACTAGTCCCTGCCACTGTGCTACAATGGGTGGGGGGAGCATTGCTGCACATAGGCACGCTGCATATGGCCCTGGGCGGAAGCTGCATCTTAATAAAATCCCTTCCCTTTGCTCCTCAGTGACTCGAAGCAACGAGATATCTTCCAGGACAAACACCTACGGAGAATGTTGGAACAGTGTTCAGAGTAGGGCTCCTACCACTTTCCGGCACTCAACCCACCCCCCGCCACAGCTTTTCAGGGCAGGGAAGAAATCCTTCCCCCTGCCTGCTGCTCACACTGTGGCTCCTGCCACTTACCGGCACTCCCCACCCCCTCCCCCGCCACAGCTTTTCAGGGCAGGGAAAAAATCATTTCCCTTGCCTCTGGAGTCCACTCACCATGGCAGGGGCTCCGTTGCTGTATCTGTGCTGTCTGCGGGACAGGCAAACGGGGAATGCGGGGGAATGATAGGCATGTCTGCTCTTTACAAGGGAACCACTGTGCAATGTATCTTTTTATTTTAGAAGGGTCGTCCTTCACCCCTTCGCCATCGCTCTTATCAACAGCTGAGAGGCTCAGGCGACTGAGGAAGCGGCCACGAAGGAGCAAAGAGGATCTTGTACAGCAAGTAATGCAATAGGCTGTAACGGAGAATCGAGTTGCACAGAGGTGGAGGGAGAATGAGAGCAAGTTGAGGGAGAAGGCGCGGAAGGAGAACGCGATTCACTGTCGGGAAAGCACCGACAAGCTGCTCTCATTACTGCAGCTTCAATTGCAGACTATGCAGCGGCTTGTCACCCTTCAGGAGGAGAAGCTCCGCACCCACCACCCCAATTATCGTTTGCCCCAACTCCCTTCCCCTTCTTTGCCTCTGTACCCTCCAGGCCACTATCATCAGCCAAATGGTTATCACCATCCACAGCTGCCTCCAACCCCTCTGTCTTCACCGAACAACCCCCAGACCCCAGACCATTATCCACTGCAGTCTACCCCTAATAACATGCCTTACTGGCCACCGCAAATGGGGTTCGGGGGACATGGCCACTGTGAGGGCACTGGAGACTCAGAGACCCGGACATACTCCGATCTCTGACTGACCCCACGACACCCCCATTGCACCTCCCCTGCCTTCCCCCTCACATGCATCACAATATTTTCTTTCAGCAACCGAAGTACCTGTTCAATACATGAATTGTCTTCTTAATAAATGGGTTTTTTTTATTAAGTGTACATACATTATTACAGGCTACAGAAAAGCAAATGCCTGTTCCTGTGAAAAGAATGCTCCCTCCCTCCCTCCCTTCCTCCATCTGCACCTCACTTTAGAACTGGCTTTCAGCCTCAAAATGCTCCCTCAAGGCTTCCCTGATCCTAACAGCCTCGCGCTGGTCCCCTCCATGAACCCTGCTCTCTGGCTGGGCATATGTGGCCTCCAGGCGTTGAACCTCAGAGGACCATGCCTGAGTGAAGCCTTCGCCCTTCCGCTCACAAAGATTATGTAGGGCACAGCATGCGGAAATAACCGCGGAGATACTACCCTCGGCCAAGTCTAGCCTCCCATAAAGACAGCGCCAGCGCGCCTTGAGACGCCCAAAAGCACACTCCACAGTCATTCGACACCGGCTAAGCCTGTAGTTGAACCTTTCCTGACTGCTGTCCAGGCTCCCTGTGTAGGGTTTCATGAGCCAGGGCATTAAAGGGTAAGCAGGGTCACCAAGAATCACTATGGGCATTTCCACTTCCCCCACGGGGATCCTCTGGTCTGGGAAAAAAGTCCCGGCTTGCAGCTTCATGAACAGGCCGGTGTTGCGGAAGATGCGTGCGTCATGCACCTTTCCAGACCAGCCAGCGTTAATGTCAGTAAAACGCCCACGGTGATCCACAAGCGCCTGGAGAACCATGGAGAAGTACCCCTTTCGGTTAACGTACTCCTCAGCTAGGTGGGCGGGCGCCAGAATGGGTATATGGGTCCCATCTATCGCCCCTCCACAGTTAGGGAAACCCATTTCTTCAAAGCCAGCCACGATGTCATGCACGTTATCCAGAGTCACAATTTTTCGTAGCAGGATGCGATTAATGGCCCTGCACACTTGCATCAGCACAACTCCAACGGTCGACTTTCCAACCCCAAACTGGTTGGCCACCGATCGGTAGCTGTCTGGGGTAGCCAGCTTCCAGATCGCGATAGCCACCCGCTTCTCCACCGGGAGGGCAGCTCTCAGTCTGGTGTCCTTGCGCCGCAGGGCAGGGGCGAGTTCAGCACACAGTCCCATGAAAGTGGCTTTTCTCATTCGAAAGTTTTGCAGCCACTGCTCGTCGTCCCAGACTTGCATGACGATGCGATCCCACCACTCTGTGCTCGTTTCCCGTGCCCAGAAGCGGCGTTCAACAGCCGTGAGCATGTCCGTTAATGAGACAAGAAGCTTCGTGTCAAATGCATTCACCGCTTCGATCTCGTCTTCAGACTCATCACTGTCATCCTGCATGTCAAGGAATAACTCCACTGCACACAGAGATGTGCTGGCGACAGTCATCAGCATGTTCCTCAGCAGTTCTGGATTCATTGCAGCACTCAACAATGGAAGACGGAGCGTGCCTTGCTGAAACCCTTGAAAGATGGCGCCGGAGGTGGAAGGAAACACAGGGATTGCTGGGATATGCCAAAAAGCATCATGGGTAGTTCAAACAGGATATAGAATGCCCCGCAAGTGACGCCCCCCCTACCACAAGCCATTGCGCCAGATCAGGAAGAGGTGTACTGTGGGATACATGCCCTAATGCGCTGCTCTTAATGCCGTATTAAGTGCCGCAAATGTGGCCATGCTATAACGCTGGAGCATCTCAGTGTGGACATACAATAGCGCTATTATTATTGCTGTATAAGGGGACCGCTATAACCAATAGCGCTATAATCTTGTAAGTGTAACCATACCCCTAGATAAATTGGAGGATAGGTCATCAATGGCTATCAGCCAGGATCGGCAGGGATGGTATCCCTAGCCTTTGTTTGCAAGAAGCTGGGAATGTGTGACAAATAATGGATCACTTGATGATTACCTGTTCTGTTCATTCCCTCTAGGGCACCTGTTAAAGGCCACTGTTGGAAGACAGGATACTAGGCTAGATGGACCTTTGGTCTGACCCAGTATGGCTGTTCTTATCTTTGTGTCTTCTTATGTTATACTTAATGCTTCCAGCAAGCCTGCTCTTTCCTGCTGGAACATCTCTCTTAAAATACTAGGAATACTTCATTCCCGTTTCCTCACTGTTCCTTCCCTGAGCCCATGTCCCATGCTTTGTCTTGTGTTTATCTTTTCTCCTTAGACTCTAAGCTCCTCAGGGTACCTATAAAGACTTAGGTTAGGTCTACACTACTATTTACTTCACTACAATTTACATTACTCCAAGGTATGAATAAGCCACACCCTGAGCAAGAGAGGTTAACACCAACCTAACCACCAGTGTGGACAGTATTGTGTCAGTAGGAGAGCTTCTGTTTCTATTGTAGAGTAGCCCTAAGTGTATGTTTTTGAAATGCAATAAAAGATGAAAACCAGAACCACAGTGGAGAATATTCCTTCCTTCTATGCATCTCCCCTGATTACTCAAACACTTGGATCATCTCACATACTGGATACATTTGGGAACTAAAGGCGAGATTCAAAGCTCACTGAATTCAATTTAAGTCTTTTCACTAATGTCAGCCAGCCTGAAGTGACAGGAGCCCTTAACTCTGTTGCCTTCCTGCTTGTTTGTGCTTCCCCATTCCACTTGGATCTCTCCTAGTTATTGAGTCAGAGAGCCCTGCATGGACTATTATAAATATTATATACTCCTATCAATGCCCAAGAAGTGAATATTCTGGCATTACAGATGAAATCCATTTTGTTTGTTTGTTTTTAGTGCATGGGAAGCTGATGAACACCTTGATTTAGCACAGGGCAATCAGTCAAGTAGCTCTAATTAGAGCACTGCTGATTCTTTGCCTGCAATTTATTTGGAAATTAACAGTTTTGAACTCAGTTAAGATCTTCAAGTCTACAATCAGCCAGTTTGCAAAAGGGAAACATGGCCAGTCCTACTAACACCTGGTCCATCCTGGTTGATGTCTGTCAGCACCATTATCCTTTGAGATACAAAATAGTATCCAGTATAGTTGTATCTGTGTCATTCATGTTAAAAGAAAATTATATATGCTCCCATTTTTAAGTAAGCATTTTAATATGGCAACATTGTGGTACTGCTTCATTTATTTACTTGCCTTTGGTGGACTGAAGACTTTCGCTTTTTTCACAGCACCTTTTTCACCTTTGTTATTTTTGCCTATTATTTCTTTCTTCCCCTACATTCCAGCAAAGCTGCTTTACTGACAACAAAGTATCATCTCTGCTTTGGAGAATATGGAAACACTGAATCCAACTGTACAGTAACTGACTCTCTGAGGAAAAATGTATCTTTAAGATATATTCCTACTAGAAATATTTTATCTGCTACTAAATGTTTAATTCTAGGGAAAAAAAGGGGGTGCAATCAACACTGAAAACACACTAGGAATTAGAAGATGCTTTTAAATCACAGTAATGGGAACATCTAAAACAGTTTAAAGTTTAAACTATGAGAAAGCAACTCAGTGGTTCTGGAGATTTGAATGAATCATAAGCAATTAAATGGGGTGTGGGGAAGCTCATGCAGCGCTCATCACTTCAGGCTCTGTGTAAACTCAGCATTGTTCCCTTCAAGGCTCAGCATAGCAAAAGAAACATAGTCATGCAAAGACACCAGGCCCAGGAGGAGCTGCAGTCATTACAGAACTAATAAGTCTGGCCTCCTGGAAATGTACTGCTGCCAACATACTCTCACTTTCCCTTCCACAGCTGATTGGGTTCATTAAATAGCCATTGAATGAGGTTTAGAAGACAGACAATTCACTCTAAAAAACAAAAGAGCAATCATACAGGGTCAGACTAATTGTCCATCTAGCCCAGTATACTGTCTTTCAACTGTGACCAATGCCAGATGCTTCAGGGCGAATGAACAGAACGGCAATTATTGAGTGATCTATCCTGTCATCCCTTCTTTCTGGTTAGCTGTAGTGCAGAATGGGAGGTATCACTGGGAAAAACAGGAGAGAAAGGTTACAAAGAGGATGCAAAAGCCCTTATTTCTCTTTAACGAGTCTCCTATCACTCTCCCCTTTTAGGGTTTGAGTCGACTCTCCCTTGCATTAAAGGGAGCTGAAGGCATTCAATATCAATGAGGCACTCAGCACTTCACAGAGCTGGACATGTAAATGGAAGCAGAATCAGACCTCAGAACAGGAACAGGTTCTCAACCTCTATGCAAATTAGAGATAACAAAATCATAACAGTGATATTTCTTTTAAATAGGCATTAGGTCATTATACTCTACATTCAACTCTTTAAGGAAGTGAGAGGGTCCTTTTAAAGACAGAGCAGATCTCCTGTGGTTCAGGAAGACAGGCAAAAGCCACACAGGAGCACTGCCACGTGTCAGCACTCAATTAAACCACTCAACAGTCTGTTATTCAGAGGCCTGAGGCCTATGTGCCTGAAAATGTTAAACTGGCCTAAGACCTAAGTGTTCTTGGAAGGGATCCTATTCTAGGAAGGAGGGGGAGAAAAGATGAGTGGTCAGGAGCAACATTCAGGTTAAAAATTGTTACTGAGAGCACCAACTATTAACAACTACACAAAATTTTTAAAAAAATCCAAATTTACTTTTTATCATTTAGACTCTGCCTTGCACTTCATTCAGTCCAGATAACGAAATGAGACTGATTCTGTTTCTAGTCAATAACATCTGCCAGGTTCTCGTGCATTAGCACACAGCTGCAATATTTACATTTCCAACACTGCAAGGGTACTCAAAGGCCATGTGCTCGGTGTACAGTATGGTCCCGGAATACTGATATCTCCTGCCCTGCGGTTACTCACCATTTTGCGGATCTTGTGACTCATGTGTGCTTGCCTGGGGTCAGCCGATTAGTGATAGGTATATGAATAGTGGCTGTGCTCTAGATCACTGAATCAGTGGTCTGTGTTGCAAACACTCCTTGCTGCTATGAAGGTTCCCCATGTATGCTTCATAAGCCATGGCATTAAGGGGTAGGCAGGGTCTCCAGGATCACAATGGGCATTTTGACTTCCCCTACTATGATCTTCTGGTCTGGGAAGAAAGTCCCTGCTTGCAGCTTCCTGAACAGACCAGTGTTCCAAAAGATGTGTGTGTCATGCACCTTTCCAGATCAGCCTCTGCTAACATCTGTGAAACACTCACAATGATCCAGAAGTGCCTGGAGAACCATTGAGAAATACCCCTTTTAATTAATGTACTTGGTGTCTAGGTGGTCTGGCCCCAGGACTGGAAAATGAATGCCATCTATCACCCCTCTGCAGTTAGAGAAGCCCATTTGTGCAAAGCCAGCCACAATGTCATGCATTTTCTTCAGAGTCATGGTCTTTTGGAGCAAGATGCGAATAATGGCCCTGCACGCTTCCATCAACACAAGTCCAACGATTGACTTTCCCACTCCAAACTAGTTAGCGACCGATCGGTAGCAGTCTGAAGTAACCAGCTTTCACAGTGCAATCGTCACGCTCTTCTCCACTGGGAGGGCAGCTCTCATTCTTGTGTCCTTGTGCCGCAGGGCTGGGACGAGCTCATCACACTGTCCCATGAATGTGACTTTCCTCATGCAAAAGTTCTGCAGCCACTGCTCATCATCCCAGACATGTATGACGATGTGATCCCATCACTCAGTTCTTGTTTCCCAAGCCCCAAAGCGGCATCCGACTGAGGTCAGTACCTCCATGAATGCAACAAGCAATCCTGTGTCATTGCTACTATGTGTGGCGAGATTAATGTCAAACTCCTCTTGCCTTTGTAGTTTAAGGAATAACTCCACTGCCCCTCATGATGTATTAGTGAGCAGAACATTGGTCAACAGTGTGAGATCCATTCCAGCAGACTGAAGAGGCAGAACATACAATTCGCAAACCATTGAAAAATGGCACCAAATGCAGACAGAAGCACAGGGATTGCTGGAATGTGAAGCAATGCATTAAGGAGCATTGGGACAGGACTCAGGAAGCCCTGTGAGCCCCTTCGCCTTCCCACAACTCTTAGCAGCAGAAGGGAAAGCAATGATCTGCATGATACCTGCCCAGAATGCACCGTTCCGAATACCAATGCAAGTGCTACAAATGTGAACACGCTATTACACGGGCAGCTGACAGCGTGAACACACAACAGCAGTTTCCCTTCAGTGCTCTATGAGTGACGATGTAACTGCCAGCAAAGTAACTACCAGTGTAGACATACATCTTTAAGGAGCACTGTAAATTAGGGTATCTAAATAGTGTTTTGCTGGTAGGGCCCAGACCTCCTGAACTCTGTGCTTGGACAAAACTCCCTCTCAATTAAATTCAGTTAGGGATTATAAGGCTCTCATGATTATTAGAGAGAAAAAAAAATCTTCAAATCACAATTGTGTGTTCAACCAGAATGGATGCACTAAGCATGACAATGCTGATGATAGATTAGCTTGAATGAGAGATGTTCTCTGCCTCAGACAAGGAATTATCATCAATGTCTGACAGGTGAGTCCAGTTATTGTTAATTTCTCAAAGTTATTTCCACTGCATCTATGTTTAACAGATTATGCAAAAACAGAACTGAGCAAG
Source organism: Dermatemys mawii (assembly GCA_007922305.1). NCBI lineage: Eukaryota > Metazoa > Chordata > Testudines > Dermatemydidae > Dermatemys > Dermatemys mawii. Next base: position 39,778,345 of record ML677335.1, on the reverse strand, counting down.
GTAGGGAGGATAGATGTGGATCGGAGTACAGTGACAATGGGGAGTATTTAAGAAAAGCTGTACTATATTCCTCAGCTTCCTGTTCAAAAAAGAAAAATCCACTCATCCTTTTTTTATCCAGCAAGCAGCCTTTCAGATGGACTTGTAGAGTCGAAATAGAAAAACTTTCAATTTAAAAGTAGTCTTGAATAAGGGCTAATTCATATTTCTTAGTAATGTTTGTACATAATCTGCCAGTCCTTTGATCACCATATCACTCTGTTTGGAGTCTGTGATCCCAAAACTGTTATTCTGCAACCAAAAGAGATTTTAAAGAACTACTTCAAAAGTTATTTATAAGCTTTAATTCATTCAGGTCTTTGATAAATCAAATACCTTAAGTTATATAACTGAATTTTAACAGAAAAAGCTTACTTGTATTAGCTTTTAACGCCTTTCCAAAACCAGCCAATAAATGAGTATTTAATGGCAATATATTTTCAGATATTTTTTCCCTAAATGCCTCAGATTTTTCAGCAGATCTTCAGAGAGCTATTCACTGTGCCACAAGTCTGCTTCAAAGAAGTCATAAATTATGTTATAAATAGATTATATAGATTAAATAGATTATATAGATTATATAGATTATATAGATATATTATAGAATAGATAGATATGTTATAAATAGATTATCTACACCCAGGATTGTGCTTCTGAGCAAAGACTATGGAGACAAAAGAAAGGAAGAGGGGTCAGCTTGCCACATGGAATTCTTAAAATGTAACTGAGGAAATAATTCTGGCAGATAGCAGTAGCACTATCTGAAGAGTGGCTGAGGAGGTGGTGATGTTAATTTTACACTTGGATAAGAGATTATTCAAGCACTTTGCTTATATTTATACTGTTTATGTTGGGGGTGGGACGAGAGGGGAGGAGAGGAAAAGTTCCTGATTAGATTTGTAATGTGAAGAGATTTTAAATAGGATTTTCCCTTGGTTTTTATCTACAACTTATTAACAGACTTCCTTGGCAATAGTGGCAACACCACCATTGCCAGCTCAAGTATTTTTATTGCTCATGGCAATCCGAAATACCCCTTTCTATCCCATCCAAATAGCACTGGCATGATAAATAGTCCAATAAACACTTTCGTGCCTCAGGCAACCACCTGCTCTGCTCCTGTGTAATCAGCATAAATCCAGGATAGACAACTCTGAATCCAAGAAATTATACATAGTAACGATACTATTCTACTGGCATGAATCTCCCTGGATCAGAATGTGCAGAATTCCCTCTGACCAGAGACCTGCCTCTGGAGCATTCTCCGATTTCTAAACTTTGGTCCCAATATATCTTGTTTGCTTTGGAGGAAAACAAAAATGAGTCTCTCACATAAAATTAAAAACATGGTCTTGGACAGTGCTTTGCACTTTAAAGAATTCTGGGCAAATGCTAAAAGTACTAAAGAAGCTGGGATTGTCTTTTATTCTGCAAAGTTCCAAACACCTAATTTCAATGTTTAACAATGTGAGAGTGATAATGAAACAACAGAGGAAAATTTCCTCATTCAGCATATTGAAACAAAAAGGGACATGTATCAGGACAGTGATTGTTCAAGCATCCCATATGATTAAGTGCATTGTATACTCTGATATGCAGATATTGAATTAGTGGAGGCTTTAAAAGCAGTCCATGGATAATGCAAGTTACTTGCGTTTAATGGGTGCCTAATTTCTTACATATCTCTTTAAATTCTAATTTGATACTACTGCATAGAATGTATCTGATCACTAAAGCTTATTTTCTCCAAGTTCCTGCATCTTGATAATAAGCAGTTTAATTTATAATATGACTTGTTACATTCATCTGCCTACCATCAAGGTTTATAGTTTATTGAATATGGGTTTCCTATCATATTAAGAGAGATTTGCATGTGTCAACAACTTGGGTGTAATTAGGGATAAAACAAAGCACATGGATTCAAAGGCAAATAAAATCCCAGAAAAAATGGGGGAAAACCTGGAACTCCTGGAGTTAGGTCATTTGAAAAATTCTGCTTTATCTCAAAACTGGAATTTGAAATTGGCTTTAAGGTAAATTGAGTCAGTAAAGCCATTGGACCTTCTAAATAAGTCAATTTAGAAAAACTAAGACTGTACAGGTTTGAATTTCATCGCACATTTGGGCTTGGTTACTGTTATTTTTTGGGAAATGTTTATTGCAGTGTGGGTGTAGATGCTAGCATATTCAATGGATCATTTAGAAAAGTCTGGAAGGCTCACCAACTAGTAACAAAGATGCCATATTCCTAGTTCATATTTGCAATGCAGAAGCTTCAGCAACAAACACCTGCTCATTTTCATGGGCTGCACTAGGAACAAGTTCAGTAGAACCTCGATTTTATAAACACTAGTGTTATGAACAGGCAGTTATACAAACCATTTTTTCCAAATGGGGAAAAGATAAATCACATAACAAAAGGGAGGTTAATGAAGAACAAATCACATTCTGATGCCTTCAGTGAATTGGAGATTGGTTTGCAGTGGCTGGAAGGATAAGAAGAAAGTGATGTGTTGCACCATAGTGCAACTTGAGCCCCGTATCTACAGTCACTCTGAGATATTCAGTTCCAGAAATGTTTTGATTTTATGAACTTCTCAGTCCCCAATTAGTTCATGAAATGGGACTTTCCTCTACTCACATCCACTTTCTGTTAGTAAAGGGATCACATGGCAAAAAAGCTGGTCACCAAGATACAGTCTCTTGCACACTTCCTTTATACTATTTCTCATGTTCTATTTTCAGAGAAGGCTCTGAACCAAACCTCCAGAACTAACTACCCTGAACCTGGAAGTTTACATCCAGACCCAAATCTAGTATCTCAAGCTCACCCCTACTTTTTTGTGTTCAAAAAAACTCTTCCCTCTGACTCTCAAAGTATATGAGGGAGCAGGGACTTGTGCCTTAGAGACAATTAAAATTAGGTGTGACGTATAACTTAGTGAAATTGGGAACTGGATGCAAGTCTTTCACCTCTAGGCCATTGATTCAGATGCATCCCAGATTGGTAGTGCCTAGGATTTAACACACCTAAAACCCCAGATCTAACACACCTAAAACTTTGGAAAAGTTTTGACTAGGATCCCAGATTTGAAGTTCAAACTCATCTCTGAGAACCGGTTATCTGAAGGTTTTTTGGTCACCTATAATTTTTAAGAGAGAAGTATCAATATCACAAGGTACACTCTGGGTGCAAAGGATCTTGAGTGCCATGAAAACTTAGCTAGATCTGGGTGGAAGCACAGTGGCATGACATCATGGGGAAATATGTACTGCCAGTTTCAGTATTATATCTTGGTTGGGGTTTTCAGTCTTCTTAGCTACAAATTCCACACCCTTCACCAGTGTTAAATTCACTTACAAATAAAAAATAAAGTTGGAACCTAGTAAAAATGGCTGACTGTTGTTCCCCATCATGAGCTTTTTATATGTACTACACACACAAAGTTTAAGGTATTTGTAAACACACAGGCTTATTGGAAGAGACACATATCTGTAAAGATTTCCTCTGTCCATGATTATAATGAGATGCTCAAGTCAAAAAGAAAGAAAGACCAAGAAAAAAGAGCCCCAGATTTATTCATGAGCTTTGAATAGCAAGTGTCTCATTAAGGCCCTGTACCATGATGCACTGAACATCAGACCTACATAACCAAATACATGATGTCAGCTGTTATGTCTGGATGCTGCAGGAGGACACAAAACATTCTGATGCTGTATTTGAATTGACAGGGCTTAACTATATCGGGAATTTTTGCTGTCTCAGTGGGAGCCTAGGGATACGGCTGTCAAACCAAGAAGCCAGGAATGTCCTGTAACGGCAACCCTGTCAACCTCCTTCACTTCTTCAACAGTAAACTTTTCTCTGTGTTGTTCCTACTGTGAAGCTCCATGTCCCTGTTTGGATTGCAGCTCCTTCTCAGTATGTTGTCATTCATTTGAATGAAATGTCCACCCGCTTCCACTAAATCAAAGAGATTAAAACGCCTTGGAATCAATACAACATTTAGCATTTCTCAATCACATTAGAATCTTCAGACCAAACGATCACTGACAGACATTTGTCCACATGCCTGTGCCCTCTTCCTCTCAATGCACTACAAGACCAGTCCTGCTGAGATGTAGTCACATACTTATACTGCCAGAACATGTTAAGACTGTGGTGAATTGGCATGGCTATTGCCTGCATGGCTTGGGTTAGTGTTATTAGAACCATGCTTTCAGAAGTACCCACAAATTCTAAATCCTTGTGCTTCACTCCCTGTCAAAGATCTGTGTCTAACACTCATCTAGCATGGAGAAATGTAGTCTAGTTAGTAGAGATTCTTAGTTCCATTCCGCAATCTTCCACTTACTAGCTAGTTCAGCTGAGGGTACATCTATAGTACGAAATTATATCGAATTTATAGCAGTCAATTTTTCTGAACAGATTGTATACATTCGATTGTGTGTGTCCCCCACTAAATGAACTAAGTCAGTGGAGTGCATTCACAGAGCGGTGCAATGTGGGTAGCTATCCCACAGTTCCCGCAGTCTCTGCCACTCACTGGAATTCTGGGTTTAGCTCCAAGTGCAGGATGGGGCAAAATCATTCTCGCAGGTTTTCCTGGGTGCATCTCATCGGTCGCCCCTCCCTCCTTGCAAAGTATGGCAGACAATCGTTTCGAGCCGTATCACGGCAAACACGGAGCCCACTCAGCTCCAGTTGTGACCACTGTAAATATCTCTTGCATTATCCAGAAGTATTTGAAGAACGGAGCTGCAAATCGTCTGCAAATCCAGGACTGTGTGGTCTCCTGCATTGGTGGACTCTGCATGGTTGCCTGTCATGGTGGGCTCTGCACGGTCACCTGTGCTGATGAGCTCGCCATGCTGGCCAAACAGGAAATTAAATTCAAAAGTTCCCAGGGCTTTTACTGCCTACCTGGTTAGTGCATCAGAGTTGAAAGTGTTGTCTGGAGCGGACACAGTGGAGCATTCTGGGATAGCTCCCAGAGGCCTATAATGTTGAATTGCATCCACAACACCTCTAATCCAGAACTGCGATGTCGATTTTAGCGCTACTCCACTTGCCAAGGTGGAGTACAGAAACCAGCTTTAAGAGCCCTTTAAATCAACAAAACAGGATTGGTCGTGTGGATGGAATAAGTTTTAATTCGAATTAACTCAGCTAATTCTGAAATAATCGTGTAGTATAGACCAGGCCTTAGACAAATCACTAAAGACTACATTTACACTACTGTCTACGTCAGCAAAACTTATGTCATTCAGGGGTGAGTTTATACCACCTCTCTTAGGTGCATTAATTACACTGACATAAACGCTAGTGTGCACAGTGCTATGTCACTGGGGAGCTTTTTTCATGCCGATGGGAGAGCCCTCTCCTGTCAGCATATAGCACCTTCACCAGATGCACTGCAGTGACACAGCTGTGTCGACAGAGCTGCACAGCTGCAGCACTGTGCATATAGACATGGTCTTAGTCTCTCCATGCCTCCATTTCCTTATCTATTAAAAGGGGTGTTGTGCGGCTTCATTAATATTTCTTGAGTGCTTTGAGATGTCTATTCACTAGGGGCTTGATCCATAACACTTAACTCAGTTGAACAGAGTTTTCCCTCAGTTAGCATTTCAGGATGGGGAGCACATGGAGGAAGAGAACAATCTCCTTTATAGGCAATCTCCTCTGCTATTTCTCTAATATTTGTAGACTTACATTTTCTGTCTATTTTTATTTTTAGATAACTCCGGAGGTATTATCATATTACATTGAAAATGGCTACATATTCTGTAAATGTAAGCCAACCAAACAGCTAGCAGATGGATTAGTCATTGTTTATACATTTAATTAGTTCATTTTTGCACTTAAAAAGTTTGTAAATGTGCTGTGCAAAAGCCAGTTCTTTTCTGCACTAACATCTAGCAAAGAGGGACACTATTTTATACTGTTTCCATTAGCTATCACAGAAGAAAATTTTAGGCTTGTTAACTGGGAGTTCTTGGTACTTGGCACCTCTAAAAATCAGGCCTTGAGGTGCTAGGAATATGGGTAGCCAAAAAACATACGCCCCCAGCATTTGCAGATGTTATAAAATTAAGGCCTTATCCTCTGACAATTTATTCATTTCTAAAATGGGGATATTACTAATTGCCTAGGACCCTATCCTGCACAGTTAATGACCCATTAATGAGAGTTAAGGGTGCTCAGCAATTCACAGGATTGAACAACTATTGCAGACAGATGTTGTATGGCTTACTTACTGTTTGTAAACCACTTTCGATATAGCTGGTTGATACTGAAATAATTTGGAATTCATGATTTTTTTCAAGTATATTATTCATGAATAATTTTTCGTTAGTCACTCTGTTCTAATTTAGAAGATGAAAGCCTAAGGTGTGTTGTGATTATTAATAACCACAATTAATATTAATATAATAATAACAATAATAAAAATGATCTCCCCCTCTCTCACACATGAATAGTACAGAAATCTTAACCAGCATACTTTGTAAATATTTGCCTACTCATTACAGAAAGAGCTCGGGACATCTCTATTCAATTGACATCTAACTGAATAGTAAATTGCCTGGTAGATGGAAAGGTGCCATTATAATGTTGCATTCCTTTGCAGTAGTTGCATCAGGATGAAAATAATTAAATTCGTAGTAATGAATTTTGATGAAAAATTGGTGCACAACAATCAAACTGACAAATAAAGAAAGACATTTTCATCCTGCAGCTAAATTCAGCTGGAGGTATTCATTTGGAAGACCTATAAAAGCTTGTAATGGACATTATGGTTACTCTTTCAGTTTTAAGAAATAGTTCTTTTAAGCCTGACATTCACATTTAAATAAATCAATACTTCCATACTGGCATATGTTTATGTCAATGTATATTTCCAGACAAAACTGTACTATAAAAATCAACAGAAGAGTAGGATGAAGCTGTCTAAACAGGCTTTTTCACTAAAACAGGGTTAGGAAAGTTGAAAAAAATGTATATATAATGTCTTAATGTCCATACCTTCTCTCTTACTAGAAAAATCACATGATCTGCTTAGTGTACTGAAGAAAATAAGATGGTCTAGCCTAAGTCAAGTCTGGTAAAGCTGTGGAAATGCTCTTCATCTCATATGTCATTTAGGTGAAGACTTCTCATTCCAGAATTGAAGACAGTTGCTGATGAGGTGTACAGCTTGGATTTTGACAGTGAGCTTCACAGATTGAACCTCAGGCTATTAGGAAAAACTTCAGCAGGGAGTAGACCAAATACGGAATTCCCAAGATATCAATTTTACAGAGTAATGTATCTGGCCACAACCACATGCTTTATAATTTAGCAGATCCTACACAACTTTCCTTCTTCCTACTATAAATGCTGTGATATCATTCTCTGAGCAGAACAAGAAACAAGATAAAAATACAAGCCCACTATATGTTGCTTGAGTGTTTTTTTAAGCTTTCTAAATGCCCTGCTAATGGCACAGTTAGATGACCACCACTTGTTGTATCATCCCCACCCAAACTAAAGTTCAGCTTTGAGGAAAAAAATAAGTTTGACATCCTTGCTCTAATTACAGAGCCAGTTAAATACACTGGCAAAGTTTATTTGCATAAAGCCAAGGGGAAGGTAATACCAAATGTAATTTGAAACATTAAACATTTAAAGCACTTCTCATATAAAATTCAATAAACAGAAAGTTGAAACGTGTTTTCTTTTTATGCAGCCTTTTGTTTCCCAGCAGATTAACTCTTCTTTTTGACACAAATAAAAAGCGATGAAAGGACCTGGCTCATTTGTGGGAGTGAATCTTTACAAATCCAAACATGGCAATGGAAAAATAAAGAAATAAAATAGCTACTTCAAGGTATAATGTTCAAGCTGGTGGTAAAAAGAGCAGTAACAAAGATCTCTATTTCCAAAATGCCAAGATCTTATCCTAAACAATTGAGTAAAAGGGAAACATTTTAAGAATTCTGAAGAAATATCTTGGCTCTGCAATAAATACTCCCATTTAAATCCAAGGAAAATGACCTCTGCAGAAACATTTTAAGCACATATTTACTTTGTATTAAAAAGCCACTGTCCTAAAACCCTGGGAGAAAAGAGTTTAAATTATAAGGTGGCAACTAATTCAGTCATGTTATCAGCCATCCACCAAACTCAGTGCAACACTAAAACGTCTCACTGCTGTCTACTCTGGGAGATAGGATACTCAATGCCTACAAGGTTTAAGCATAAGGAAACAAGAGAAATTCCTTAGGTAGGTAGTCCAGGGAATTAGAGTAATAATGGGATAAAATTGAGTAAAGGTAAAATAAGGTCAATTAACTATGAGGACTGAATCCCTACCAGTGAGCTCTAATAGACCATAGAAGTCTTGGAAAGGAAATATTGGAAATTTCCTTGTTGGAGTTTTTAACTATGCTGAATAAAGCACTACAGCATATAGTGCAGATAATTTCCTTTCATAATCATGGGGGTGGATTCAGTAGGTCTTTTCTGTTTAATTTTATGAAGCTATAAATAAAAATCAAGGTGCTAACAATCTTGGAGACATTTGTAAATAACCCTTATGGATAGTCACTCTGCCTCACTCAAGAATCAGGTTCTCTACGATGCTCACAGTGGTGGTACAGCCATATTGGTTCCAAGATATTAGAAAAACAAGATGGATGTGGTAATATATTTTATAGGACCAACTTTTATTGGTGAGAGAGACAAGATTTCAAACTTACACTGAACTCTTCTTCAGATCTAGGAAAGATACTCCATTTCACAGCTAAATACAAGGTGGAACAGATTTTTTAGCATAACACATATTGTCAGAGATCACTTTTGATAAATTGGTTAGTTAACAACTCTGCAGTCATAGAACAAAAAAAAAGCGGTTAGTGGGTTACAGATTGTTGAAATAAACCACAAATCCAATGTCTTTATGGAGCAAACTCAATTATCCACCACAAATGCATTGCCAAATTCATCCATTTCATCCTAATCCATAATAATTCAACAACAAACACTTTGTCCAAACCATGGGAACAGCCATGGATACTATAGCGGCTCCCCAATATGCCAACCCTTTCATGAGCAACCTTGAGGAAGAATTTCTGGACAAATGCACCATGAAACCAATAACAGACATAAGATAATCTTTCATCCTCTGGACAGACAGACAATCTAAACACCCTCATAGATTTCTGCCACAACTTCAACTACCATCCATCCATCCATCCATCTCTCTTTAGAACATGCCCAAAACCAACATCAACTTCCTGAGCACCACAATCAAACTTCAGCAATGCAAACATACAGGCACCACATTTCTCTTCACAGATCCAGTAACCATCCCAAACACACCAAGAAATCTGTTATCTACAATCAGGAACAGACACACTACAGAATATGCTCTGATGAGAAAAATCTGGGATACACACCTTAATACACTTAAAACTACCTTTACCAAACATGGACACTCCATAAGAGAAGTAGAGTTCATCATGGAACAGACTATCCAAATACCCAGAGAGATCATGCTGCAATACAGAAAAAAAAATCCTCTGACCACACACCCCTAGTTGTCACCTCCCACCACAGACTGGTACCTATATAGGGTATCATTAAACAATACAACCAATACTTGATGGGGACCACATTCTGAAATAAATCTTTCCCTGCTTTTCACTGTCCAACAACTCCCCATTTCACCAAGCTCCTTGTCAGAGCCAAGCTACCAGCAGACCAGGACACACCAACTCAAAGCTGCACCAAGCCACGCCATAACACGTGCAAAACCTGCAAGTACATCTCTATACTTCCAATGATAAATGGCCTCACAGCACACCTTTCAAGATCCATGGGTTCTACACATGCATATCATAACATGTGGTGTACCTCATCAAGTTCAATAAATGCCTCGACAACAACTATGGCCTCGTCTACACTACAGACTGGATCGACGGATAGAGATCGATCTATTGAGGATCAATTTATTGCGTCTTGTCAGTACGAAATAAATTAGTCCCCAAAGTCGACTCCGGAACTCCAGCTCACCAAAAGGCGCAAGCTGGAGTCGACAGGAAAGCCTGCCACCAATCGCTGCTGCTGTGAGGACGGCAGTTAAGTCGACCTAAGATGCATTGACTTCAGCTACCTTATTCACATGGCTGAAGTTGCGTATCTTAGGTCGACCCTCCCCACTAGTATAGACCAGGGATACGTGAATGAAATGAGATAATCATTACGCTCTTGAATGAACTCACACTGAAAAATTATAGAAGATAAAAACACCATACCACTAATGGGCAAGCACTTTTCACAAAATGATCACACTATATCTGACCTCTCAGTCCTCATCCCCAAAGGAAACCCGCACAACACCTTCAAGAGATGAGCCTCAGAGCTTAAATTCATAATTTTTCTAGAATCTAAAAATCATGGACTAATAAAGACACTGGATTTATATCTTAATACAATAATCTGTAACCTACTAACCACATCCTTCCCCCTTTTTGGGGGCTGGGGGCTCCTTTGAGGGCAGACAGAAGTGTCAATTCACCACTTTATTTGGAATGGTCTCTTCAAATGTGTGTTAACTATTTATGCTACACAATCTGTTCCATCTTGTGTAGAGCTGTGATCTTCTGGTTACCTTTTCCAGAATTGAAGAAGAGCTCTGTACAAGCTCGAAAGCTTGTCTTTCACCAGCAGAAGCTGGTCCAACAAAAGATATTACCTCCTCCACCTTGTCTCTCTAATTCCACAGTAATGTCACTCTCACAGATGAATTCTTACGTTAGACTTTTTAAAACACTAACATGGAAATGTCTTACAGTGCATACAGGGCAATTCCTGCTTTACTCAAATGATAGTGAATGAAACGTTACCCAAACAAATTAAGTCTTCTCACTTATGATAGAAAATACATGACTTACCAAAGGCTGCCCAGCTCAGATGATTTGTGTATAAAATATTTTTTCTGCTATCAAGTCAGTGCATTTTTGAATGAGCATTTTTAGTAAAAAAATAGACTTTTTCCAAAAACAAAATATTTCATGCAAAAATACCAACTTTTTCAAAATTATGCTTTTCTCCCCACTACACTTTAAATCTAACACAGGTATTGACATGCTCAATATATTTTTGTTAAAAAATTATTCACAATTTTGGGAGGGGGGTTAATAATAGGAAAAATGGGTCCATCACGGACCCTATGAAATGGAAACAAGTTCAAATTTCTTGCACGTTTCCCCCCCAACCAGTTATAATTAAGATATGCAGGTAAGTTTCGTTAAACCATCTCTGTCTCCATCAACATCCGTGTTCATATTGAGCTTCAAAGTTCTAGCTCCTCAATGCTGAGACACTTTTCATCTTCAGTGTTTGGAATTCCATAGAAGTAGGAGCTTCATCAGTACAGTCCTGCGGGACATAACTGACCTTTCCTTGACTGCAGCTTTTGGTTAGCTGGAGCTCAGTAAATCACTATATTGCCAGTACAGTCAGAGTCAGTCAGGTGCACTTGCAAGAGGTTTCTCTTACTCAAAAGGACACTATAAACCTCCTGAACTTTCCCATTGACTTTTTTTCTTTGCAGTAAAGAATCTGAATAATCAAACTGCTAAACAACAGAGTGACAGGATGGATTTTCTCACACACTTTGCATGTCAACTCTGCTCACAAGCAAACTAGTCCCAATCTTATTTACCTGCATTCTTTCTAATCTTGTGTACAGACAATGGGTACCATTCAAATTCCAGTACAAACCCAACAAATCTTGTTTAGAAGACTTGGTCCAAATGTGATGGACATTATAATTGTTAATCACACCTGTACCTGGTACCTTACCAGGGGTGTGAATAATCTTCTTAGATTAGGTACAATATATAAAGAATATATGCTTATATAACACACTCACTTTGTAAAGTAAACCAACCACATCTAGTACCCTGAGTGTTATCACACAAATGTAATAGAACTGAAAGGAAATCAGGCTCAGATATAAAAAGGAAACACACACACAATTAAATTGTTTATCAGATCTGAGGGAGTTACACCAGTGACAGCAAAGCAAGGCAACATCACTAGGGCTACATTGTGCAAGACCTGGATACAAAGGAGAAATGATGAGGCATTTCTTACCCTTCCTTCCCCTTGTGCTCCTATTCAAAAGTTGGGAATAACCATATTCTTTGCAGCAAGGTGAGTACATGGACTGTCCAGGCCTAACACAACAAGTAGCACTAATCACCTCATGGTCCCTTGCTGCCCCTTTATGAGCAGAGCTAAGTTGTGGCTCCTAAGCAGTATAGAAGATGTCACACTCCCTTGGTACTTCCAGGAGCTAGCTTTCCGAGTCATATAATCATATCAGGGATGGAAGGGACCTCAGGAGGTCATCCGGCCCAACCCCGTACTCAGAGCAGGACCAGTCCCCATCCCTAACTAAGTCATCCCAGCCAGGGCTTTGTCGAACCTGACCTAAAAAACCACTAAGGAAGGAGATTCCACCACCTCCCTTGGTAACCCATTCCAGTGCTTCTCCACCCTCCTAGTGAAAAAGTTTTTCCTAATATCTAACCTAAACCTCCCCCACTGCAACTTGAGACCATTACTCCTCGTTCTGTAATCTGGTACCACTGAGAATAGTCTAGATCCATTCTCTTTGGAACCCCCTATCAGGTAGTTGAAAGCAGTATCAATTTCCCCTTCATTCTTCTCTTCTGCCGACTAAACAATCCCAGTTCCCTCAGCCTCTCCTCAAAAGTCATATGTTCCAGCCCACTAATCATTTTTGTTGCCCTCCACTGGACTCTTTCCAATATCCTTCTTGTAGCGTGGGGCCCAAAACTGGACACAGTACTCTAGATGAGGCCTCACCAATGCCAAATAGAGGGGAATGATCACATCCCTTGATCTGCTCAGAATGCCCCTACCCAAAATGCCATTAGCCTTCTTGGCAACAAGGGCACACTGTTGACTCATATCCAGCTTCTCATCCACTGTAACCCTTAGGTCCTTTTCTGTAGAACTGCTGCCTAGCCATTTGGTCCCTAGTCTGTAGGAATGCATGGGATTCTTCCATCCTAAGTGCAGGACTCTGCACTTGTCCTTATTGAATCTCATTAGATTCTTTTTTTTTTTGGCCCAATCCTCTAATTTGCCTAGGTCCCTCTCTATCCTATGCCTACCTGCCAGCATATCTACCACTCCTCCTATTTTAGTGTCATCCACAAATTTGACGAGGGTGCAGCCCATGCTATCCTCCGGATCATTAATGAAGATATTGAACAAAACCAGCCCCAGAACTGACCCTTGGGGCACTGCACTTGATACCGGCTGCCAATTAGACATGGGGCCATTGATCACTACCCATTGAGCCCAACGATCTAGCCAGCTTTCTATTCACTTTATAGTACATTCATCCAGCTCATACTTCTTTAACTTGCTCTTTCATGCGGTGATACACTCATGAACACACAAGGCAACCCTTCCATTTGCCCATTGACATCAAGAAGAGATTACTGCCTTTGTGAACAAACACCACATGGTTTGCTGTTAATTACCTTGCAAATGTTACTTGATGCAGCAGAAAACACAAGAAGAATAAAAAGCACTGATACTTACGGGAGCAAAAACAATGTCAAAATAGCATGAACCCCACTTTCAATAAGTCTAAAATAGGACCTGTCCTGCTCCGAGATCAGGCTGAGATAGTCTTATTGAATAATTACTATGATTATTTATTGTCTGTATTACAACAGCATCTAAAGGTCCCACTTGTCATCAGGAACCCATTGTGCCACTGTACAAGCAGGGAGCAAAATACAGCCCCTCATCCCCTGCTCTGCCCCAAGCAGCTGTCGATCTAAACAGCTCAGATAGACAAACAATGGGAGGGAAGACAGGGGGTGGGTCACAGAGACAGTTGAAGTGGGTTACCCAAGGTAATTAAACAGGTTTGGGGCAAAGTCACATTCCAGACTACGCCAGTTCTATAATCTTAAATTAACAAACCTAGCTATCCCAATTTAATTAGCAAGTTGCTTAGCTTCCAAGAGGGCCCATCATCTCATTTGTTTATTTATATTTCAGGTACAAGACAGTCCATGCCATGCCAAGTTTATGTCCAATAAAGGTTGTACTGAGCCATTGTCTGCTAGTTGTACACTAGTGTGAATCACTTCACTGTGAAGTCAATAGAGTTACTGTTGATTTACAATAGCTTACTGAGAGCAGACTGACCTGAACATTGGAAAGCAGCTAAAATGTCTGATAGTTCCTGGTGCTACGGACTAATGGTTACAGTGGGATTGCAAATCAGAACTCCTGGGTTCTGTTTTTACCTATGCCAGTGATTATAAGATCTTTGGCATGACATCAAACCTCTTTGTGCCTTAGTTTATCCATCTTTAAAATGAATATGAGATTACATACTCAATGGGGTGTTTGTGAGGCTTAATTAATGCTTGTAAATTTGCCTTGATATTCAGAGGTAAAACACCACAGTGTTATTAAATGAACAAACAAACCATAATTCTTTGTGAAAACATTAAACGGCTAAAGGACAAACATTTACATTCATAAGCATTTTATTGTTTTTAACTGTCAGAATGTAAATTTCGGAACAAAGTATGCAAATTAGGAGCATCCCAACCACAGTAAGAACAGTTTGGGATTCTCAGACTGGAGGTTGGGACCCCTCAGGGCATCATGAGGTTACTACATGGGGGTCTCGAACTGTCAACCTCCACTCAAACCCCACTTTGCCTCCAGCATTTATAATGGTATTAAACATATTAAAAAGTGTTTTTAATTTATAAGTGGGGGGCGGGGGGAGGGGGAGAGTTGCACTCAGAGGCTTGCTATGTGAAAAGGATCACCAGTAAAGAAGTTTGAGAACCACTGGAATAGTTGTTAGACAAAAAACAACTATGAGATTCATCTACAAGATTAATATTTTTGCAGGTACCACCACAAAAATAACAGCAGAGATCTGATTGACAATCTCAAAAAAAATAGTTTTAAAAATCATGCGCTGCAGCCATTTATGTCATAAACCAATTATTCTCTCCTTATCTCTGTGGAAAACAAGGCAAATCAGAGATTTGTTTTTTCCCCTAGCTGGCTTTCCCCTTTCTGGTTGCCTCTGTTAGAGCCAAGTGCAGGGGTCTGCCCAGGCAGAACTGGGCCTAAATGCAGAAATGAAGCAGAAAAGTTTGTTCTTACAGATTTTTCCAATTTAATTAGAAACAAGAGCTACAGAAATTCCCCTTAAAAACCCTGTTTTTATAAGATATACAGCCCAATTTTGTAGACCCAAGAGGTTGTCATAAGCATACACATATTTGAGCACTTATCCATATTAAACCTTTGATCCTTTTGAGGTTTGCCCATCATTAAAAAGAAACCTCTCTGCATAAACATTTTTGGATCCTATTGTTCACAGTTCCTATCAATCAATGGAAACTGCAGCCTCTCATGAACTAGGATTTCATGTGAGCATCCCAATCTGCTTATCAGAGATACAAAGAATAAGGAAATTCTAACTCTAAAACTGAGGTTAACATAATCTTGTGCATTATTATATGAAGAGAGCAACTTGTGTTTCCTTATTCTGAAACATATTACAGAAAAAGCAAAACTATCTTTCTCTATTACGACACTAGAAAAGGCAAGATTAGATGCATTACAGGGTTTTGCGTGTTTCTTTCTGGGCTTTGTTGAGTCCCCTCCCCACTTCTTTTGAAGTACCAAGAACTGGTTATTAGAGCAAGTCTGGAGTTCTGTCATAGCAGTAAATGGGCATAGTAAATTGTATATTCTTAGAACATATTCTCATTGCTTATAATGTTTAAAGGCATGCAGCCGTATACAATTAAAACCTGATACATGCTGTTGATGCAAGTCAGAAGAAGCAATAAACAACCTAATATTGTGTTGGTGTTTCAGTAGACGACACTCTTCCCTGTGAGCCTGTACTGAATCTCCTCTTCCCCCAGCATAGTATAAGGAAGCACTAACATGTTGTCAAGCTACTGAATAGGATATAAAAACCATGACCCTGGATACTTCTGGTCACAAAGAATCTAATGGAAGTTTTCCCATGTCAGTTGTGGTGTTAACAGTGATGTCCTGACAAAATCCAGTTTGAGTAATTGTATTCTTTTCTTCCTGTTCTGGACAGTTCTGTAGTGTTGTTTTGTGGAGTTAAACAGCTGCCAGAGGTCAGCAGTGGACTAAGGGATAGTGGGAAGACGTTATGTAAATGAAATTTTTATTATGATTAGGAAGATGGAAGTCCATGAGTTTCTTCCAGTAATTAGACTGTTAGTGAGCATAGAAATAATATATAATTAAATGACAATACAGTCAAATGGAAATACGATCTAATAATTCTTTAGAAAACATTATGTTAATATATTCTTTTGCTATCTACCGCTTATTGTACGGAGTTTTCTGATGAACAGGAAAATGTATCTCTAGATGTAAAAAGATAATTTTAATAAAAGAATATGATGTGTTTCCAACAAGAAAAGTGCTTTAAAACCAATTCTGTCATCTTCCAGAGAGTGATGCTCTAGTCTCTTAGGGTGATTAGCATTTAGAAGCCATTAAGTCATATTCAATTCCAAACCAAGTGAAGCATCAAATAAGCAATAAGACTTCTAATACACCACACTTTGGTTTAGAATGAAACCACAGCACATGTGTAGGAAGTGGGCTAATACCTTTTTGTCTAGTAAATTCACTTAACTTTTTTACGGGGGCTGTAACAGAGAAGATGTTGAGCATTGTGCTATATTATCTTGGTTTTTTCAGTGCTGTTAGCAGAACAGACATTTGATTGTAATGACTGCCTGCCAATGCAACTTTGGAAGCAAGTTTAAATACATAACATTAGAAAGAAAAAAAGAAAAATATGATAAACTTTCTGAATTTAGGAAGAAGTTAACATCCAGATCCTATCTGCACACATTCCTCCCACCTCGCACAAAAATAAAACAAAAGCAAAATAATTTAATGTGTTTAAATTTATTATGGGATTTTCATCACTGATTTTTAAACAGCTGAAATCCATAGCCATGATTTTGATTGAAACCTAGAAAAGAGTGCTGAGGTACTCTGAGGATCAAAGTAGTATGAACATCTACAATAGCTAAAGATATTTAGATAGATTATTTAGATCAGATGTTCTCAAAATGTGATCTGAAGAGAGCTTTCCTGGTGCACCAAAGATTTAAATCATTTGAGAACCAGAGTAGAGGCTCAGAGAGGAGCACTCTCTTACAAAGTTCTGTGGATACCAAAGAGTTTGAAGAATGACAAGAGGAGAGAGAGATCAAACAAAATAAAATAATTCAGCTGGTCTTGCTTTCAGTTATTCTAATATTTGCCATTTAAAATTGAAAGCATAACTCAGTGAGCCCGGAGTAAAGTGAGAGTGAATCTATGTAAGTCCATTCCAATGAAAGATGCATTGAAAGCACAGGGTTTCACAGTTTTAGTTACACTAAACAGTTTAGTTTCACTCGTATTATTAGTATAGATCAAAATGGGTGTAAATGTAAGAGTGTATTCACGTGTTTAAACTTCATGAAAACTAATTGGAATGTTACTTGTATTCCTTTGTTTATCTGTTCATGTTATAATGTAAAAGCAAAGATTTACATTGATGGGTTATTTAGGCTGTGTCTACACTGCCACTTTCAGCACTAAAACTTTAGTTGTTCAGGGGTGTGAAAAAAATACCCCCCGAGCGACAAAAGTTTTAACGCTGAAAAGCACCAATATAGACAGAACTTTATTGCTACCACCTCTTGTTCAGGGTAGGTTGGTTTTTTGTTTATTTTTAAATCGCCAAGAGAGCTCTCCCCTGGTGATAAAGCATGTCTACACTGCGCACGCCACAGTGCTGCCACGGCCGTGCTGTAATGTGGGCAGTGTAGACATACCCTTCATTATCACCATATATACAAAGAAATCTTGTGAAAGGCTAATGAAAGACTTGAATAGAAATGCTAATTTCAAAGTAAGTGGCTATTATGTATGATGGTCGGAGGTCAAAAGACTAAATGCATTGCTCACTCATCCTCAGAGAAAAAGTGCATATGGGCAATGATGCTGTCAGCTTGGTTTCTGTGAGATGAAGCTATGAACTGAATTCACAGAAAGATACTTTATCTTTGAACTGTTCGGACTTTTACAGGGAAGTGCGCCAGATGCAAAGAGGAGATCCCCAGAGACAATCTGGGTATTTTGAAAAGACTTTTGGGAAACAGGCAGTTTATTACGTCACTGCCTGCCACCATTTGGAATTACAAACTGTGACTCATCTGTACATATATTTTACCTACTTTAACCTCTCAATAATTCTCATTCTTTTTTTTAAGCTAATAAATCTTTAGTTAGTTTACTATAGAATTGGCTGCCATCATTGTCCTTGGTGTAAGATCTAGAGTAGCAACTGATTGTGGGTACGTGACTGGTCTCTTAGGACTGGGAGAAGCCCGATGTGATGTGATTTGGGGTTTAAGTGACCTTTTATCACAGTCGTTTTTCTGGGTGGCCAGATAGATTGGAATGCCCAAGGGGACTGTCTGTGACTCCATGGTAAGACTAGTATAGTGATCCAGGAGTTCACTTTTATTACTGGCTTGGTGAAATCTAATTATAGAACATACCACCTGTTTGGTGTGTTTTCTGACAGTCTGCTCTGAAGTAGGCACTCACAGTCATGAGCCATTCCAGACACCGTGATAGTCACACATCTAATAGAAGAGTGGAAAGTGAAATACAGTAGTATGGGATAGATTTCATCTCCACCTGCTTGACAGATATTGAAACAGTTCAGATCCTGACCTATATTCTGGAACATGCCAGTTCCCTTAGGGTTTTCTATAGTGCCCATCACTGTAGCATCTAATGAAACAAATTGGTAAAAATAATAAAAGAAGAAACATCCTGCTCTTTTTGCCTGCATATGTAACATTGTCAGGATTAGTGTTTTGATTTGTTTAATATGTCAAGCCCTCTTAGCTATTCTGTACATACTGAGGTGAGCTTGGAGTTTTCTGAATATTGCACAGGCAGAAAAAAAAAATCTACTAAGCATGTTCCTCCCTCCTTTCCAAGTAAAAGAAATATCCCATGACATTTGACAGTATTAACATTTATGAACGTTGCTTACAGAGCAATACATTATTAATTACCTTTATGCAGCCCAAATCCTCTCTCATGTGCAAGGGAGAGGCTCATCCTTTACTCTTAGAACTAGTTCTCAACAGTACAGAAGAGTCTGTAGCATTATAATAAAGATTTACAAATACTTTGACATTTGGTGGTGCTATCATTGCAACAGGATAGGCTTAGGAAAATGAGTAGAGCTACTTAAAACTGCATTTTCTGAGTCAGCAAGGTGGTAACTTTTTCTTTACCATTTAGACCCAGAGGTGGGTATCAGTTTTCAGTTTTGGACTTGGTTCCATGATCATTATGGGCACCACTTAATGAACTACTGCCATGCACTCAGTAGCGACTGAATATATCAATTAGTATATTATGGTAGCACAGCATTATTTGAAAAAGAGCAGAGGACATTCGAGGCATATTTGCCAAAAAAGCTTTGTCCAATTAATGCAATTCCAATAGATATGACGTTCCAAAATGAAGAGATCCAACCATCATTGTGTGCCTACTATCATTCCACAATAGGTACTGTGTATAATTAATTCCTCTGGGAAACGCTGTTCTTATCTAACAGTGTACTAATATGCTCTTATATGAGCTCCGTAGGACAGGGACAATGGGCTAGATCCTCAGCAGTGTTAATCTGTATAGGTCCATGGTGCTAACACTTTGAACAAACCAAGCTCTTCTCATTCACATCACTTCAGTTTACAGTTAATTGCTTTCCTTACACTGATAATGAAATTGGTCCTTGGAAAGGGGGGTTCAAAACAGTAATACTTGACCTTATCTTGCAACCCTTCTGGGAGCCTGTAGTGTCAAAGAGACTATTCTTTTCATATGTTCATAGATTTTAAGGCCCAAAAGAACTATTACGATCATCTAGTCTGACCTGCTGCATAAACACAAGTCATGGAATTTAATCCGGTTTTTCTTGCATCATGCTCAATAACCTGTGGTAGCATAGACTATGGGTAAGAATTACAAAATTGGGCCCCACATCCATTAATCAGTAAATGCTGTAAGTACTATGTAAAACTAATCTCAACTTAAAAATTCTGATTAGCTTCCAACTCTAACCATTCTAATCAATTAAGACTGCTAACCCTCTTCAGCATTCCTACTCTGCATGAGTAACTAATCAATATACATCAAGTAATTAGAACTCTATACATCCTCAAAGTGGCACCAATCTTCCTTTCCTTCAGTTGCAGAACAGCTTGTAGGTAAACAAGTGCCTGCATATTTGGTGTAGCAAGTACATTGGCAGTATTAAAAAGGTGGTCTTATTAATATGAAGATAACAAATGATAGAATATCGAGTTCTGGTCTTTTTCTTCTTAAGCACATAAGTCTACATGCTTCAATAGAGTAATATACTAGAAAGAAGCACCAGAATGTAAAATCTGACAGCACAGACTAGACACAAAGTAGATCTTAAAAAGAATGAATTAATTTAATGTGTAGGTTACTTTTATGGTAAGGTAATCATAACACAGGTAACTTGCATCTCCAGAAGGACAAAACAATGATGGAGAGATAAACAAGTCGAGAATGATATAAAAATAGAGGATAACAATCTTAGCATTAAAAATATGCATGTATTTGTGCACTGCTTCCTAAACATGGGCTAATGGGTAAAGAGGGATTTTAAAAAATCAGCAGCGAAATCTTGAGTTTAAATATGGTCAGGAATTTGATAGATGGGGTATGGGTTGTGGCTCTTGAGAGAAGTGGATCAGAGGGGTTACACCATCCATGCAACACACTCCTCTCCATTCAGCTACCCAACTCACTCTTTTCCCTGAAAACCTGGCTCCTAAAGTCCATATTACTATTGACTGCCTCCTTCTACAATTGGTCTAAGCAGCAGTATCTACCTACCTAGATCCCTTAGGTACTTATCTGGTCCTTACTACCTTGGTATCTGAGCTTCTCACAAACTTAAACACATTTATCTTCACAAAACACCCCTGTGAGGTAGGGCAGTGCAATTATCATCATTTTACAGATGGGGACCAGAGGCACAGAGACTAGTGACTTTCCCTGAGGTCACAAAGTCTGTGGCACAGCAGAGACCTGAACTGGAGTCTCCCGCATCCATTCTGTGAGGGTGGAAAAAAGAAGAAAAAAAGCTCCATAGCCTTCCCTTCATTCTTGAAGAGAAAACTGGTTAACAGTATAAAGAGATCAAGTTTGCTATTGGTGAAAGCCTAGATTCAGCCTTGTACCAATGGGTTGTCCAGGCTCGTTCAGAAGGAGTTCCCATTTTTGGCCCTGAAAGCTCAAAACAGAGAAATTTGTGTCTTATCAATGGAAATGAATACAAATGTAAGGCAAGTAACGGTTGGCTGGACAGATTCAAGAAAAGGCACACTATAAGCCAAGTTCTTGTGTCTGGGGAAATCTGCTCAAATGATAAAGAGGCTGCCAATTCCTACCCAATTAAGCTTAAAAAGTTGCTGTACGAAGGTTGCTACACAGCCGATCAAGTTTACAACTGCAACAAGACTGGTTTATGCTTTAAAATGCTACCCGATCGCATCCTCACAACCAGGACTGATAGTCACAAATGAGAAGGCTTTAAGCAGAGGAAGGACCGAGTCACTCTATTGTTTTGCGTCAACAAGTCTGGCAGTTACAAACTCAGACCTCTGATATCAGAAAAGCGAGTCTCCCAGACATTTTCATCACGTTAATAGGAAGGCCCTTCCCTTTGAATACACCAACAGCAAGAATGCATGGATGAATAGCTGAATATTTGAAGACTGGTTCCATATAACTTTCGTGCCAGTCGTTCGGGCTCATTTGCGAAAACTCAAGCAGAAGGGAAAAGCGCTCCTCCTGCTGGATAACTGCCCTGCCCACCCACCCCCAGCGGAAAATCTTGTCAGTCATGATGGCAAGATTAAAGTCTCTTATCTCCCAAAGAACACATCATCAGAAATCCAGCCACTGGACCAAGGCATCATATTGGTATTTAAGCAAAATTATTGTCGCAAAACGATCAAGCAGATGGTAGTGGATAACAACTCCTCTGTTGACACATCACTGGTGTCACTCAACTTGAAAGAAGTCTGACACCTTAGCAGGAAAGCCTGGGATGCTATCTCTGCATGTTGCATTGAACAATGCTGGATAAAGGGTCTTGATCCAGCTTTTCTGTCATCTACACATCATGATGGTAACGATGATGAGCCTAAATTTACAGGATTCATTGAAGACAACGTATGTTTAGCCAAAGAAGCACTCAGAGAATAAGAGCACAGTCATCATGATATCCTCAACTGATTTTCAGCAGATGACATCTGTCCCATATATGAACACATTTCAGATGATAAAATTGTTGCAAATATCAGCAGGAAGAATGAAGCTGCACCCGCAGAGCCTGAAACCAGTAGTGCTAATGACAACAACAATGATGGCACCTCAACTCCTCCACCAAAAGTGTCTGAGGCAGTAAAGCACCTAGAAGCCAGTTTGAGGTGGCTGGAAACTCAAGACGTGGACAGCTTCAAAATCCTCCAACTCAGGAGCATTCTTTAATTCGCTAAAAGCCAACAGTCCATGGCAAATAAGCAGAACATAATAGATAGCTTTTTAAAGAAGTGATGAAATTTAAAATTATGAAGTCATTCAACCAGATTGACTTTGCACTCTGTGCAATGATTAGTACTGTACAGTAATTTCTTTCATGTACATATGTCAGGGTTCTCTCTGCACTCTGAACTCTAGGGTACAGATGTGGGGACTCACATGAAAAGACCCTCTAAGCTTATTTTACTAGCTTAGGTTAAAACTTCCCCAAGACACAAGTTTCTCCTGTGTGTCTGGTTGATAGGCTGCCCCACCCACCACGTTTAAGCAAAGAGTTAGGGACAGGGCCACTTGGAGTCCCTTATTTCCCTCAAAATCCCCCCAAGCCTACACCCCACTTCCTGGGAAAGGCTTCAGATAAAACCCTCACCAATCTTTGCAGGTGAGCCCAATCCAAAAACCTGGGTCTACACAATGGGAAAAATCAGTCAGATTCTTAAAAGAATTTTAATTAAAGAAAAAAGAAAAACAATTTACCTCTATAAAAATCAGTGTGGAAGTACTTTACAGAGCAACAAAAGATTAAAAGAAAAACCCACACCACAGAGGAATCCCCTCTGCTTAGTTTCAAAGTTACAGAGAAAATACAAGGATATCTCCCTGAGAAATTCACAAGTGAGAAACAAATATAAGCTAACATGCTTTGCCTGGCTATTTATTTACTATTTATGATGTTCAGAAATTGATATAGAAATAGATGGAGGGAAGAAAAGCTGTCTGGCTCCTTTGAAATCTCCAAAGCGAATGAACACATACACACACAAAACCAGAGAACAAAGCCTTCCCTCCCCCCAGATTTGAAAGCATCTTTGTCCCTACTGGTCTTTTTGGTCAGGTGCCAAGCAAGTTCTCTTAGCTTCTTAACCCCTTACAGGTAAGAAGGAATTCTAGGCTACTTTATGGTTATGACAGCATATAATTAAATTACTACTTTTGTGTTTAAAAGATGCTGGGATAACCATTGCTTTTTTTACAAGAGTTAAACTGAAATTTAAAAATTTGTAAATTTTTGCACCCCCACTATAACGCGACCCCGCACTTTCCGCGATCCAATTTTTTGGACCCCAATTGTCATGTTATAGCGAGGTTCCATTATAATAAACCTAAGATTTTGTCAGGGATTTTTTTAGTAAAAGTCATGGACAGGTCACAGGCAATAAAGAAAAATTCACAGAAGCCTGAAACCTTAGACAGCAAGGAGCCAATGGCCAGCCCCTATCATTCAGCAAAACAGGCAAGGGCATAGGATACTCATGTAACCCTGGACTCCATCTTGGCCCAGTAACTTTCCACATACAGGGGCTGTGTGCTTTTTACTGTTTGGCATAGTAAATTTCCATGCACATGGCAGAGGATATAGAAAGACATCTGAAACAGCTGCATGTTGCCTCTTTCCTGCTCTAATATGCTGGACTGTGGATTTATAGCTAAAAGGAAAATATTGCATTATAGTCTGAGGACCTTTCAATCTTATGGAAGTTACCAGAGAGACTTTACAACCAACAGTCTATTCCCTCACTGCTACAAACCTGATTTGGCAATCATTTGTATGCATATGATCATTTATAACTCTTCTTTTATTAATAAACCTTTAATTAGTTTATTAAAGATTGGTTGACAGCATGATATTTGGGTGAGATCTGAGATTTATACTATCCTGTCAGTATGTGTCTGATCCTTCAGGAAAGAATATAGTGAAATGGGTTCTCAATAACCTCTCACTCTATTTGATTGGATTGCCTGGATGTGACCCAAGGGCTGGAATGCCTAAAAGGGAGTGTGTTTGGCTTCTGGTTAACCAGCGTGGTACTGCAGAAGCTCTTTTGTTAGTGGTTTGATTAATCTAATTATAGAGTAAGTCATCACCTTTGCTGGTTGTCTGCCCTATGTCCTACAGTCTGCTCTGAGTGTGGCATTGTCAGTGTGATCT
Organism: Dermatemys mawii; assembly: GCA_007922305.1. Lineage (NCBI taxonomy): Eukaryota > Metazoa > Chordata > Testudines > Dermatemydidae > Dermatemys > Dermatemys mawii. Next base: position 39,753,587 of record ML677335.1, on the reverse strand, counting down.
CCCCCAACCATTCAGTCACACTGGGGGCAACAGTCAGCTAAAGCAGCATAATGCACCTAAAGTTGGGAACGAAAACAAACCTTTTACCCCCAAAATATTCATTCAAGCAAACCATAGGCAATTGTATATTGCAAGAACTTAACTAGTCTATAAAACATTGATCCTTGGGGAAACATAAATATCTTCTAATTTTAAGAACTTAGTTGTCTGCAGAATGGTCATCATCCACTGTAGGTGCTTATTAAACTGTACATAGTGGAAGAGTAAATTTACTGTTCCAGGTCTCAATCCCTTTGACTTCAGCTTCTTTGCCCCCAAATTGAATGTTGATTTGAGGCTGGCAGATGCAGAATCAAATCACAGTGGCCCCAGATTCTGGAAGAGCACAGATGGAGTGGTTTATGGAAAAAAAAATAGGTAGTGCGAAGCACTAAGGACTTGAAGCAATGAATGAAAGGGTCCCACAACAGATGGGGTCCCAGAGCAGTTAAGACTGAAATTGAAGCTACCATTGAAGCTACCAATTGATATCCCACAGGGACCCAAACAGCTATCAGACAGGTTATGACTTGCAATAGACTGGTGACCTAGAGATGAAAAACACCCACTACCAACTCCCTGTGCCATCCAGTTCCACAAACACAACTGTATGCTTGAAGTCTAATTAAAAAAGAAGAGCTGGTTTTTTTCTTAAACCTATTGCAACACTAAGTCAGTTAACTTTGATTATTATGAGTAACAATAAAATGCCATATAGCATTTTAGGCATTTAGTGGAGATATGATTAGATAACTCATATTTATTGATTGTGATGTCTGAATTATCTTTCCTCAGTATGGGTTAGAAGATAGTCTGAATGGCAGCTTATATCTAAAGGAATAAAAGATACCAAACTGAAATTAAATTAATTTCTGGGCTCTGTTGCTGTACTAAAAGCTAAATGCCCCCTGTACATACGGAGAAAAGAAACTGGACAAACAGCAGCAGGGAGTGAAATTCCTATCTAGCTTCCTATAAAATCCTGTTAAAATTTGAAGTTTTGAAAAAATTAACTCACTACTTATAGGAGAAAAATAGCTTGCATGCAATACTGGAAATCAGTCTTGCTTGACAGTATTTAAATTGAATCTCTGTGAGCACTACCCACAATTTGTAGAGAAAGTTGAAGCTATTAAAAAGTCTACGCACAAGATTAAAATTTAGAATGCTATTTTAATAATATGGAATTCTACTAAATTTCAGAGAGCTGTCATTTTTAAGCTCCACCAATTTTAAAGCATTTGACAGATTATATAAAATTCAGAGCAATAGCAACTGTAATTTCCCTTCTTTATAGCTCTGCTGCCAGAGATATGTATGGGGCGGGGGAATATTAATGACTGGGCAAGAAAAGAAGTGATCCTCCTAGAAATAATAAACTTTTATTGGACAGGCTTCACAAATTTTGTTTGCTTCCTAATGAATGGTATCAAATGATCAAGTTATCAAGGGTATACTTTGATCAAGATTGACACAACAGAAGCCTTAAAATAATCATGTAATAGTTTTCCATGGTAAAGATTCAAATTAGGGAGGAGTCTGGGACAGAATCTAAAAATAGTCTAATTTTGGGGGCCTGCATAAAGTAAGGTGAATTAATTGAATTGGCCTTGCTAGCACTGTTCCCCCCCACACACACACACTTAGTAAGGTAACGCCCATCTTTTCATGTACTGTTATATATGCAGTGCTTTCTGTATTTTTTACTCCATGCATCTGATGAAGTGGGTTATAGCTCATGAAAGCTTATGCCCAAATAAATCTGTTAGTCTCTAAGATGCCTCATTGTTTTTGCTGATACAAATTAGCTACCACTCTGAAACCTAAAATCCCCAGTTATTTTTGAAAATTTAGGCTTTGGGATTTCTTTTAAAGAATCTAAATGTCCAGTGGACAATGCACATTGCTAGGACAGTCTGACAATGTTTAGACTTGTCATTCGTAAGAAAAAACTCAAGTATACCCATCCAGTCAAGGTGAACAAAATTTGCTCTATTATCTTTATCACAAAAGAAGTTGTGGTCTTCACCTCAAGGCAACCTGTTTTTCTTCACAACTTGTTGATCCCCAGAGAATCTCACTACTGAGTTTTGTGCTGCTTGAAAATCTCAATCTCTCTCTCCACACACAAAAGGAGTTGTCAATTAATTACAGTTAAATCATGTGATTAAGTCCAAAAAAAATTGTGATAAAAAAGGTTAATCGTGATTACTTGCACTTATAACAATAAAATACCAATTGAAATTTATTAAATATTTTTGGATGTTTTTCTACATTTTCAATATTGATTTTAATTACGACATACAATACAAAGTGCAAAGTGCTCATTTTATATTATTTTTGATTTTACATATGTATGCACTGTAAAACTGATATACAAAAGAGATAGTATTTTTCAATTCATCTCATACAAATGGTGAAGTGCAATCTTTTTATCGTGAAAGTGTAACTTACAAATGCAGATTATTTTGGTTACATAACTGCACTCAAGACCAAAACAATGTAAAACTTTAGAGCCTACAAGTCTACTCAGTCCTACTTCTTATTCTGCCAATCGCTAAGACAAACAAGTCTGTTTAAATTGATGGGAGATATTGCTGCCTGTTTCTTGTTTACATCACCTGAAAGTGAGAACAGGCATTCGCATGGCACTTTACATCAGTAGCTTCTTTGCATTTTGTCAAATCTGCTGTGAAAGTGTTCTTAAAACGAACATGTGCTGGGTCATCATCTGAGACTGCTATAACATGAAATATATGCAGAATGTGAGTAAAACAGAGCAGGAGACATACAATTTCTCCTAAGGAGTACAGTCACAAATCTAATTGCCACATTATTTTTTTTAACAAATGTTATCAGCATGGAAGCATGTCCTCTGGAATGGTGGTTGAAGCACAAAGGGACATTAAATTTTTAGTGCATGTAAATATCTTGCAACACCAACTACAACAGTGCCATGCAAATGCCTATTCTCACTTTTGGATGACATTATAAACAAGAAGCAGGCAGCATTATCTCCTGCAAATTGTAATCCACCTTGTTTGTCTGAGTGATTGGCTGACCAAGAAGTAGGACTGAGTGGAGTTGTAGGTTCTAAAGCAGGGGTGGCCAACCTGTGGCTTTGGAGCCACACACAGCTCTTCAGAAGTTAATATGCAGCTCCTTGTATCGGCATCGACTCTGGTGCTGGAGCTACAGGCACCAACTTTCCCATGTGCTGCTCAACCCCTGGCTCTGCCAAAAGCCCTGCCCTACCACACCCCTTCCTGTCCCCTCCCCTAAGCCTGCAGTACCCTCGCTCTTTCCTCTTTCCTCCAAAGCCTTCTGCACTCCACAAAACAGCTGATCGGGAACTGTGGGGAGGAAGAGGGAGGCACTGATTGGCAGGGCTGCTGATGGGTGGGAGTTGGGAGGGGGAGCTGATGGAGGCCTGCTCACGTATTACTGTGGCTCTTTGGCAATGTACATTGGTACATTCTGGCTCCTTCTCAGGCTCAGGCTGGTCATCCCTGCTCTAAAATATTACATTGTTTTATTTTTGAATGCAGTTTTTTTGTAAATAATTCTACATTTGTAACTTCAACTTCATGATAAAGAGATTGTACTACAGTACTTGTATGAGGTGAATTGAAAAATACAATTTTTGTTTTTTACAGTGCAAATATTTGTAATAAAAAAGAGAGCACTGTACACTTTGAATTGTGTTGTAATTGAAATTTATATATTTGAAAATGTAAACATCCAAAAATATTTAAAATAAATGGTATTCTATTGTTGTTGAACAGAGTGATTAATCATGCAATTAATCACAATTAATTTTTTAATCACTTGACAGCCCTAATGTACACACGCACACTCTCTCCACATATATATGAATATACACACACCAACACAGATTTGAATCTTACATTTTGTATTGGTATTTTCAAATACTGAAATATATGTTAAATCCACCTTCTTGCTTCACCGTCCACAAAATATGACCTTTTGTGAAAATATGAATGCTGCTATCAGCCCTCCAGTTATTGAGTTTTAGGAAACAATAAAATGCCAGCGGACATCAACATAGCATGACAGGGCTCTCCTGAGATTCTAGCTGTACACCAGGAAGATATAATCCCAGCTGATTAACAGGTAGATTGCCACTATCTGAATAACTTCACACTGCATTTATAAAGTCACCCAACCTTGAGAAAAGGGGCTGTTTAATTTCCCCAACAATATAATCAGAAAATAGATATACAATTATATTAGAGCAGAATCTGTTTTGACCCATTTGACATCAAAGCAAGAACATTTTCTTTCTCAAGTTAAGTTAAAAAATAGCCACAACACAATTTTTTAAGCATCTGAAAAGAAGGGATTAGAATGCAATGCCCTTAACCTTAAATTGCAGCAGCCAGTACTATGACATACTGAACACTTACTGAACCTATAAAATTCTACAAAAACACATTCTCAAATGTCATGGCTTCTCTCCTGGTACTGTATTTTTTTTTTTTTAAAAAAAAAAAAGCTATAAAGCTGACATGACATATCAGTGTTGCCAGTTTTCATAATGTTTATCACAGCTATCACAATAGCTGGTATTTTTTAACGCTCCAGTTGCTGGAATCAAGAGATTCCATAAGAACTTGTTTGGGGTATTAAAATTCTATTTCTAGCTCTCACAGTTGTGGAGAAGAGCTTGAAAATGTTCAGGAAGGCTCAGAAACCAAAAAGAAAAGCAAAAAACTCCCTATGTTTATTATTTTTTAAAAAACCTTAAATTTCTAAAGCCAATGTAGTGATTGGGACAGGGGGCGATTCATGATTTTTGAATGTTTGGAGATGGCGTGTGTGCATCTTGTATATCAGAGTTACACTCATATGTAAGAGTTACATTAAAACATTCATATATTTCCCCAAAGATGGACCATTTCATACACAAACACTGGGCCTTAAAACAGTATCCAGTATTTTTTGATAATCAAATAGAATTAAATTGTGTTAGGTTTAAACTGCAGTTTACATTTTCTTTGGCAAGTATCAGAAGTAACTGGTCTCTCTCCTTTTCTCTCATTATGTTTATGTACCACCAGATACCAGGGCATGCTGGGCGACAGATAGAGTAGTTCAAGGTTTATTGTTGTTTGTAATACGGTAGGCCCTCAATACCCCAATCAGGCATTAGGATCCTATTGTGCTGGACACTGTACACAGAAAATAAAAGATAGTTTAAAATCTAAATTTAACACAATAGGAAGTGAGAAAGAAACAGGGTGGAGACAAAACGAAGCATGCAATTGTTTAATTTGGTGTAGCAGGCACCCTCTTTGCTCAGTCATCATGAAATAATTTACAGATAGCTCCCAGCAGAGGTGAGGTTTAGAGGAGAGATTAAAAGCAGGGGGGGAGTTATTTTATTTTTTAAGTTTTCAGCATTAAGTTTAATCTTTAACACTGCGATTTTCAAAGCTGCCATGACTGTTTCCATCAAAGCCAATGGAACTTGATTGAAAAAATACTAAAGGCTTATTTTACATATGATTTTCCTCTTCCTATTCATCCTAATTTGGATGTGAGGGGTGGATGGGATGACATTCAATTTACCCTTGTACAGCCTTCTGGCATCATGCTCATATATGCACATGTTTAGAAATCTCTTTTAGGGTGTTTTAATCTGAATTAGTACTGAGTCTCTATTCTCTATACATATATAGCATATAAAGCTGTACTTGTATAGCAAGAATAAATACGGAATAAACAGTCAAATATGCATATAAATTATGCTTTGCTTATACAAAATAAACAAACATTTTAAAACCTTGCTGTGATTCTCTCCAGCCATTTTCTTCTTCCTTGATTGCAACTTATTTGTTCACAAAAATACAGAACCAGATTTGGTGCTAATTTTTGGCAGCCCTACCAAATAAATACCCTTATCCTTTTCAGTTATAATTCAGAAATATAAAATGTAATGTGACCCATGAGATTTCAACTATGCCTAAGGCCAAACACAAATGTGTACCAGCAACTGACTTTGGAGGTCAGGTGAGCACAGAGATATCCAAGTACAAGCAGAAACTTTTCTGAAGTAATTTTAGACCCTTTTAAAATCTGCTTTATGCCTCTCATTTGTTTCCTCTCAAATCTGATAGTTTTCTTCAAATGAAAAATAAAATACAACTGTGAACATATGATACCTCTGTAACCTAAATCAGCAACAGCATATGAATGAATGTTACTGGTGAGATTCAGTATACGACTTATCAGGAACTGCTGCCATACATGTCACAAGAACTTCCACGAGGGCAACTTCCAAAGTCTCTCATCATCTCCTAACAAATCCATGACCACACTGATTTGATTCTGAAATGAATGCCAGTGAGTCAGTCCTACTCCTATGGCACTTTGTTACCGGAACAACAATGCAGTGGTATCTCCCCCCCAGCTCCAAGTTAGAAGTGTTCTACAAGCAGAATGAAACCCTCCAGAGGGATGTGTCATTTGACAGCACCCAAAAGGTCAGGTTAATTGCCTTCAACTTTGCTTCAAGCCTGCAATTTCCCAGTTTTGGGGCATAATCAAATCACAAGGCCAGAGTTATTGGATGCTTTCATTTAATTCTATTTGAATTCTCTCTGCGGATCTGGTCTCTTGATCAAAATGACATTTTCTAAAGAAGAAAATAAGCAGCTTCTTACTCTACTTTTCTTTTTGTCCAGACTTCAAGTAATTTTTTCTCTGGTTAGGTGATTTCATACTTGTGTAGCCATAAGTGTCTATAGACATTTTCTAACAGGAACATTATCCCCTCTTGAACTATCCTAAACAGCTCCTTGAGTGGAGTTTACCGACATATAACCAAAGAAAACATACAAAAGAGAGTAGAATGGTAAGGAGAGAACTACTGTTACCCTGACAAATTCAAGCACTACATGGTCCACAGGTCTGTCTTTTCATTTAACAAGCCTCTCTCCCCACTGAACTGTTTTCAAACCTACCACACATTTCAATCCCTGATGAAACACAGAGGAGATGTACCTTGGATGTAGGTAGTATAGATTGAAAGTCTAGCTACAACTATTAATTACTAGCTTTGTTCACATTTAAATAGCAAAATTACCTCAGCCCCTTCTTCCCATGAGAATACCACTGCTGTAATGTATTTAGGGTACTGGGTATGAAAGGCTCTTCTCTCCTTACTCTCCAGTCATTGCCCAAGAAACCTGTAATATTTTTAGCACTAAAATGCTAACATAAATTTAACATATCAGGGATGCAAAAATGCAGATTGGAGTTGTCTGATATCCCACTGGTTTGTTAGTGGATCTAGTGAAATACACAGCATCTTGAGTGGCATCAGCCTTAGCAACATGGTAAAGGTTCATTTCTTAAAGACCTGCTGATGTTTAATGGAAATTTTTGGAGACTAGTCTATTTAGAAAAACCTTCTGCCTACAGAACGGTTTCTGGTTTTCTGCCTGGAAGCATTTGAAAACCCTTGGCTCTCTGATCCCCTTCCCATTTTGGATGGTAAGGTCATATATTTTAAATTACATAAGATTGTCAAGTGATAAACCCTGCAGTATAATATCTTGACAAGCCATCTACAGTGGTCACACAGGGTTATTTGAATCCCTTTACAAGATCTTTCTCAGTTTTCCACTAGACCTGAAATGAGCTGCAGTTGTAGAAGTGCACAGTAATGTGATATGCCAGGCCCTGTGTGAGATCTCTTGTCAAGAATGAACTGAACTTGTCATCAACATAAATTATGGTCAATGTTTGTTTTTCCTTGTGAATAGGTTATTTCCCTGAGACCTTGACAACAGCAGCTCTTCCTTTGCATTCCACAAGAAAGTTAAAAGCGGGGTGCCAGACTCATCCTAAGATGGGGGCTGAGTTAACCTTCGAGACAGAGCTTGTGAGCCAGGAAATAAGAAGTTCCTGGTAAGAGGCACATTTTATTGTCTTGTCCAAGTTCATAATGTACCTCTTTAGTTACCAAAGTTAAATCTTGTATTTAAAGACGTCTTTTAAAAAGTAAATCCATTTATGCAACAGTCCTTTCCCTGCCAATTAAGTTTCTCTCTCTGTATATTTCTCTCCTTTTATGAATTCGCCCTCACCCTCAACACTCCATGCATGCCTCCCCCATAATTTTTCCTGCCTACACTTTAGGATCCCCCTCTTCCTTTCTCTTGTCTCTCAGCATGGAATATGTTTTTCAGAGAGATCTTTTGAGGGCCATTATTGAAGATTTTCAGAGTCAAGCTGCTCCATGACATAGATCTCCCCTCCCTCATTTTAAATAGAAATTAATCTACCCAGTTCTCATTCACATTCTGGGAGCACAGAGGAATTAATTTCACACCTCAATCACAGATTTAATGAGATATAAAGGAAGTTCTGTGGAGAATGATCATCTAGCAGTTAAAATTGTTACACCAAGTTGGACAATTCTACAGATTCAGTATTCCTGTGCCATTTACTGAGAAACACATTAAGCATGGAGTTATCCGCTCATTGTCTCTTTTCCTTCCATATATTCATCTCACCTCAATGCTTAGCCTAACCTGGAGTTTCAGTGATGGATTCTCACCGGCCCCCCTCATCTCATAGAATTAAAAAAAAATCATTTACAAAATGAATTAATATATAACCATGCAGAACCACTACTAACAGTCAAGTGGGTTGAACATGTGACTCCACACTCTGGCAATTTCTGGAAATTTTTAGCACCGATGCCTGGTTGGTGGCCAACGTGAAATAAGTTGGTGATCCTGGCCGATCTCTTATTGTACAAGAGAAATATGGATGCTTGCCCTTACTAATATTCTTGTTAGCAATCTCAAGCAGAGAAACTGGGCAAGGAGAACTACTACTTTCTCACCCTTAGAGATAGTCTCTCCAGCTGACGGAAGAGGCAAATTAATGGAACAATGTCTGAAGTTTGGACTGCCACTATCCACCCAGGGTGTACTTGTTCTCTGCATAAATGAAGGATTTAAATCTCCAAAGTTATTAACCCAGCACCTGACAGCAAGCACTAAATTCACATAAAAACAAAATGTTAGGTGCTGGGTTTTTTTTGTTTGTTTGTTTGTTTGTTTGTTTGTTTTTAACATGAACCTCAGATCATGAGACATGACAATGGTTTAACATCACAGGTCACCGCTAGGTGTAATTGTGGGTCTATTGACTTGTGCACATAAATGAGATGGAACACCACATTTCCCATCACAATCTATATTCAAACTTCACCAAAGCTAAAGATGCTCAGAAGTAGGTTCTAATTCAGCCTTTTATAGAACTAAGGGTCAGTAACAAATTTTCGATCTAATTTAGGGCTGTTTGGATTTGGAAATTTCATTCAGAACTATTTCTTGGATTTAGATGTTATTTGTAAGGCCAAGAAGAACATTTCTAGGCCTAGGGCACAAGAGAAATGCTGAGAGCTTTTTGCCCATATTTATATACATTTTACAGTAGTGACCAAAATGACACAACATTCAAGTTACCTATGTGGTACATCACATATTATGAGATATATGGCATATTACTCTGTGACTTCAATTCATTCAATGGAGTTGTTGGTTAACATGTGCTGTTTCTTACACTTCATTACAAATCTTTTGGGAAACTAACCTTTGTGCTTCTCCCTCACCTAATTCACAATTTTATTTATGTACATAGAGTGCAAAATTCTGGTCAATCATCCCTCTTTACTTCACTTCAATCTCCCACTTGAATTTTCTAGGTAGGGTTCCACACAAAGATGTTTAAATATCTTGAAAATTATCCCTGTACTCTATGTATGTCAAAAATATGAGAACTTTCGAGAGCAATGGTAAGACAAACTTCCATCTTACTGTACTAAAATCCAAAAAGGAATGTGTTTTGGAATTGTAACAAAAAAGGAAGATTGATTTTTAGATTCAAATATGTTTTCAGTTTAAGAGTAAAGTGTAAAGGTAATTATTTTTCAACAGGAATTCAGTACAGCTTGCAAATGAATTCATCTATTCGCTGTGTTTTCAGTGACAAAGGTTCTTGATACTGCAATTAAATTTCCTTTCAACCTCAGTTCCTTCCCCTGGTACTCTCACCTCTCATCAAAATGAAAATAAGACCCATTCATTTGAAAAAACCATTCCCTATTAATAGAACAATGACCTTCTACCCAAAATGACTGTCTTGCTACTCATGGTGATTTTTTGTTCACACAAATTTACAGTAAGAATCTATCACTGTTAACTCTTTATGGCCATTTTTCTTGTAGCACTTCAGTAATTTTACATATGCTTCATTTAATTCAAATGCACTGTTTCTTTCATTTATCTGACAGGTAGAGCCACAGCTCTTTCAGATAGGAAAATAGGTATCCCCATATCCCCAGTGGTCCACCTAGTCCTTTATCTTGTCTCCAAAAATAGCCAATACCAGATGGTTTGGAGGAAGTTCTATGAATTCCTGTAATGAATAATTGTGGAATAACTTCCCCTTAAGAGAAGTTTCTTCTTGACCTTAGGCAGCTAGCAGTCAATTTATTATTTGTATTACTGTAGTGCCTAAAAGCCCTACTCACAAACCAGGGTCCCATGGTGCTAGGTGGTGTACAATGCCCCGAAGCATAACAGATAATATTTCATACTACTGCAGTTGCCTTCCCATGCCTCTAATCATTTGTTTACCATCTTCAGACCCTTTATTTCTGGTACGTCTCTTTTGAGATGAGGTTTTGATACATGACCATGGTATTCAAGGTCAAGACACAAAGTTGTTGGCTCCAGTTTGCTTACGGTGGAGCCCACCCGTTTGTTATAGGGAGATTACTCTACATAGTCTCATCAGGGACCATATGCATTTCAAATGTTCACATGGTCTTCACTGCTCTCAGTGGAGATCATATTTTTCATGTGAGGTTTGTTCATTCCACAGGTGTAAGTAAAGCGGTTTGTGAGACTTGAGTATAATTCATTGCAAATAAGTGTGCCCAAAACTGCTGAATTAACAGAATGGGTGCTAAATTTCAGGTCTCACATTCACTTCATTTTTTTTGTTGCATCCATCTGTCCCTGGTCTATTTAGAATTGTTAACTCTTCAGTGCATGTGCCTTGGTCTTCTAAGGTCCACGCTAACTTCTACCATTGGAGACAGTTGTGGAAGAATGCCCACCAGAATGAACACATAGAAGGAGTGAGCTGTGACAGTGTAAGGTGCTCACAAATCTTGCTTCAGCAGAATGCCCAGATCTGTCCAGCATAGACCCAAAATGGGCATCACCTCCTAGCAAGACTCATCTATAGCAGTGTCCATAAAAAATTAAAACCTTCCATAAGCTGAATCCCCTAGGGAGAGAAGCAGTACCAGCATTACATAGCCTTTCTTTAGGGAGAATCTCATCCTGGGTTCAGCTACTTTCACTGCCTGTCTGAACATCTACAGTGCTGCAGCAATGGACCTGAATACCCTTTGTTGTAAAGTGCTTAGCATACGGTTGGAACTACACACAATAATAGTGTTAATGATTTGTAACTTTTAAAAATACAAGCAAAAATGTATGGAAAAGCATCTGACTAATGTACTGCAAAATCACCTAACTTACAGGTGAAAAATGCACACATTTCAGAAGCAATAAAACTTGTATGTGTTTACTTTCAACTGTCCTATTAAAATATATGTAGCAATCTCATAAGCACTTGGTTAGTTTATAAGGGTTAGTACCAGAGGACTAATGATGTGATGCTTGAAAAACGGCACTGCTACTAATATGCAAGGCTAGAAAACTCAGTCTGTTTTAAAATAGTGGAGTGCTGTTAATGAAAGATCAGCATGGCTCCTGGCTGCCCTGTGCATCATATTTTAATACTGTATCTAAAAATTGTGATGGATCTCATTAAAGCTGTACAAAATACTTCAAAATAGGAGCGTGGTGTTCCTCAGCCATTAAGAGGCACCAGCACTTCAGCCAGTTAAGTTGGACACTTTGCTACCACAATAAAAGCAACTGGATGATTATGAGGGACCTCAAGAGTGCTACCGCTTTATCTTATCAAAATGAATTAAATAGGTGACGTGAAACCACAGCAATCCTTAATATGAGCCAACAAAGCCTTGAAATGATGGAAGTAATGGACACTTTCTGCAGTAAGGGACTTCACAATGAAGGCACAGTTTGGTTTGTGCCATTTTGAGCAATTAAAGCTCACTCATGCAAAACCAGTTGTGTTTATATGTCACAGAAACATTCCAATTACCTAGGATACACAGATCAATTTTTCCTTAATGTCCCATTTCAACTATTCCCTTTACATCTGAAAGTTGATTACAATCAGCATTTCAGCATTTCTCAGTGAGGCTTCTACTCTTTCAAAAATAAGTCTCAGTAGCTTATTGTTTTCCTTGGCCTATCTCAATTTGTGTGTTCATGTGCACATATCTCTTGCAATCAGCATGCAGCATCATTCACAGGGATTACCTGAAAAATGAAACTACTAGACTGGGCCACTATCTTTCACCATGAGTCAACTGAAGAAATTGATTAATGATAATTCAGGCACGTGGCCAGCATGCACTTGTGATCTTCCCCATTTGCCAGAGAGGGGGAAAAAATGAGAGAGAAAAAGACAGACATGCAGACAGTGTTCCAATAGTGGGGAAAACCTGGAATCTTCTGACAACCACTCTTCTATCAGCCTCAGAAGCCCCTGATGACATTTAAGGTAACAGGGTGCGAGGAGCAGCAGTAGGGCATCATTAAGCTTGAACGTCCCACCCTGCAGAGACTCCCTGGCTCCCACCCCTGCAACCTAAAACCAGAGCTTGCAGGGCTTTCACACCCTTAGTAGCTCTTAATATCATTTTAATTGATATTTTTGTGGTTTTCTTTCCTTTTTATTGTAGTCCTGCCAGCAAAGAAAAAAAGAGTCAGTGGAAATATGAGAGCCGCTGAAATAGTCTACTATAGCAGTACTTATTGACAGATTATTTTTAACCTGAGAAAGTTTATCAAATCACTTCAGTGTTTAGCAAACTGGTAGGCAATTGAATTATTCCATCATAAGGAGTGGCCCTCATAATAATACAGATATCCACATTGAAAAACATTTATCTTTATTTAATTACATTCTCTGACAGGCTGCTCAAAGCAGAGTAGGACACTACAACCAGAAATGGAGTTTAAAACCTTTTGTGCTGGGCTCTACTGTATAACAGGGCAGTGAATAAAAGTACAGCTTGCATATTTATAGGTCAAACACCCAGAAATCACTAATACAACTCCAATCACTCAAAAATCATTAGCAAGGTCCCCAGAATCATTACATTGGCTTAAAGCTGTCCATATTTTAAAATTAATATATTTGGGATTCTTTTTATTTGGCTTCTGGTATTGGAGCCTCTTGGGTTCATGCTTTCAAGCTATTCTCCACAATCTCAAGGGTGAGAAACTTACTTTCTAAGTGGGAAGCTGAGATTCTCATGTAATCCAATGACCCCAGGAGTTAAGGATTTATGAAAAAAAAATATACTTATGAGACTAACAAGAGAGCTTAGTCAAGTCCAAATTAAAGTTTGAAAGTGTGGCTCAGGTCAGCCAACGTCCAGAGAGGCAGAGCAAATCACTCTCTGTGCTCTTAGTGCCAACCCATTCCCCAGAGCTCCTGCCTGTCAGCATGAAGCACAGAAACCAGCTCACCACAGCACAAACCCTTTGTGTGTACCCCCCCAACTCACCACAGAGCACTCCCTATGGGGCATAAACACACACTGGTCCAGCCCTACTAACCTGAAAACTGTTACACAGTGGTCCTTCTATGCAGGAAGAGGATTTAATCCATTCATTGCCAGTCTCTGAACATGGTCTGTTCATACCTTGTCAGACAGGCTCCAAACAGCATGTGTCAGAAAACCAAAATCAGAAATAAATCCTTCCCATTAAAAGAGCGTGATTGGAAAGGGAATAGCTGATTATCTACACTGATAACTGCTCAGCTATTTTAAATTTTTTTTTCCTTCCCCAATTACCAAAGGGACATCTTAATGAGTTCCAATTAAAACATTAAAGTCTAAGCCAGGGGCCATGGCCCCATCATTTTTAAAAGTGGTCTGGGTGCTGCTGACCTCCCCACTTCTAGGGAGTTTCAGGTGCTCTTGTTCTAAGCAAGACAAGAGAAATCTAAGCATAGGTGCTGTTTCTGTGGGTTCTCCGGGGCTGGAGCACCATGGGAAGAAAATAGTGGTGAGCCTTGCCAATCAGTTCCTCCCCTCTGCACCCAAGGCCTCCTTCCTGCCAGCGGGCCCTGCCAATCAGTTCCTCCCTCTCACTCCCAGCACCCTCTGCCCACCAGTGAACAGGGAGAGGAGTGGGGGCAGAAAGAGGTAGACGAGGGCGGGGGCATGCTTGGGAGAGGGGCTGAAAGGGACAAGAAGAGGTGAGGTGGGGGCAGAACGGAGGTGCCCCTGAATCCAGGATCAGCCTATCAACTCTCTTTATTTTCTCCAGCAATGTAATGCTAACACTGATAATGATAAATAGCAAAACTTGAGATTAGATAAGAAATAGGGTCTTTCTTCCTGCCCTGAGGGTTCTCATGTGTTTTTTTGGTCTTTACCCTACCTGGGCTAAATTCTGTTGTTGGAAAAAAGAATTTAAGGCAAACAACCACAAGCCTCTTAATCTCACAGCCTGTCTTCAGCATAAAGAGGAAAAGAGTTAAAAATTGTCTACAGTTCCTTTGGCTTCTAAATCTCTAAAAGGGTCTGATTCATTTAGTTATATGCAAAGCTTAAAGATACCGTATTTATTTTCCGGGAAAACTGACACCAAGACTTAGATTTATTTCTCCTAATCATACACAATGCTTACAAAAGACAACTCTATGCATATATGAAACAGGACTTCCTCCTTTGTATGCTTCAGTGAGGACTAGAGAGATTGACAGAGCACAAGCAAGGTTCATATCCCCTAATCTGACAGAAGGCATCAGTATGGTTTGTAGGCTATGTAGGGCCCAATCCCGCAAGGTGCAGAGTACTTTCAACCCCTGGCTGAAGTCAATAGGCATGAAACACTCAGAACCTTGCAAGATCAAGGTCTTAGTTTCTGCTGAAGGCCATCACACTGCTGACATGCATTTAAACTCAGTTCCCTTTCTTCTGCAAAATAATAATAATAAATGGAGATTAAAATTGTTTCTGAAATCTATTCTCTTTCAATAAGTGGTTTAAAAAAATACATAGTTCTTCATGATTTACATTGAGGGAAAAGCCTCTACAAATATTTGATACTGGTCACATAGGGCTTTTTGATTAGATGGTTATATTGTAAAATTTTCTGTAGAAAGATTTCCACAAAAAGAGCACACAAGTTCTAGCTTATTAAAGTTCCATCTATAGCAAAGCCTATTTTTTCTCTTCGTTGTATTTAATTATTTTGAACACTTTCATATATCTAAAAACGCTTTTCCTAATTCCTACTCCAAGCTAGTCATTGATTAGAAAAGAGTTTTATGGGTAATTTGCAAAGATCCTAGAGAACTGCAGCCAAGGACACAGCACCAGCTAAAACTAATAAGGCATGAAGAGTCCAATCATACCCCATTCAAAGGAAAGGGATTTTTCTACATTCCGTTGAAAAGTTTGATCAGAACCCAAAAGATGTGCTAATGGACACCATTATCAAACGTAGATCAATATTAGCCTAAAGAGGACTCACATACCATTTCATAGTGATGGGTATAGTATAAAATCCAGAAAAATGGGCAAAGATAAAAAAAACTTTTCTAAAAACAACAAATAAGTAGCATTTTAAGTGTTCATTTCTCTAAAATAGTTCCAGCTATGTGTTGACTGCAGGTGCTCACTAAGGGGTGAATGTCATTGTATCAGGGTCTTGGGGAGCACATGTGTATTCCAATGCTCTTAATTATGACCTTGGGCCTTTTAAAACTGGGATCTGCAGTGGTAAGATACTGCTGCTCCTAGTTACTTGCCCAACAGGAAATCTTATATAAGGCTTCCTGTCACTTAGTCAGGAGAGCACACAGGAGGAACTCAGAATCAGGGACTGACTGGGGAGAGGGCTCTATGTTCCAATCAGGCCTTCTGGCCTGAGATAGACACTTGTAGGGATCAGAAGCCAGTTGCAAAAATGCCTGAGATGGGGTAGACTAGAAAGCCCTGAAGACAAGACCCTGAGGACAAACAAGACTGTTTTGGGTTTCCTTGGTGTTGCTTTGAATCTTTGTTGGTAGGTTAATAAAGAAAAGCTCTGGGCAAAGAAACTGGAACTGTGCAACTATTTTGATGCATGATTTCACCTTCCCGAGCTGGTGGATATGTCCCCCCAGCTACCAGTAATAGCCTGGAAACAAAACCCAGAGCAAAAGCATCACTTAGGAAGGGCTAAAGGGGAGGTAACAAAAAAAAGTTGTCTGGTTCTATGTACAGTAGTAAACAACTGACAAACTAAATTCAGCACCTTGCAAAACAGGGTCTTAAAAAAGGGGTTAGTTAACCTCACAACTTTTACATCTTTAAAGAAAAATCTATTGTCAATCTATGGAATATTGCAAAGAGAAACAAAAGCTAGGCACAAAACACATAAAATAAGGAAGTGATACAATTTCTATGGGTGCTGACCAGTGCCCCAGATGCCCTTCCCATCATGAATTTAGCTGCCCTAGCATTTTCCATTATGAGCCCCCCTTTCCAACCACCTCACTCACCCAACTGCCTGCCGCAGGTATACCACTCCATCAGTATCTCATAACTGCTAACTTTGGAAAACTTTCATGAGTCTATTCTATGGTTGACTGCCTGAATGTTAATATACCTTGGATTGGGAGCAAGCAATGAGACACTAATCTTTTCCCAGATTGCGAAGCAGAGCTACTGGAAACAGCATTAAGCAGCTTAAAAATTCCCTTCCAAAGCAGAAGGAATGATTCTGTTACACAAACTTAAATTAGTTTTCTTTAACAAAGTTAGTTCTGTAGGCGTTCCCCAGTAATCAGTATCTTTAAATTTAGTTCGCAATCCTGAAAGGTTAAACATGTGCTTAACTTTATATACCTGAATAGTCCAATGGCATAAAGTTAAGCAGGTGCATATGCTTTTGCAGGCTTGGGGCCTTATTGGGCATCTATAACATACCTCTTATAAATTACATCCTGAACAGTTATAATTGTCTAGAAAGGACAATTAGAAGAAAAAACTGAAAAGTCTAACACTTTCAGCTATTCGTACCTCGGTTCTCTTACTCTTATTTTGCTTATTACCGTGAATTATCTAACACTTCATCTCATTAGTCACTGCTTTTGGGCAATGTTATGGTACTGAGGAATTCTGTGTCCATAAAGCATTCTGCCAAAAAAACCCTCTGAGACCTATGCAAAGTGTTCAACAAAAATTCTACAGAGATTTTCTTATCCATCTGAAGTGGAGTGGAATTCTAGTGTTGAACCCTGGAAGGACTGCATCACACTCATTAGGCAATTAGACAATAATACAGTTTAAATGTGTGTACTTCATTTTCAGGTTA
This sequence comes from Dermatemys mawii, assembly GCA_007922305.1. NCBI lineage: Eukaryota > Metazoa > Chordata > Testudines > Dermatemydidae > Dermatemys > Dermatemys mawii. The sequence goes on along the minus strand of ML677335.1, from coordinate 39,736,017 downwards.
CAAAAATATAGTTGGTGTTATAATATTTGCTTTCTTGGGAGACGTCATTATTCCACAAATACATTTTTTCTATCACTACTCTTCCAGTCTTTGATAATGCCCCATCAATGCCCTTTCCCTCATTATTCAAGTACAGATATGAAAATAAATTCAAAGAATGTAAGTATTTTTACTGTGCATATATCATCTAGTTACTCTTTTAAATATCAGTTGCAGCCTTGAAAGATGTTTAAGAGCTTAACTGGATCCAAAAATGCTCTCGTATTCATTACACTGTATCTATTCTTATCTCTCAAACAGGGGATGGGGAATCAGCATGTACCACAAGTTAATACAGTATATTTTACTTGCCTTACAAAATCTATTTCAAGTGTTACATTTACAGGGGTTAATCCTAAGAAGCAGTGGAGAATTTTGGATTCCAGTATCAGTATAACAGGCAAGAGCATTTACCATGCGAGAGTATTATACTCAAGCCAAACTTTAATTGGAAAAGTTGAGAAAGCTCATAGTGGTCGTTTTTTAAGAAAAAGCCAGGCTACAAAAAAGCAATAAACACTGACCTGCGAAAAAGCAATAAAACTTCTTCCTGTGTTGAAAGCACATGGAGAAGTGCTACCCTCTTTAATTCATTTCCTGATTCACCAGCTGCCAGAGAGGGACAGGGTGTGATGTTTTCCAAGGACCATGTAAAGGCCAGAAAGCTGCATCCTGAGGCCACTGCACTCACATACTTCCTTATCCAGATAGACAGGAAACCTTAGGTCTGTGCTGGTGTATCTAACACTGTGCAGGTTTAGTTAATGCACCATACTCAAATACGCTTATTAAGATAGGATGCTCATTTATTTTGGCCAGTTTTAAATAGTTCTTCCACTTTCTGCAGGAGATGTAAAGAAAAGTGTTTTGTTTCTCTAAGGTCATAAGACAGATCATCCCCTTGTGTGGCAAAAACCATAGGTGATCATTGTGGAGGGTGCAATCTCTTTGAACAGTTTCTCTCCCTTTGTCCTGCCAGGAGGCATGATCTCATCTCTTGTACTGATTTGCAAGGTACATTAGAATCCGGTATCTTCTTCCTAGATTATATGGGCACATGAGGTCAGGACTAAGGATTCTAGTGTTGTAGGTTTTTCACTACACTGTGGATGGCATTGTTATCCTTCACACCCTTGTTCTCGTTAGTGCTAGTGCCCCAAACAAGTTACAAAGAGAAACTTCCAACATTTGTGGCAATTTTTTCTCTCAAAACTGGCTGATAAGGGTACTTGATGTGCAATTCTGCACATCTGTCCACCCTTAGCTCCTATGCTGAGAGCTAACCATGTCACCTACTGAGCACCTGGTATTCAAGTTACACCATTGTAGGGAGTCTGCTTTTTCATCACATCCTCATGTGTCAGGGTTACTATAATTCAACCTGTTGATTTACTTTCTTTGGAAAAGGCTTAAAGCAAAAAAGGGAAATGTGAATCATCAAAAGTGGAATCATCACATCCTCCAAATCTCATTGTCAGGTCTGCTTACAGCTTCACATCCTGGTCCAAATCCTGTATCAAAAAATACAGTCACAGCTACATATGTTACATTAGATACTTCTAGTGCTATACATCCAACCTGCCTCCAACAATGTGTTTTTGATTCTTTATATTTACAGCCAGATTCTGATATCTATCTGGTTTCATACTAGTATAGCTTCATTGACATCAGTGGGGTCAGTCCTGATTTATATTTAAGTGGGAGCAGGAGCAGGTTTTCAACTCTCTACAGAGTGATACCTTTGTATTAAAAAAACTGTTTTCTCTAAATACAGTACATGTGACCTACATGTAGGAAATGTTACCACCTGAGCATTACCAATTGCCTCATTACTCTGTTTTATTGCTTACCTTAAAATTTGAGCATTCTTCAACAACAGATTCCATTTATAAATAAAACGAGGAATACTAGAGACTAACCAGTTTATTTCAGCATAAGCTTTCGTGGGCTATAGCCCACTTAATCAGAATAGAATGGAACACAGAGAAGTAAGATGTATTTATACACACAGAAAGCAAAAAAAAGTTTGTAAATCACCATACCAGTTCTAAGAGGCTGTTTAATTTGGATGGGCCATTATCAGCAGGATGAAACAAAACCTTTTGTAGTGAAAATTTAGTGGCTCTATGTCTAACAGTTTATAAGAATCTGTAAAAGAGACTTAACTAGGAAAATGCGTTCAATTAGTGTAATGACAAAGCCACTCATAGTCCCTGTTCAACCGTTGGTTGACGGTATCTAATTTGCAAATTAATTCCAGTTCCTCATTGGAGAGAAACTGAGGAACTGGAATTAATTTGCAAATTGGACAAGGTTAGTTCTTTCAGCTAGAGAGAAACCCTTCAGCTGTTTTTCTGCTCTGGAGTGATCACAGGATTGTTTAATGAGTGTTCTCTCTGAGAGCCATTGGTGAACAAACCTCAAGGAAGTGAGCATAAAGACATAATGCAGCAGAGAAGGGACCATTTTCACAGAAAAATAAAGAAGCATCCTTGTAAACACGGATCATTTTGAAGAGAGACTCCCTATTATGATTAAATTAGCTAACTAAAGGCCAAATTTGTTATCGATGTCCTCATGCCCAGGAAGCATATTCCTCTTAATGTACAATAAAAGTGTTTATATTGATTTCATCATTAAAGATTTTCATGTTATTCATAATGGCTTACAGAATAGGAATGGTGTGAACATGGCATTCAAAATGTAGCACAGACACAAAAAACAAGACAACAGGTGGTTTACAGCCTCATCTAATAGGATCCAATTTGGTCCCAATAAAATTAATGGGAAGAGTTCTCTCCATTCTTCCACAGGGGATTCCTCAGAGAGCATTAGCAATATCTTCCCCACTCAGACCGGATCTCATGAAGGGCCAAATGAGTGGAGGGTGAGGCAGGCTGAAAACTACCTTTCCCCACAACATCTGAAGTTGGATTGGTTTTACAGGAGAAACCTCCTTAAAGGATCAGAGGCAGCTGCAAACTAAGGATTCCAAGACACTCTAGGTCTGACAGAATCATCTTGCCTGCAAGCAGAACAGAACTGAACCCATTTATGTTTTCCTAGCAAGCCCTGAACCTTCATAATTCTACTATCCATAGTGTGCAGTTGGCCCAGTGCCTCCAGAAGATTCTTTGAGAGCTGCAGGGGTTTTGAGCAGGGCATGTAGCCTGTTCTGCACCCAGAGAACCAGAGAAAGTGGTCTGAAATGAATAGGATGAAATTCAAATGGACAAATGCAAAGTACTCCTTTTAGGAAGGAACAATTAATTTCTTACAAAATGAGAAATGAGTGCCTAGGAAGGAGTACTGTGGAAATGGATCTGGTGGTTATAAAGGATCACAAGCTAAATTATCATCAGTGTAACGCTCTAGCAAAAAAAAACCAAACATTGTTCTAGAATGCACCAGCAGAAGTGTTTCAGAGTAGCCATGTTAGTTTGTATCAGCAAAAACAACAAGGAGTACATGTGGCACCTTAGAGAAAAACAAATTTATCTGGACATAAGCTTTTGTGGGCTAAGAAATGAGGATTTATTCTACTTTACTCCACGCTCCATGAAAAGGCCTCAACTGGAATACTGTATCTAGCACTGGTGCCAAATTTCAGGAAAAATGTGGACAAATTGGAGAAAGTTCAGAGGAGAGTAATAGAAATGATTAAAGGTTTAGAAAACATCACTTCTGAGAAAAGATTTTTAAAAATTGAGTTCCTTTAGTCTGGAGAAAACTCAGGGAGGGGCATAGCAGTTTTGAAGTACATAAAAGATTGTTACAAGAAGGAGGGTGAGAAATTGTTCTTGTTAACCTCAGAGGATAGGACAAGAAGCAGTGGTCTTAAATTGCAACAATGGAGGTTTAGCCTGGACATTAGGAAAATATTCCTAACTGTCAGGTGGTTAAGAACTGAACAAATTGCCTAGGGGAGTTGTGGAATCTCCATAATTGGAGATTTTAAATAAAAGGTTATATAAACACCTTTCAGGAATGGTCTAGTTATTACTTAGTCCTGCCTTGAGTGCAGGATGCTGGACTACACGACCTACAGAGGTCTTTTCTAGCCCTACATTTGTATGATTCTTGTAGCAATGTGTAACCCTAACAATGTGACTCCATCTTCACACAGGAAGGCAAATCAGCCACTGTTCATGTGAGCAAAACATTTCCCACCTCCTTCTTGTCCCTATCCTTTCAGGACATAGGGGATGCCATTTCTACAGCCCGACCCATCTCCAGTGGCTGAAAAATCCTTCATGAGCTTCCTTTTCCAGCATAAAAATGGGCATTTGGGGTTCACACAATATGATTTTAAGGCATGGAGTTTCACACAGCTTGTTACAATTCAGAGGCTCTCTGGTGCAACAGTAATTAACAAAAAAGATACATTAGAGAATAAAAAACAAATACGCAACAGAAATGATGAAAGGCTTCAAAGACATGTCCTATTACTGAAAAGCAATTGGGAACTTAAGGCATGCAGCTTGGAGAAAACGTGATGCGAGGTTGATTATGATAATGATCCATAACATAAAGAGGGGGCAATGAATCATTTAATGCACTTATCGGGAAAATAATAAGTAAGAACAGCCTGAAACCAAAAATGTGGAAGACTTAAATTAGATATTAGGATTAAATTTCTAACAGTGAGGTCAATTAGATACTGGAAAAAACTGCTAAGGAGGGTCACTGAGGCACTGTCACTGGAGACACTTAAAAGAAGATTAAATAGATTAGTGTAGAGGACAGTATAGCTCTAATGTAGGAGGTAGGACTAGATGACTCAGAAAGTCCTTTCCAGTGCTAATATACATAACAACTTGCACGGAAGTACCAGGTTATCACTGTGCTGCTAGCTAAGTTATCTGTAACTGCTGTTGACTGAAACTCACTTAAATACATGTATTTATCATTTAATACTGCCAAATGAACCAGCCATATCCATTAATTCGCTTGTCTATTGCAAAGGATTTACTATGTAGATACTCTTTGGGTCTATTCATTTCAAGGGACATTTTGCTAACTCGATCACTGACACAAAGACACAACCCTGCAGATAAATAGAGGTTACAAAATGTCTCAGTTGTATTTTGACAAAAAGCAATGAAAAACAAGAAAGAGAAATCTGTCTCTTCTCCAAGCCTCGTGCAAATGAGACACATTATATAACCCTAGTTCAAAGCACAGCACTTTGGCAGATGCTCATCTTTAAGCTTAAGTGCAAAGTCCATCCTCCTCATTAATAAAGCATTTTAGCATGTACTTAACTTAACCTTTACTTTGGTTGGACTTAAGTATGTGCTTGAGTGTTTTGATGAACAGGGATGGTCTTAAATGCTTGAAATTAAGCACATGCTAAATTAGATCCTGTCACCAGCTCTTTGTGCAGTCTCTCTGAGGGTTCCAGCTTTCTCCTCACTGGTTCCCTTCAATTCATCTTCAATTAGACTAGTCTATAACCACTTAACTTAAATTGAGTCAATCAGTCATTGAACTCCAGGGCTTACAGTCTCCTTTTGTGTCTCTGTCAATTTGTTAGAAGCTCCTTAGCATAGAGCTGTTGTGCCTCTGCTATCCCAGGGCTTTCTGCTTCCTTTTCCCTTTCTGTCCTTCCCGATTTTATAGTTGGGTTTATTTTCTTTTTGGCCCCAGCTGTGGGTACTTGTCTCCAAGACTGGCAATTCTAGCACTGAGCAGGGGCCAGGCTGATGGCCTGTAAGCAGAGAAGGATCTCTTCTCCCTTCTGCCTAGGCTCACTATAGAGTCTAACTATTGTAGTCAATTGGATGCTTTATTGTGCCTTAGTGCTAAAGGAGGTATGGCATCTATCACACTTTCCTGTAAATTAATGTGATTACTTTTATTCTTTGAATGTTATCTTTATTGAATGAATTCACTGGATTTTGTAAATGACCTAAAGATGTTGGTTTTATTAAGCGAAAATATTTCATGTGTTAGAGATTTTCTGCTAGTGGGGCGAGTACCAATGGAAGTCTGATTCAGCAGGTGAGAGCCTAAACATACTCACATCATCAAAATATTTGAAGAAAGAGCTATTGTGAGATACAGTTATCAATTCAAGTGAAAGGATGGATATTGAAGAACTTCATAACCTTACTCCATCCTAAAATTACAAGAGTTCCCACCTGTTTCTTTAGGTAATTCTAAATGAGCTTGCCAGATTTTTTCTTCATTTCTTCAGTAGACTGATGCATGATGAAAACAAGAATGGCAAGTTTCTCTGATGTTTCTGACTGCTGTTACTTATTTAAAATAGACCCCTTATTAAAGATTTCTTCAGGTGACAAATCAACCTGGCTCTTTCTACATCTTCCAAAAAGCTACAGTGTACTATAAATATTTATATCACAGCTAGAAAACTACATTAAAAGAATGTTAAGATTGTAAAAGAATGTTAAGGACTCAGAAGTTAAGAAATTTCAGAATTATGATTGCTTATGCAACCTTAATGAGCCCCTCTTGTGCATATGCATTATTATATAGTCTTTAATTACACAATCACATACTATTTTCCCCTGCCTCATTCAGCCCAGGGGATGGGTGATGCTCTGGAGATGAATCAGGGTTGTGCAGTGAAGAAGATTGTTGTCTGTAGGATCCATGCTTCATTTTTTGCCAGTTGGAAGATATATTTTGACTCAGCAGACATCCAGCAAGAAACATTTCAACCATAAAGAGTTAAAGTTTGATGAAGCTATAAGAAAATGTTTGCAATGGAAAATATCAGGCTCCTATGAAATTAATTTAGTAAAGTAACAATAGGAAGCTTAAAAGAATTAAAGTATTTCTTGATTAGCCAAGAGGATCTGTGCTCCACAAAGAAAAGTTCTCTAAAAACTGTGGAATCACTTCCCAGGGAAAGCAGTGAAAGTTCCATTGTATGGGTCATTTGAAAGGGGACAAGACAAAATACTAGAGAATAGATTGCAGGGAACAAATCAGCATCGACACATGAATAAACTAAATTACCTAAATTGTGCCCCCACCCCCATGTCTAACTTGTGTGGTTCTGTGTTTAATTTGTGCATCATTACATTTGGTACATACTCTGTATTCCTATAAGCTGGATATAACAGGCTCTCAAAGTAAAAACTATACCTATAGAATAATGGGGGGTTTTATGCATGGAAGGGAAATTTAACAATTCCTTGGCAGAATTAATTTTTCACAGTATAGTCCCTCTGAGGCAAGCGCCAAGGAGATGGAAGTTTGCATGATGTTAAAGCCATGTCAAGATACAAATTAAGTATTATACATCCAAACAATGGAGTTCTGCTACAATACAAACTGTTAAATTGGAGAGCTAAATGGTTTTGTTTAACAATGAGTTTAGTACAAAGGCTCCCTCTGTGGTAAGCGGACAGACACTAACTGAAGAAATTTACTAAACAGATCATTTAATTGTCATGAGTCTGATTCCAAGAAGGCACAGATTTCTTCCAGGGGAATAATTAAGACACTGTCATCCATATTTTTCATGAAACACCCACTGTCCCCTCAAGTATTACAGATGAAAAAACAATTTTGTATAAAATAAGATGTCAAATGTTCTCTATCTAAAAATGTTAGAAAAGCAGCGAAGGGATTCCACTTTCAAATTCAGAGTTCTTTAGAGAAGAAATACATTTAGAGAACAAGGATAATACATAAACATTGCAGTAATTTGTTGGGTGGTATCACCAGCTAGGGAAGGAAAACAGAGATTTGGGCATTAGTCTTTTAAGGTCCTTATTTTCCACAAAGAAAATAAGCACATTGACTGAAACACTGGGTGGTTATTCTTATAGTCTTTTTCCTGCATTAGCCAGCCAGGAGGGGAGAGGAATCACCCTTCAATTTAGCTTCCCCTTTATCCCAAGTTCCCTTCCTTTTATGATTCAACCCTAGCAGGCAGGTAAGAGGCAGGACCTTTTACAAACTGCACTGATAGAAGTGTAGAGAACAGACGTACAAAAGCCGCAAAAAAAAAAAAAGTCTCTTGTGAATGTTTTAATGAAACACAATAACTTGTACAATGGATATTAATATGTGATGAGTATCACTTAAGTTATTCTTTTCTCAGAGCAATTTAATGCAGTATGTCTCAAATCATTCTTTCACAGTTAGGTAAATTGAGGCACAAAAAAGTTAAGTGAGTTGCCCAAGGGCACATCTATACTGCCAATAAAAAACCCCAAGCCCACAGCAATAAGTCTCAGAGCCCAGATCAAGGGACTCAGGCTTGTGCCCTGGGGTTAAAAATAGGAGCATAGATATTCCCACTCAGGCTGGAGCTTGAGCTGAATGCCACTTCATTGTCAAAGGCTAAGGTGTGTATCCATACCCCACTGTTAATTTGAGTTTTGTATCACTATATTAGGAATACATTGGGTGGGAGAATTTAAAAATCAATATATTCAGAATGTTTATATTCATACTTCACGTATTTCAAAATGGACCCTTTTCTGTTGTTTTAATTTGTTCATGAAAAGTATGAAGATGATGGAGAGGCAGTCGGCATATATGAGAAAACCCAATCATTTTGTAAGACATAACTGAAAGCCTCCAGATGGCTATAAAATTCTAATTTATCCTGGAATCTAGAAATACTGTTCAGATATCTGCTGCTTTAGATTCACTCTGAAGTAACAGGATGGCTTGTCCATGTGCTGGAGAGCCTGGGGCTAAGCCAGTCCTGATTACAGGGCAAGCCGCACCTGGGTTGAATTCCATGATCCCAGGATAAAAGGCAGCTGGAACCCACAGTTAGGGGGTTCTGCAGTGAGAGAAATATAGAGTGAAGCTTCAGGGAAAAAGGGTCTCCTGCAGTGGTTCCTGAGGGACACCCCCTCAGAGGACTGTGCTCACTTTAAGCCTGGGTGGAAGTCTGTTTTTTGCTTGTTTGAGAACTTTGTTAATTGAATAAAAATCCTAGACTGTAAAGAAGGGCTCTGACTGAAAGAGACTGGAGTTTGTTGAAGGAGCCCTCGTGAAGGGAAAACAGTGTCAAGGCACAGGAGAAGCACCCCTACCCATGCGAGTGTGCACTGGTGACGGCTCACTCTGTCACTCTGATCTCATTTAGTAACAGTTCCCCTGTAACCACCTTCTTGGGAAAGTAGAAGACACACAAAAGCTGATACCTCTGTAATGAAGCACGTCTCCTGAATAACCCACTGTAACCAGAAACCATGGCTCCAGGTGGAAAAAACAGTAACAGAGACTGAAAATCCAAAGTGATAGGAAAAGCACATGTGTTTTATATAGTCAGCCACACTATGCATGCAATTGTCCTCCACCTCAAAAGGCTGTACGGCCTCTGTTACAGATGGGTCCACACCATAACAAGATCTTCAGTGTTGGGTGATTGATAGTTGTGATCCTGTTCTATATATGAACATTGTATCTTTGGCCTTTCTCTACAGTAAAATCAAACTAGAAAATCTAATCCAAAAATCGTGTCCCCTTCTGGAACTGTGTGCAGGAAGAGTTTCAGCTCCAAATTGGAATTCAAATTCCACAGGTTGATTACATCCACATATATACCTGACAGAGCATGTGGAACAGCTCTCCCTTCACTTTTACAATGCGGATTAATTTAGGATTAAAGTTAGCTGAGTGAAAACCCACAGAAGTCAAAGAAAGAACTACTTTTGCATAATGAAAGCCAGTGAGACAGCATTCTGCAAAGCATAGACAATATAATATATTCCTCATTCTCCCCTCCAGATACTTGCAACAATGTATGCCTGAACCCAAACTCACTATATAACACTCCTGCCTGTCATGTTTTTGGTTTTTCATGAGGCAGCACTAACTATTTAATTCTGAGATAGTAGCTTTGAGGAGTTTTAAAGATGACCTTGGAATTTCTCCACCCAAAGTTCACTATGACAAGTATGTAAAATCTTCAAATAGTTAAATTATTTACATAGAGCGTTAGTTTCACTAATGCTTTTGAGTAAACAAGCATTGGATGAAAATGGAAACTAATGAAATTCTTAAAGCATAGTGCAAGATGATGCAGAAGGGCCACTGTGAAGTATATTCCTATCTAATTTCTTCAACACCTCTCATTTTCTACAGCTTTTTTTTTCTTTTTTCTTTTTTTTTTTTTTATAAAGAGGAATCAGAGATGCACAGTCCTAGTTCAAGGTTATATTTAACAGCACAAAAAAATATTGTAAATATTTAAATTTCAGTTGAACAAGTCTGCATATTGATTTGTTCCACCAAGAACAAAAAATAACCACATACTGTCATACATGTCACCTTCCTTCCATCCCCTCTCACTCTTCTCCTCCCTCCCGAATTACAAGACAAAACAATGTCTCCAAGCTATCTGGCACCATCCTACTAAACACGCACCTTGAAGATGACACTACAGTGGACGGGTTACCTCTTCTTAATTCAGCTAGGAAAAAAGAATGTTACAGTCATGTGGCCAGCTTCTTGATCCTGCCAAGCTTTCATCAGCTCAGGAATCAGTGCCATGTGGGGTGCAGCATGAAGGACTAGCCAGACGGGGCAGGAACAGTGGCATTGCAATTTTTCCCTGTACTTTTCTGCTAACATGGCAAAGTTGAAGAGGGCTTCACTGGTTTCATTTTCCTGAAGTGGGAGCTCATTTTCAAAAGTTTGGGAAACATGACTGTGATGTTTGCCACTGAAATTGGAGGGGAACTTTATAAGATATTATGGGAACTACTGGGCCCAAAGCTGGTACTAAAGAAGTTATTTAATTAACCATGCTGCTGCTACTCAGTGAACTCAGGCACACACAAAGGTAATGCTACTGCCCCTTTTTACAATTTTCAAAAAAGATAGAGCAAGACGACAATTTTCTGATTTAATCTGGATTAAATTTGCCTGAGGATTCAGGTCTGAGTGCAAATGAAGTCTAGGGGCTAGCTGCGCCATTGTAGCGTGTCTGGTGAAGAATGCTATGCCAACAGGAGTGCTTTCTTCCATTGGCATAATTATTCCGTTTCAATGATAGGCAGAAGCTAGATTGGCAGGAGAGATCAATATTATCTGTATTGCTCAAAGGGGTAGCTTTTTCACACCCCTGAATGATGTATATTACATCAACTTAAGTGGTAGTGTAGACAAGATTCATTTAAATCGTGTTAAAATCTTGCTGTTTTTATGAGTTGGCCCACATCCAAACCAAAACCCAGTAATAAATCCTCTCTAGTTTCAAATCTTCCCTGTCAACAAAACTGCAGGGGTAGGTTTGGATCTCGAGATTTAAATCCAATCTTTCTTACTTATAATTTAAAGAGAATGTGGAGTTTAGACTCAGAGTTTGGCCAGTCTCCTCTTCTTAGAGGGATAACTGTAACTACGTAGCACATAACTACCTTGAATTCTGAAATGGAGAAGTCATTGTCCACTTTACTGAGAATACTTTCCCAGTAAGGCTTGTTTCTGTGCTTTAAAGTGAGCAAATCTAGCCTTACATAACACACTACACTTTGTGTACTAGGGTCTTGGATGTTCAGTGATGACGCTTTTACCAGTTGATGGCTCAATACTGTATGGGCCTCCACAAAGAACTAGCTTTATTGAGCTATGTTTTGTAAATGCATGAGGACTTGAAAGGACATAACTGCTGTTGACTCCATCTAGTTATTTTTTCAAGATTGTCGCTGATATACATAAAGTAGAACTGAAATCATTCGTATACCTTTCAGAAAGTTAAGTTATGCTACTCCCTCTCTGCTGGATGGTATTTTACAGTATCATAACTAGAATCTCCAATCCATAGTTAATTGAAATCATTATGCTGTCAAGATATCTCATAATATTAACAGTGGATTAATAGACCTTTTATGTTACTATTCCAAAATTCATTTCCAAAGGAATCATTTCCAATGTACTGTTCTAATTAATATAATATCAAATCTATTGCTAGTAAAGGACTTTTTTTTTTTGGTATAAAATGTTTCCTCCCATACTTTTTTCCCCTAGGACTGCAATCCAATTGGGTTAAATTTGGTGGTACATGATCCAGCAAAAATCATGAACAGTGAAAACATTTTTTGTTCAGTTTTTGTCAACTTCCACTAATGAAGTATTCTTTCAGTTCAGAGAAGACTTTGCATTTCTACTTGATTTCTCTTTACAGTGGAGTGCTATGGGACTTCACTGCAGTTATGGTCACACTAAAAAATTTGTTTCATTAAACAACTCTCAAATCTCCTGGCACTGAAACCATTAAAAAGAATGCTTTGGAAGAAGAAAAGAAAGAAATAACAATGTTGAAATTTCCATTTGAGTCTGCAGTTGGCTTTGCACTATTAGAGAGCAGTATAAATACCTCTATATGGCTGAGTCAAACAATTAGGATTACTGTGAAAATAGTGTATATCAATCAATTTAAACAGGCACATCTTAAAGTCCTGAGTTTAGCAGTGAGACAAAGAATTATTGCATTTAAAAAATTCCAGTTTTCCAGCACTTCTAAGATAGGACGAGGTCTGTCACAGGACTAAAGTAATCTCTCTTGTCTTTCAAATATCAAGAGTAAAAAATATACCTATTTACTGCTTATCCACTATGGGGAAGTACTCGGTGTGGAGATTCAAGGAAATGCATGAAACAGCAGAAAAATAGCTAAAAAGAATGTTATCCCTTCATATTTACCTGGTTCAGTCTTAAATACACTGTGCGACATATACATTAAGTGTAAGTTTGAATAATCACAATGACCCAAAACCCCGTTCTTGGGCAGATTTTAGGTGTTTTCAGCAACTCCAGCAGAAAAACAAAACTGCCCTGAGTTCCTGGATTAAAATAAGGAGAAACTGTGTGTTTTAAAATGTGATTATGCCTGCAATTTTGCCACCAAATTTTTGTATGTGAACACCCCATATACATAGAAAACTAAAGACATTTTATGCACCAATGGGTGGTTAGCCATAAGTATGAACAATAAAATATTGAACATAACACTTCTATAGCATATTTAACTCAAACATGAGAGTGTTTTACAGAAATGAGCCAGTATCATAGCCTCCATATTACAGTTGAGGGGATGGAAGTATGGCAGGAAATTGCTACGGTCTCACATGAAGTCAGTGCTAGAGTGGAGGAAAAAAAACAGGTCAACAGTCTCAGTTACGTGCTTTAGTCACCAGTCAGCTATGCCTTAACCGGGTGGTGAGTAAGCACTCTTTCAGGAGTAGTCAGTGCACTGTCCCTTAACATTTAAGCTTTTAAGTCTGCTGATATATTTTAATGGTTTTGAATTTTAGGATTCACTCCTTCTCTCATGAAGTCAATGGAAGAAGGATTGTGCCCCAAACCAAGGTTCACTTCTATTTCTTTATAATGTAACTGTTACTGAAGTTATCATGAACACTGGAGTCTCTGAGAATATCTTTCACACTGATCTACTAGTTTCAATGTTGGTGTGTCTATATAGTACGTATATAGACATGGTTTTACAACAGTGGAGCCAAGACACCAGGAAAACTGTGTATTAAGGTCATGCTAAACAGTCTTCTCTGACTGTTATTTACAGGCTCACACTGAATTCTTACTGAAACCTGAAAAGAGTTAATTCTATGCATCCTTTGGGGATTTTGACACAAACTAAAATGGTTTCCAACATCATTTATAATTATAGCTGGGGAGTGAATGGTACAAGGTCTCTCCTCTGATGTGTCTGAAGAAATGCATCTGAGAGAAAAGAATTGGGTGATTTGCTTTAAATTTCCTAATGTGATGCTCCAGCATCTCTTTTCTGTCTTGTAATTGCAGAGCATACAGTAAGTTCCATTCAATGAGACTGCAGAGAGCATCACCATAGTTCGAATTATAAGAATAATAAGAGGCCAATATGACCCCATTAGGAGTTCTTTAATGGCCCGAGAGTCAAAAGGGGAATCCTATAAAAAGTGGAAACACAGACAAACAGCTAAGGAGTACAAAATAACAGCACAAACAAAATAATAAATTTACAGATGACACCAAGATGGGAGGAACTGCAAGCACTTTGGAGGACAAGATTAAAAGTCAAGATGACCCTGACAAATTAGAGAATTAGTTTGAATTCAACAAAATAAAATTCAGTGAAGGCAAGTACAAAGTACTACACTTCGGAAGGAATAATAAAATGCACAATTTCCAAATGAGGAATAATTGACTAGGTGGTAGTACTCCTGAAAGAAATCTGAGGATGAAAATTGACCATATACTGAATACGAGTTAACAATGCGATACAGTGGCTTAAAAGACTAATATTCTGGGAGAGCTGTATGTAAAACACTGGAGGTTAATTGTCTATTCTGCCTTAGTGTGTCCTCATCTTGAGTAATTTGTCCAATTCTGAACACCACACTTCAGGAAAGATGTAGATAAACTGGAGAGAGTCCAGGAGAGAGCTATACAAATAATGAGAAGTTTAGAAAACCTGGTCTGTGAGGAATGCTTTAAAAAATAGGCATGTTTAGACCTGAGAAAAGAAGACTGAAAGGGGACCTGATGACAGTCTTCTAGTATGTTAAGGGCTTGTTATAAAGAGAACTGCAATGATTGTTCTCCATGTCCACTAAATGTAGGACAAGTAGGAATGGTCTTAATCTGCAGCAAGGGAGATTTAGGTTAGATATTAGGGAAAACTTTCTAACCATAAGGAAACAGTGAAAGGGGAGAAAAATGTCATCCACACATATTGTCTGGAATTCTTAAAATGCCCCCAGTTTTGGAGAGAGGAAGGGTCTGTTTGACATGAAACTCAATGTTATTCAGTAGAATTTGGCCTTCAGTGCAGGGAATTCCTTAAAGCACTATAGCATACAAGCATTTTTGTTATCATGCATCCAATGAAATGGGTATTAGCCCACGAAAGCTTATGCTCTAATACTTTAGTTAGTCTTTAAGGTGCCACAGGACTCTTTGTCACTTCTGCAATTCCAGACTAACACGCCTACCCCTCTGATTTTTGACAAGCATTTTTGTTATGTATCCAGAGCCACCTAATCTTATGTATTTGTTTGTTTGTTTGTTTGTTTGTTTTAGAAACAGCCCATCTTTATTTTTAGGTTAATAATATGTATGTGCAGGCATTAGTTCTTTAACTGCTGGTTAGAAGACAAGTCTATTTTTTATACCTCTGAGGAAGTTTGTTTGTTAGTTTGGTCCTCCAAGAGGAAGAAAGTTTTCCAAATTAAAAATAGCAGGCCAAATTCCTTCTCATTACAACCAGTGTAAATGTAAATAACTGCATTGCCTTTAATGGACTTACCTGAAATATACATTGAGGGAAAAATCTGGCCCAATAATTGCGAAATATTGTAAAATAATGTTTGGAGTAATTAACTATACAAAGCAGTGAGCCAAATTCTACTCTCAGTTACAACCTGTCAAACACACTGAAATCAATTTGCCTAATGTGGAGAACTTAGACCAGAAATTCCAACTAGCAACAGTACTGATGGTGCAATAAATCCCACTGCTGCAACTGCAGCACATAGTAAGGGTTACTACTGTACAAAATACTCACATTTATAGGTATATTTTCAGGCACAATGAAGTCTTGAATCTAAAGACAACAGCAATAAAATATTGCCCCAAGGGGGAAATTAGTTGTGGCAAAACGCCCCATAACAGAGGCTGAGGGAAATATGATCAGCTAAAGAATTTTTTTTTCATTCAAAATCTTTTTAAAACTGCAGTTGCTTTCTCAACCAGTGTGTAATTTATTATTACATATTATTTGTATTATCATAGCACTTATTAATATTTTAAGTCCAGTGTGTTTGAAGAAATCCAATAGTTGTCCAGAACAGGGTTTACTATGACTGCAAGTGCTGGATTCGACCAGGTGTTTGCATCAGATACCAGTCATAATTCTGGAGGGCCTCTGTTGTGTTTTCTACCATCCATCCTGAAGGCAATAATTTTGCCTAACTTTGATCACATAACCATGATCCGTGGATTTTAGGTAACGAATACAAAAACAAACAAACCCCAAAGATTTTGTATATATTGTGTGTGCTTATAAAAATGAAGTACATTCTTATAAACTGACATCTATAACTGACTGAGTTTTGATATGACAGCAATAGATAAAACATCCTGAGTCAGAAGTATGTAGAAAATCTGGACCTAAAAATGTAAGGACTGTTGCAAACCTACTTTTTTCCATTTTAGACTCTCTGACTTCCCATTTCCTTGGAAGCTGCCTTTGATTTTCAGTAGCATTTTAAACAGGTCATGCTGACCCATTCATATTCCTACAGCTGTCTTCAGGCAAATACATCATAATGTTATCTGTGTAAAAACAGAGTAGCTAGGAAGCAATTGTAAACAGGGAAGAAGTGCTAACTCCATCCAAATAAGAAAGCCAAATTAAGGCTAACAACATGAACATTCACAGAATTTAGCACAACAATCTTTGACCAAATACTCAAGTTCAAGAGGCAGTTTATGTATGGATATTGTATACCATACTTAGGGAACATAAATGTTCACCTTTATGTTTGTCTACTAGTAAATAATTCAGGATTTTTTCTTCAGAATGGACTAGGCTCTAATTAAGGGGTAGGCAACCTATGGCATGAGTGTCAAAGGCAGCACGCAAATTGATTTTCAGTGGCACTCACACTGCCCGGCTCCTGGCCACCAGTTCTGGGAGGCTCTGCATTTTAATTTAATTTTAAATGAAGCTTAACAAACATTCAAAAAACCTTATTTACTTTACATACAATAATAGTTTAGTTATATATTACAGACTTATAGAAAGAGATCTTCTAAAAATGTTAAAATGTAGTACTGGCACGTGAAACCTTAAATTAGAGTGATGAAATGAAGACTCAGCACACCACTTCTGAAAGGTTGCTGATTAATTAATTTCAAAGGTTTCAAAGGTTGCTGATTAATTAATTTCACCTCCTTAAATGGTGGCATCTTAGGGTGGCATCTTAAGGTTTCAAAGGTTGCTGATTAATTAATTTCACCTCCTTAAATGGTGGCATCTTATCTGTAATCTGACCTACATTAGAATTACAACCATGGTAGTTAACCTGGGTACAACATAATTTAATTTGACACGTCTATGGCTTTAGCAAATTTCAGAGGAATATGCTTAAGGTTATGTTTACTTTGCAAAGTAGCGTGATGTAGGCTCACCTAGCTGGCACTTAGATGAAGGGTAGAGAAGAGAATCAGGACACTTTTTCTATAAGTTCTCATTGTCTAGGCTAAAGAGCACACCTTTTGTTGTGCTTACTCTAAAACTACTCCTTGCCTTTATTAAGAAGTGTTGAAAAGGCCATCACAAGAAGTGTGACTTACACAAGACACACCTCTTGTGATGAAGACAACATAAGAGAAACCCAACTCAGAGTTCATAATATAAGGAAAGGGAAGGGAATCCCTCACAGCTGATGTAAGGATGAGCTACCTGTTTGTGTCAATCTAGCTAGGTTTGTGTATGACACCAGTTGCCACAGCAACTGAAATCTAAAATCAATGTAAGAGAAGATAGTCACAAGTAGTCACAAGCAGATTCTCAGTCACTGATAGTTCAGTAACTCAGACTGAATTATTGCTTTTAATTCTAGAGAAGTTTGCCCTCCCCAGCATCAAGTGTGAGGGATGGTAGAAGGCAATGTAGGAAGTTTGCTCTGCTATTGCCCTATAGATAAACAAGAGGCTTAACTCAGCTGGGCTCTCAAGGCATCAGTTTTCACCGCAAAAGGATTTAAACAGAAGTTTATGATTATCTGCAAATAATATGCATATATGCAAATCAGACCATAAAATTCATATTAAATGTTACACAGTGAGCTTCACAAAACACAGCAGCAATGCACAATGTAGTATCAAAATGTCACAATATAAATGATACTTACTTGACACATCATCACCATGCTGCTTTTCAGCATCAGGACAAAACCATATTGGGCAGAAATCCACCCCGGATCCCTCCTCAATTCATTACACTACCACTAATATCACACAATATGTGATTGCATTATTAAAATCTGAAAAGACCTGGAAATATCTGAGCAATAATCCTATTCAGCACATCAACAACAATAAGGGAAAGCATTTTCCTTCTTTACGAATGACCTTACATATTAATAGGAACGTAATTAATTGATTTTTATGAAAACACCAAGATGATGTCCGATTTTGGCAATAATGATAATTTAACAAATTCAGGATGGCATGACGTGCATTAGGTTTATTCACAGAACAGTCTTGTTGGTTTCTCACTTTGGTGCAGTGTTTTAATCAGATTCCCTAAACACCACTGTGACTTCAGTCACAGATGTATGGAAATAAATTAGTTTACAAGAAATCAGAGAGTAAAAGCAACTGATCATACTTGCTTTTTCTTAACCTTACATGGCTTTCCTTTTCTTGTGTTCCTCATCTCCCTCCCTGGTCTGTGTTAACCTTGGGAAAAAAACTATAAAAGTCCTTATTTATATATCACTTCTTTTTCTCACAGAGAACTTGACAAGCTTTCTCAACCTCATAAAACTTCAGTATAGTTAGCAGGATTCAAAATTTAACTATTTGCGTGTAATATACTAGCTACTCCACTAGTCCTCTGTTCAGTAAAAATATCTGCTATGAATTTGAATGTTCTTAAGATGTTCTGATGAGGGCCAACAGGCTAATATAAATATGTAACCTTAGCCAACGATTTGGGGGTATTTAATTGCCAAATTGACATGCAGTTTCTTTGCTAATGGCTGCTCTAAGGCCCTGTCTACTAGAGGAAATTGACCAGAATAGCTATTCTGCAATAGTTTTGCATGTAAACACTGTTCCGGGAAAAAAGTGACTTATTCCAAAATAGATTGTCCACATAGGGAGATTTTCTGGAACAGCTATTCTGCAATAGCTATACTGGTCAATTTCCCTATTTAGACAAGGCCTAAATTAATCATTATGGCATAATTTAATTTCAATGGTTAGAGTCACACTTCTTGTGATGGCCTTTTCAACACTTCTTAAAATCTATTTTGTATCCTCTTTTGTCACCAAAAAACAGGGAATTTCTCGTGCGGTTTTCTCTCCCAAATCCACAAAGACAAAATAAATAGATGAATACAGAAAGAAAATGATGCTCAACTATGAGATTTGTCACTCACACAAGAGATCTCATAGGGATGACATCATTTTTTCCTCTCAAGAGCAGCACAATTTATAGCACGAACTTTAAGACACAGCCTTGAAAGGCAAACTTGGAGCAAGACAGCCTGCATTTATATGACGAGAAAAAAAATCTTCTAAATTGAAGGATAGTCAAAATCTTTAACGGTGAACTACAAAACAGAAGAGCAAAGGGTTCATTACCTTTTTTTTTGCTTCTTTATGATAGAAATATATAAACATCAAAGAATATTTTCTGTTTTTAAATTTCCTGTTACTTTTTTACATTAGAAATCTAGATTCTATGAAGGCTAGAAGACTATAATAAGTGGAGAACTAATGAAATGATGATGTTGCAAGATTTAAGAGAGTGAACCTTGTGCAACTGAGAGAAGGGATTTTCAGACTATTTAATTTCAACGTGATTAACATTTTCAACAGAGGAACACTTTCTTAAACAGTCAAATACTTTCTCCTCTTTAGTTAAGATGTCAGAATTCACAGTAAATATCTTCAAAACATCAGGGCCTACCTAGACTAGGATGAACAGTATATTTTAATATTTTAACAAACACTTTTAACTCTAGTGTAAAGCGGCCAAATTACATTTTAACATGTTAGCTGCCTGAAGTGAATCCTACAGGCATGTTGAAATACAATATACCCCATCTATGTCTCCACTGAAAGGAAAAAAAGTATGTTTTTACACAGTGATTCATAGCTCTAGCAAAGGCAAGGCTCTGTAGCTTTTTGCTATGATATAGCTAGTTGAGGTAAATTGTCATGCTGTCTGGAATGGCTCATGACTATGAGTGATTACTTCTGGGCAGACTGTCTAAAACAGGGCAGACACCCCAAAATGGTGATGAAATCTAATTATAGAACACACCAATTTGGTAACAAATGTGAACTCCTGGATTGCTATAACAGTCCTACCACAGAGTCAGACAGTCCACTTAGACTCTCCAGTCTATCTTGCCACACAAACAGAACTCACAAACAGACAAACAGAACTCACTTCACCAAAAATCACAAACAATTCAGGTTGCTTCCAGTCCCAAGAGACCAATCACTTATCCTCGGTCACTTGGTACCCTAGATCTTATACCAAACACAATGGCTATAGCCAGTCCTGTAATAGCTATCTAACCAGGAAACTAAATATTAGGGGAAAAAAATAAGAGAATTATTTACTGTTTAAAGCAAGCAAACATATATACACATAAATGCATTATCTAAAGAGTGACAGTGTTGTAGTGATCTGTCAATTCAAAATGTCTTTCAGGATGGAGTGAGGGGTAACCCTTGGGGATCTCTGCCTCATTTTAGAGCCTTTGTCCTTGTTAGAGTTCAAACTGTAAAGAGAGATGGAAAAATTTTCCTGTGATGGTTTTATTTCCTTCATTCAGCTTCCAAGTTCACAAACAAGCTTCCTTGCATGTAGCACTTCCAAGGCGCAATAGGGCAATTAACCAATCCTTTGTATTCTGATGTTCCTTAATGGTCCATCTTATTTTGATAGTCCATCTGGATGGGTGGAGGATGACTCCTGTGCCCACAAGTTCAGAGCAAACATTTTCCAATTATAAAGGCAAAATGTATATAATTTTGTTATACCACAAATCCTGTCTTTACATATGAGATTAATGCATGCATCAATTTACATTCATATCATAGAGTTTACAAACTAAATACATTCTTATAAAACTAATACTAATAGAACTCCATTTACCTGACCCTCTCTTATCCGGCTTTCCAGAACAACCAGCACACACAAGTCCACAAGCAGGCAATCTCTCCTGTAGCTGCTAGATGGCGTTGTAGCCTGGTACTTTCCATTCTCCAGATTAGCCATATTTTTGATTATCTGATCTGGTCCCGGTCCCAACTGGATTGGATAAATGGGGCTCACCTAACCTGTATGTTCACCTAACATACAGGTGAACTTGTCTTGTCTCCAGCTATGAGTTTGTTAGTTCTTAGTTAATGTGTGCAGTCTTAGCAAAAGCTGGCATCAGGTTTGCCAGTGTCACAATAGCTAGTTGAGGTAAACCCTAGCTGGGGGGTTTCAGGGTTGACCTTGACTAGCTTCCTCAAAGTAAGACTATGTACCTGGTCTCCACAGAAGTTTTACACAGAGATTAAGATAGCTCTCTTGCATTAGCTATCTCAGTGTAACACACTTTTAAAAAAAAATCAGTCAAGACAAAACATAGGATTTTAAAACATATTAGTTAAAATGTGTTAGCTAAATTTTCTATAGAGAAAAAAAGATGAGCCCTTTGGGGAAATCTAGCAGAAACATGGAAGACCATATTTGACATTGCTGCTGTTTCTAAGGTAGAAACTGAATGAACCAAAAGCTTTTTAGGCCCTCTATATACACCATAAAGAAGCAAAAAAGAAGGCACACTGCCTTTTTGTTGTGGTTCAATTCTTTACATTGATAAATACTTTACACAAAGCCGCACAAGCCATGTTAGTTATATGATGCAGCATCAAAAGTATTTGAGGGGGTGTTTAAAAAGTTTTATTTGAGTCAGCATATTCTGTATTTTACATTTTCAAAATCTTCTTTGGGTGGAATGTGGACCCTGAAGGCAAAGAAAGTTTGTCTTCTGTTAAGAACACAGCTTAGAAATCTTTGTGAAGGAGGCTCAAAGAAAAGCAAAGAAACATGGATGGTCAGAAAAAAATGTGCTGCTTTTATTACAAAATACCTCAAAAAAGTGGAACTATTAATCATACATTAACATACAGTCCAGGTTTCCCAAGTGATATTTTTTTTTGAAGTGCTGTGCCTTATACTGTATTTATAACCCTCACTCATATTAGTGCAGGAAAATAAACGTTTTCTTTAATAGGGACAATCTTATACATGACAAGAACAGCTTTAAAAAGTTCCAGGCAAAATTATTTTCTAACCCCCATAAAAATAGGAAAACCTTTATGCCTGCAGGTGTTAAACCAGATTATCCACATTTTTAAAATCAGTGGAGCTGAAATGAATTTAAATTTGAGAGGCCATAAAGAGGGTCTGTTGGCCACTAGCATGCTGCTTGGCTCTCATTTCATTGTCTGCATAAAGGCAGACTCTTAGGACGTTATAGTTATAACTTTTATTGGCAGTATGCAGCACATGCAAATGCAGCACAACAATCTAATTGCTGCATTTTATCCCAAGGAATATCTGTCCATTACAGAACTGCAGGGAAAGGATCAGGAAAAGACAGATTAAAAAATCTTGGATTGGATAATTACACAACCACATAATATCTAATAGGAGTTTAACCGTCCCGCCCCAACCCCTCGCCCTGCCCCATCCCCACTATGCACACAAAACTCTCAAGTGAGGAAAATAGAAGTTGCACGCATGTCTTGAAGGCAGGAAGTAAATAACTTCAAAAGCTTCGCTAATATTGTATGTGTGACATACACAGGCAAAATGAAGAGGAAAATGCATATGGACCTCCAGCTCTGCTGTTTGTACTGTGTATGGTTCAGGTTCCTCATTGTGATATGAACCTGGATAGAATGTGGCTCCACAGTTGCTGGCATATAGGACCAACAGTGAAGCAGTTAAGATAGCTCTGTTGCCGCATAGTCAAATACAAACAACATTAGGACACATTCTATGGGGGAGAAGGTGTCATTCATTCAGTACAGATAATGGCTGTTGATTTATCTCTGTGCCACCTTCTATTCTCCTTCCTGTGACAAGCTAAACACTAACACACAGAAGGAGTAAGTGAGTGGGTGAATCATGCAGCATTAGTCCTTCTGTCCAAGGGAATGAATTCAGGATATAAACCACTCTGACTGGACTGTGAACTCCAAGTCTGCTCCCTAACCTTACTGTTGAGGAAGTCTGTCTGAATCACTGACTACTAAAACTTAGTTGTGCTGGAAAACTAATGAAGCACAAAACTGAAATAAATCCCAAAATACTCTTAATGATGTCTTACAACTTAAGCTGTGCATATTTTTAATACACATTTTCTGAATTAATGACTGTGGTAATAGTGTCAAGGATTCAGTGTTGCTGACTCCAAATGTTCAAAAATCACAAATCAGGTCCCCCTCTCTGACCAAAAGACAAGATTGGAGTAGGAATGGATGGAAGGGGGAGGATTTTATTTCTGTTGTATGGGGAGATACTTTTGTGTGTATTGATCCATTTGTAATTTTCCACTAAAATTATGATCTGATAAATTAAAAGAAGAGGAGATGGTGGGGGAAAATAACACTTTCCAGAGCAAAGAGTCAGGAGGACTGCAGGGTGTACATTCAGAACTTCTGCAGGAATTTAAAAAATATGCAATCTCTCATTAAAAACAGGTAGTATACTAGGGAACAGGACAGTAGATTTGTATCTAACTTTACTGAAGGTGTTACATGTTATTCTAGGTGTTACAAATCAGCAAGCCTTACTTCAAGGTTATAGCGTAAGACACCTAAATCAACATGATGTGAGAAACACAAACTGGAACAGCTTCTGTAAAGGAAAGTAGTCTCTCTACATTCTACTAGAATTCTTTGAGCATGTCATAACTGTTGACTTCAATGGGGTTCATATGGTTAATGGATGTGGAAGTGTCTTCCTTACAATTCAATTCAGGCTGTTTGCTGTCTTTGACTAAGCCTATCTTCTTCCATCACTCATGCTACAAACACTGTCCAGCATAGTACTTACTACTGTGAAGAGTCCACTGAGTCTAGAACTCACTTGGAAGCAGTTACAGCACAGGTTCTCAACCGACTTCCCTTTCATCATGGCTGGGCCGGGGCATGTCCCAAAGCCCTTTTTTCCTTCTGTAACAGGGGTTTACTTTAGTGAAAAGGCTAAGAATCACTGGTTTACAGGATTGGATCCAAAGTCCCCTGGATCTGGATTAAACATTCCGCATATGGGCATCAGCATTTCCTAGCTGCTTTGCTGATGGTTATTCTGTAGTTTGTGTCCTACTCTGGAGAACTGTGGTGTTCCTTGGGAATGACAGAATTCCACTGAAATCAGAATGGAACATCTGATGTACTTGGAAAGTGGGACAGTTCGAGGGGTATTTCTGCCTCTGCAAAGTTTTTAACTTAGAATTTTTTCACTTGTGCTATTGATGTTGAACCCTTACATCCAAATTGTCACATCTGATGCATCAACAACAGCTACTGAACTAATTTAAAAATAAGCTTTTCATAAAATACATTCATACAAAAGTTTTTAAAATGACAGCTCAATGTACCAAGTTTATACCTTATTTGGTCCAATATGAATGAGATATAACCTCTCTCAAAAGATGGATTTCTAATGTAATAGAATAATCTATTGCTGCACTATCAAATGTCAATATAATAAATCCAATTTTGAGAGAGTTCTAAAATTTAATTCAGCTCGGATTTTAGAAGAATGGTGCTTCTAAGAACACCATCACACTAGGGAATTTGTTTTCCCAAGCTAGATCACCCATTCTTGGCCTATAAAGTTAGCAAAAGATCTAAAGTTGGATCATTTCCCAATGAGGTGTCAATATTTCAAGTCAGTTTTATTAACTGAATTACATGAAGTATCTAAATGTACAAAGTTTACACTTTTTCTATACATCAGGGATCCAGATGTACAATTCTAATTTATGCTAATTCAAGTAATTCTATTATAAATGGGACTACTCATGTGAGTAACTCTCAGCTAGTTGTACTGTAAGAAAACCCCAGGAGAAATGAGTGAAAGAAAAGAAAATTTTACACTCGCAGTTATTCACTTGTGGAAATAGAACAGAAGTGTTTTTGTATATGGAAAAGAACTGCATCATTAAAAAATATGTCTATTATATCAAAAGCCATCAGCTATGAAGACACCCTGAGCAACTAGTGTTGATGCCCAAGGCTTTTTTCCAAAAGGGGAGTACATAATGAGTCTAATGGATTGAATGGCAAGGAAAAATTCAGATTGTTTATCTGTCTGTCTGTATTGGCCCTAGACAGAAGATGAAAAGCAGAAGCGCATAACAAAAACAGTAGGAAGAGGAGCTTGAAATTAGTTAGAGGTAGAATTTTTTTGAACACAGAAACAAACATTCTGCAATTCTTAGTTCTGAAAATTAAATAATTCTAATGTACATATTTTACAGTACTAATTGGAATTGAGTGATAATCTGAGTGTATGACAGAAATCCTCTATGATCCAAAAAAATATTTCTGATGAGATAGTTGAGAGATTTCTTTTGGTAGTATTACTGTTTAGTACTTACATAGTGTGGCACTGCCCCATATTCTTCACAGTGGTATTATGATATTATTATGACATAAATATGATGTCTTTTATGCAAGATGGGTCATGAGAGATATCATTGAAAACGTTACGATTTGCTGAATATAATTATCATATTTGTATGCATCTATCATGTTTGTATCTGAAATTATGAACACTAACTATTCTGTATTTGTATCTGTATTTCAAATATAGTTACATCTGGGTAACACCCCTAGACAAGATGCTTTCAGTCTAGGACTTGGCTACACTTGCAGCTGTAGAGCACTTTCGGTTAAACCAGCCTTCGGAGAGCATACTAGGGAAAGTGCTGCAGTCTGTACACACTCACAGCTGCAAGCGCACTGGCCAGGCCACATTCATGACACTTGAAGCTTCATTGGGAGCAGTGCGTTATGGGTAGCTATCCCAGCATTCAAGTGGCTGAAATGTGCTTTTCAAATACCAGGGGTGGAGTGGAGTGTCACAGGGAGTGTGTTATGTGTATGGGGAGGGGGAGAGAGAGTGGGTTTTTGGGGTGCTGAGAGTGTGTCAGCATACTTTCTTGTAAGTGCAGACCTCCCCACCCTCCCACCGCTCTCTCACTCACTCAAAGCAAACATGTACTGTTTGCTTTGTCTCGGATCAGATAAGCAGATAAGCAGCCGGCTGTCAGAAATGGAGCTCTGAAAAGGGACTCCTGCATTCCTACAGCTGATTTCACAACAATGAGAAGAGAGGCCATTTGACTTAAGGGGATTATGGGATGTTTCCGGAGGTCAATCAGAGTGCAGTAATGCAACTCCTCATCCACACTGGTGCTGCAACGCTCCAGCGGGGGCACATCAGACATTAATCCTCTCACCCAGGTGGAGTATTAGGAGCACTCCAGACAGGGGGTCACATGTGGCCTTTAGCAGGCCTTTGAACATGTGCCACATGGGGTGTCAAGTTAGTGCATTAATCAACAACTAAGTTTCATATTCCAGAAATCTCACTAGATCCCATGTTCAAACAGTTCTCCAGCTTAAGAAAGAATCAGCCTGGGAAGTCCAATTTGCCTCTAACCAATCTGTTTGTTACTTCAAGAGGCTTTCATGTTTTTCAAAAGTACAGCTGAACCGGCCTTGAAATCAGCCTCTGACACAAAGCAACTCTTTTGCATTAATGGACATAGGTCCAAGCCATGAGAAGCAATGACAAAATTTCCAGCGGCTATAATGGAACCAGAAAAGATTTGATTCTTCACTTTTGAAATAAATAAGTAAATAACTGTATTAAGAAAGTTAGTGCTGAATTCATCTTACTGTACCTATTCCTGGTTTCCAGGTACTCCAAATCATTGCTTTAGATTAAGTTTTTTTAAAATTAAACTGATATAAAAAGAAAACCCTGTGAAAATTCATTTCTATCTACTTCACTTATGGGAGACAGTTTGATTTGTCTAATCTGTTTGGTTACAGCAGCAGAACTGACTATTCTAGGTTCTGTTTACATGTGCTTGCTAAAAGTGCAGCACAGGAGTACAAATGGCAATACTCAGATGTGTTCTGCCACGCTAATGACATCCATAATAAATATAGCCCCACTGACCTGGTGGCTCTTCTTGCTGCTAAACGGTAATCAAAATGGGTAGTTTGAAGCTGTAAATAGGAGCCTCTCCTCCCCATTCCTCCCCGCCTCCCGTGACTACCTCCGATTCTCTTTTTCTCCTTAAATCCAGCTCTAGGGTAAAAGTAATTGGTAAGTGGCAAACACATTTAAATCTCCCCCAACCCGTTTCTTTCTTTCTTTCATCCACGTTAGCAAACTTTTCAATTAACAGAACTTTACTGTCCCAGCATCTGTGCGCCTGTTGTTAAAAGAGTAGAATACATTCCCCCGGGAAAGTTTAACAGATTCATCCAGTTCAGAATTCTGTTAGTAAGGTTTTACTTGACAGGATTTCACGTGGTTAGACTCAAAAGAACAACAGTAATGACACCAGCACTTTTTTACTTTTGAAAAAAACAAAAAGGATGAAAGATATAAAAAGATTTAAATGTATTGTGTGGCTAGCAAAGACGTAGATACTTCCAAGTTCCTTATATTTACAATGTGTGAAGATGAAATCTATATTCCTGTTTGAAATGGGGAAGGAGGAAAAGCATGATGACATACTCTCCAGAATTCAGAAGACATATGCTGGTCTTAAGCAAACTAGCAGACCACAGAGAATCATTTTTCATAGATAATAGCAAACAAATATAAGCCATGAATATCTAGGTAAATCAGAGTGCTCCTGTCTGGCTTGTGATCTGGCTCACTACAGTATCACATTTTGTATATCAGGGCATTTCAATGGCTGGCTACCCAAGCTGACTCATCTCTGAAGAAGTCATTTTTGCAAGGCTTTCACATGACAGATATAAGTCCCCTTTTATGGTAATAGGAGTCACACATGCATCTGAAGGAGAGAAGGGCCCCTTCTAATAAAGGTGCATGTCTTTAGTTTCACTACAGTTTACACTCAGTGAAGCACACTCCATCTGTGAAAAACAGTTCTGCTTATTTAGTGTGCCTCATATAACTGTGTGCTTTTAAATACCAAGGGTCAAGCTGTGCCTGAAATGGCTTTTGGGAGGACAGTAAAGGAGAGGGGCAGCAGAGAGCACAGCAGCCAGTCTCACACCTGGGACAATAAAACAAATAGTAGATTTTAAATTTGTACAAATTTAGCAAATTTATATTAAGTGCTCCCTAACAGTGATGGGGCTTCCAGCCTCTCACAAGCACAACAGTACCAATTCATTCCTTCTGTATTCTGCCAGCTCAATCTTAATTAATTTGGCGGGACCCCTCCCAGCTGGTGCTCCTGCAGCTCCGGAGAGTCTTCTTCACTACCCACGCTTCTCCTCTTTTCCATCCTTACCACAGGTCTGGGAAGAATTTCATCATGCATTAATCATGAGAAGGGAAAAGGCAGGAGGGAGCAGGGCCACTCTGAACTTCTGGATGACTTCCACTCTGGTGGGTTATCATTGTAGACCTGCAGAAGGATCTGAAAACCCTCAATTTAAAGGGGAAACCCAGGAGAAGGCAGCTCTCAAGATACTATCCTCATATATGCCCTGCCTACCAAATGTTGTCCCTTTGTTATCACAGTTGCCTGTAGAGTCTCCTTTCTTCTGCTTGAAGGGCAACTAGGTGTTTTCACCGTAGGATAAGCAAAAGATACTTCCAAACCCTCACTGCAAAAAGGATAAGACTTCTGATTTGAAGCACCATTAGGTAGGGGGAATACCCGTCACTGCTCTCAGCTAATTGCTCTTTCCTTAGGCAGTGCATTCCAAAGTCTTATATGCTACCAGCTGACATTTTGACTCTTTCATGATAACTGTGAGATA
Organism: Dermatemys mawii; assembly: GCA_007922305.1. Lineage (NCBI taxonomy): Eukaryota > Metazoa > Chordata > Testudines > Dermatemydidae > Dermatemys > Dermatemys mawii. The sequence continues at coordinate 39,707,232 of ML677335.1, read as the reverse complement.
TCTTACTCTCCCAGCAACAGGGTGGAGATAAACCTGCAGGTTAAAGGCAGGTCTGTCTTTCGGCAGCAGCCTTTCAGCAATAAATGGCAAACTTGCCTGCACTGCAGTATCTGCAGCAGAATCAACACACTGTGATGGAGACTTGGATCCTCTCTGCTGAAGCAACTGCAGCACAGAAGCTCATTTAAACAAGGATTTCCCTACATCCCTCCTGAATTTCCCCAACACCTACCCCTTCAGTTTTGTGAACTAGTTACATGCAGTGCTACCAATTTAGTGATTGTTTGGACATTTTAATTAAAATTGAAACATTAATACACACTTTAAAAGCATATAAAGTGTATGATAAAATATGTATATCTGAAAAGTATATTAGATTTGAAAAGTATGAACATAGACTAGCTTCCTTATACAGCTGTTGTTTTTTCTTACGTCAGTGCATTCATTTTGGTGATGTTGGCCAACCTCTTAATTTTAAATTATGATTTGTAATCAAAGCCTAAATGAGCTCTCCCTGAGAGCTAGTGATGAGCTGGGGGAAAAGGTTTCAGGACCAGACAGTATTTACATACACATCTAATCTACCTAGATATCCAGCAAAATGTTCTTTATTAGCTGATCTGTAAGACTAATATGGTGTTACATGTGCTCCCCTAACTATGCATTTGCTCATTAGGCTGAATATTTGCTCTCCAGATTGCTCTCACATTGACCACAGACACTGCCATATCATCCAAGAGATGACCAGTTGCAGTTCTACAAAAACCAGAGCAGATGGTCTTCCTTGGTAATGCTGATAACGGTAGGGTGACCAGACAGCAAATGTGAAAAATTGGGACAGGGCAGGGGGTAATAGGAGCCTATATGAGAAAAAGACCCAAAAATCTGGACTGTCCTATAAAATCGAGACATCTGGTCTAAGCAAAAGGAGACAGATTTTCCAGTCCAGGAAAGGTTTAAGTCAAGGAGAAACTCTTTGGAGCCCTTGTTTCAGGAGGAAGGATTTCCCTCCCTAGTCCATCCCCCTGGTTTCCATTCATATATACAGATGCATACAGAGAAAAGTTAATTTCAATGGCAAAGGGGAAATGTGTAAGAGAAAATTGTACCTGGTTTTGTATGGATGCAGAAGGCGGGATGGATGGGGACAAAAGAAGCCTCCCCCACCTTGTGCCCCTGCATGTAATTGTTTGTATATTGGTCATATATTATTCAGTCCTTAAGCATTTCCGTGTGTTGTGTTGAGTTCTTGACAGTGTGGCCCCAGAAAACAAGAAACACAAAGCTGGATCTCAGGCTGGGTGGAAGCCTTTTTTGCATGTGTCTGTAGTTCTCTTGGTTAAAGGCCTCCTGCTAAAAACTGGCTGTGATTCCATGTATTATGATGTTGCTTAAAGTGCAAGGACCTGGGTCTCCAATACTACCCACAAAACTAGAAACCCGAAAGGGGATGGAGTGGTGAGCAAATACCCATCCCTTCTCTGCACCAGCCAGTGGTGCTGGCCTGTCATGAGGAGAAATATGCTTCATTTATTTTTCAAGGGATGTAACAAACAGCCATACGCCCCTGGAGATCTTGTCTCAGGCATAATGCTTCTGGGAGCTCTGTCCTTCCTTTTAACTGAGGGACTACTGTAATCTCCAGCTCTAGCCCTGGAAGGAGATGATCTTAATATGGATTTATTTATCTCTAAAACATCTGGCAGTGTCATATGATTCTTCAACTGCTAGGTCACATTTCATGTGGTATTTTATTTCCTCCTGCATACTTTTAAATAGTAAATTTCTGTCTGCTTTAGGGTTTCATTTGGCACACTTCACCACAGTGAGAGAATCCTGCTGTGTTTCATTTTATTCTGTTCAAGGTTTATAAACTGGTGGATAATAATTTCCTTTCAGGGCAAAAAGAACAGCAGTACCCCCATCTTGGGCTCTCTGTAAACATGTCCAAACCAGATAACCCAAGATACGTAGTGCCAGCCATATTTTTCAGTGCTATGCACAAAACTTTAGAACGAGACTAAAAAGGAAACACCACAGGAAGTAAAGAGACCCGACCTAGACAAAACTTTCTCCAAGAGATTACCAGCCTTTACCACTGGTCCAAATCACAACATACAAATCACAACTCACAAAGCTGAGGGGCCTATCAACAGGACCATGAAGAAGCTGGCTATACCTTCATCTTGAGCTAATTACTTGCAGATGAGAGGTAACAACAAACAAGAACAGTGAAGAGATCAGTGGAACAAAAGCATGACCTGTGAGAACCTATTGTTCGAGTGTATATAACATCTGCCTTGCTTCTTTCATACTGTCAAAGCACACAGTCATGCACAGTTGTATCGGGTACTAATCAGCTATTTCAAGTTAAAAGGCCCATAACATTTTACTAAATGGAAACAAGACAGCATTTATACCACCTTTTAAAAATGCTGTTGTGAGTCTGACTTGCCTTGAGGTCTACAGACGGTAGATTTGTTTATTTACAATGTTACCATTCATATTATCCATTTTAAACAGTTTAAAAGTTTGTAAAATTAATATTTAAAATTAACAGTGTATACAGTACTTATGTAACAATTATTATTGACATATAATCGAAGAAATGTTTTAGCCTACAGTCCAATGGGGAATATCATATGTATTTTTATGGTACTTTGTAAGAAGTGGCATTTCTAGGTTACTAATTCCCATCACAATAGAAATTAATAAAGGAGACAAATGATGCCTGGTTATAAATCATTATTAAAAATACATAACTTAAAAAAAAAGCAGTGTATTCATCTCAACTGCTCTGACGGTGCAAAAAATTCAATTGTTCAGACAGTCAAAAATCTTTCACTGGAGTAAGAATCCAAACTTTATACCATGGAATCTGAGATAAACTCAGTACTATGTCGAGTATTTACAGCATCAGGTAAACAAACAAATAAATAAAACTGTATGTAATTAAAAGTAGGGCAGGCAAAGGCTAATATGCCTATTTTGAAGTATCACTACTGAATATTTAAGAACAAGAAAGGAATCAACGTAGAAAGACAGACATGGAATGAAGAATCCTGTATATGGCTGGAGCTGACATATGCAGCTGGTAAGACTATCATTAGAAAGGTTTCCATTGTCACGGTTCAGTCACTAACAGTCCACATCACTAGTCACTGACAGTCAAAAGAGCACCTATTTGCACAGGCCTAAATAGATAATCTTTTGCTCTTCATGGTGTGACAGATTTCTTAAAGAGAAGAGCTCATTGGCTAATTCCACTTACTACCGAACACACAGCAGTAAGTAACAGATATTACAGATGTTTCCCAGACGAAAACAGATTTACTTTTAAGTGTGTTCATTATCACATTAGTGTTTTGTTTTTGAATGCAAGCACGATGTTACTAAATATACAAAATGCAGGGAGGCAAAGATTAAACAAACAGTTTACTAACTGTACCATGGAGAAGACCTTTGCCTGAGAGCATGGCAGATGCCTTAAGGGGAAGCCATCTGTCTCCACCGGTGAGCTTTGCAAACATGTTTATTTGTACATGTTTATTTAGTTGTGTCCATACCTTTTGTTCTATGTGATTATTGCCAATGGCCTGCAGGTAAAATGTAAATTATCTTTGCAAATAGTCACATAAAAAGGAAAATTTCTGGGTTTGCGGGCATAATAATTACCTGAATTTTAGCAATGTGGTAATGGGAAGATTTTTCCAACTTGTACTTGCTGTTTGTATAGCGACATATTATATATAATTGTCAATGACCAGAGACAATCTCCAAAACAGCAAATATTCCTCCTTTCCTTCCCTTTCTCTCTCCCCCGCCCACATACCCAAAACAATGGAGTCTTACTAAGCCAGTTTTATCATCTTACTGTGCATCCTAAATAGCAATTGGAAAAGATTCCCCATGGTCTTCACTTGTCCATAAAGAGGAATTTTTACATAGATGCATCACTATGGTAGCCAGCATACAGTTTTTAAATTCACCATGGCATTTGTGGTAATCATCATTCTAACTATAGAGTGCCCCAAGTACACTTGATGATGTAAATAACATGGGGAAGTAAAATGGGATCCACAGAGTGTTTCTTACAGCTGTCAGATAACTGAACTGTTTCAATTTGCAGGGCTTTGACCATGCCTTTCCTTGGGTTTCAGCTCATGGATTTACACAGCTTCGACATGAATGCACAAATTGGCTAAGGTTTGTTCAAAACTGACTCCAGCTTTACTGGAAAAGTTTGTGAACCATTAATTTAACCCACACTGAGTTTTGAGATGATTATTAATTTATGTTTATTCATGCAATTATTGTCTTGAAAGTGTGGAGAAACGGGTATTTTCTGAATTTCTTGTTTTGGCAAGTTAAGTGCATAGACTGAAAATGAGTGCAGCACCAAGGGGAAGCGTGGTAGTGGGGGGCTATGGAGAAGTGGGTATTTCCTGTTTTTTGCAAGCCAGGAGCATGAGTTAGAAATAAGTACAACAGTTAGGGACCCACGTGAACATGGTGGTTGGCGAAAGAGGTGCAGCAGGGCACTGATCCTGGAAAAGCACAACACCCGGAAAGATGTGATACAAAAACCTTGTGTGGACAGAATAAGACAGAAAAGCAGTAATTGGGTCTCAATAATTGTCTAAGGCTTTACTAAGGCTTTGTAAAATATGCTAAGGATTAAGAATAAGTATAAAAGGAGGAAGCGTCTGTTTATCGAGGCCGCTTCCGTTTTCTTACGGGCGGACTTCACTGCAGCTGAATAAACTCAAGTTAACCCTTACCCTGCTGTCTAGTGTCAATGATTGGAGCGGCGGCTAGATGGAACCTACACCGGGGATTCCTTTTGTAATTCTCTTACCACAAAAGGATCACTCCTTCCTCCTCACTATTTAATACTAGTGCAGACAGGACAGATTAAACGTGAGCCAAGAAAAGAATCTGTCCTTGTATGTATAGGCCACATTCTCTGAGCTAAGTCAAATCCAGGTTTCAGGAGCTATGGTGCTTATGCAGCTTTTATCATTTCTCATGTTTACCGCACTGAGCTGGCATCATTACAACCCATTTTTACTTTAACACAGGGCTTTTAGGATGTAGAAGAGATGGAACTACAGAACAATTTAAACCACATGAAAATATAAGTACAGTTTCTAATACAGCAGTAAAAATTTTGAGATAATGTTGATTTACCAGAACACATTAAATCATCATTCTTCCTATGATGTTTGCAGAAGTATAAGTACTTCAGATGAAACCATGGAGCAGGAGTGCACACAAATTACACAGAAATGGAATCGCACTGAGGCATTCTGAGTCCTGACCTGCAAAATGCTGAGCACAGCCTGCAAGATGCGGAGTGTCCTCCAATCCCACTGATTTCACTAGGAGTTGAGGGCATTCTGCATTTAATGGGACCGTATCTTTCAAGATTTCAAGTACTTCCTGATTTTGTCTAAGCTGGAAATATCAGAGGCTTAGGTGTGTCTTGACTTTGCACTCAGGCTAGGCACAGGACTGCAACTGCATTCAGCCCCTGCCTCAGGGATTCCCAGAAGGGGGTTCCTTTGACTACCATGAAAAGGCCAGCCTGATAAGAATATGTTCTGTAATGATGTGGTGATTTTTCCACTTGTGCACCATGCCGAAAACAGGAATTGCAGAAGTACTTCAAAACTGTCCTGCCTCTCCACTTCCCCAAAACATCCTCCCTCGAAAAACAAAACAAAAGCCCAAAACAAGACCAAACATTTGACCAAACTTTATCAGAAAGAAAATAAAAGCAGAACCAGTTTGTTTTAAGGAAAACTCAGAAGCCAGTCTTACTTTATTCAAATACGTCTGACCATCCTAAACACAGAGCATGTGTCTTTGGGGCAGTTGCAATGGTTTTGATAAAGTAAGAAATGACAAACTTTTGGCTAAGCCTCAGAACAAACCTGGACTTTTTTTTTGAGGGCTGGGGGAAGGAGTAAGGAGAAGGGAAAGATAATGTGATGAGAAGGACCGTCCCTAGTCATTTGGGTGCCCTACACAGCCCCTTTCCCCGACTGTCCCTTTTTCCCATGGGCTCTGTACACCCTTTTAATTATTGTCTCACTGCTGTGCGATCACTATACAAACAAAAACTTCAGTCTCTCTCTCATCTAATCCAGGTAGACATTTAAAATACACATATCATAGCAGCTCATGATGCAGTGGGAAGACGGTGATGCATGGTGCTTGGGAAGAGGGTGATGCATGGTGAATTTGTGAGTACAGCAGCACATAATGATTCAATGGAAGCTACCACTGCTGTTATATCTCAGATTTTCCTGCTTTAAAAGGAAAATTACCTTTCAGCCCTCCTCATACACAGAGGCAGAGTCAAAACCCACACATTTCATTCAGTGAATCCCCTGACAAAAGAGACTATTGGCTCCAAAGAAGAAAGAAGGAAACTGAATAGCAAAGACTGGCATTGATCACACATTAAAATGTGCTTTTGTGAAATTCATACTGAGTTAGATTAAAATACATGTTCCTAATGGTTAGCAAACACCAAGCAAAAGCTTTCCTACTTATTTATATTTTCCACTGCTTACCAGGAGCATGCTCTTGAGGTGCTTGTCTTTAAAAAGATCTCCTTACAGGTGATTAATTCAAGTGTACACATACTGCATTTATCAACCCAACCATAGTGAAACTTCACTTTAAAATGAATTGTCTGTACTCCACAGTTATCTTGGGACAGTACCTGATCCTACATAATCAGACACTGTAATCCCTACACTCACTGGTGTTTTTGATTAAAAGGCAATACTCTGTACTATGGGGAAATATCTCTGTTTCTTTATTTCTCTTTCTCATAAATCTATGTCCATATAGAATTCAGGCCACTGCCCTGAATCTGACAGTGAGTAGAACCACTTCTTTTTGCTTTTGAAATTTCCAGATTAAGTTTGTAGACCCTCGATCTAAATCCCTGGCTCAATTGTCTTGTCCAGTAATCCAGTGGAGGGTTGGTGGCAGCACCAGGGAAGGCACGCACCCATGAGCCCGAATCAGCTAACATGGTCCAGACACAGGTGTTTAATTGCAGTGTATAAATATCATAGGGGGTTAGACCTGCCATACTCGTGGAAGTCTTGAAAAATTGCGTTCCAGTGCCTGAGAGCGCTCAAATGTATCAGAGAAGTGATACAGCCAGCCTCTGGGGAAAGAAAAAAAAACTAAGACTGTATCTACTGTGACAAAGCTCCAAGTTTGTACTTGTGGGTCCTGCGCTTCCTGGCAGATTTAGGGGCCTCAGAAACTCATCTAGGCCCCAGAGTGACCTCCCTTTCTCAGTATAATTGGCAAGAGTCACCGCCTAGTGAGTTACCTTCATCACAGGCCAGTATGGAAGATGGAAAAAGGGGGGAGCCCAGGCCCACCCTCTACTCCAGACTCCAGCCCAGGGACCCTAATAGTATCAGCTAAGATGGCTGACCTTTTAGGCACAAAACACAATACAATTCCCTGGGCTACTTCCCCACAGCAGTCTCCGCTTCTTCAAACTCCACTTCACCCTCAACTCAGGGCCTCCTTCCTTCTGCATGATACGTTGTCCACCACTCAGTCTCGCCAACAGCATAACTTCCTTCCACAGCTCCTGATACCCACAGCCCACCTGACTAACTGGGAGGTTTTTATCTGGTTTCAGCCAGTCTCTGATTGGCTTCAGGTGTCCCAATCAGGCTAGCTGTTTCTACCCCTTTCTAGAAGGTTCTTAATTGGCCCCAGGTGTCTTGATTGGCCTGGAGTAGCCTTTGTTTGGCTACCCAGGGAACAGGGACCTGCACATCCTGAGACTAATATACCTGCCTTCCAGCACTCTCCTATATCCTTCTGGTCTGACTCCATCACACTACACTAACATTTATGGTGAAAATCATCACAGGTGAAGCTCCACTAATAGTTGTATCAGTTTCTACCAATGTCATCTAGAAGAATTAGGTGACATATTGGTAGAAATGCTTACCCTTGATCTAGACCACCATTCCCACTGATGGAACTGCAACAGATTTCTCCCCAACCACTGCCTAAATCATTCATTCTCCACCACCTAGCCAATCAGGTTGGTGCTATGGAGCTAGTTTCAAGGGAATACTGCTCATGAGTTCTGAGTGTCCTCTGAGAGTCAATCCAGGAACTCAAATTAGCTTGGGTTGGAGGGTTTGCCATTTCACCCAAAAGGTAAACTTTAAGACAGTATATGGAATAGAGTTGTTTTGCACTCTGATCTCCAGAGAGCCATTTGCCATAGAAGAAGTAAGATGCTGCATTGATAGCTGAGAAGGAACAGGGAAAGGTTTGATGAATTCTACACACACATACACACATTTCATTTTCTGTCTACCCTCCACCCCTTTTTTTTTTTTTACAACATGTAAAATAAAAGCAAGAAACAGTTTTAAGGATTCCACTAATGCTTTCATCTCTGCTACCCTTCAAGTCTCAAGGTGGTTACTACTACCATTTTATTATGAAAGACCTTATAAAGGCTGCTAATTGAGGTGTACTTTGGCCTGGAATGGTTCGCCTTTTTCTTGCTTGATTTTGGCATGTAAATCTTTTGCATGATCATCCAAGGGCATTTTTTGCTGATTATGTGCTCCCTAACTCAGCGATTCAGAGCTTCAGCAGGACATAACCCAACTTTGACAGAAATTTGAGCATGGGATTCATAGATACAGAGAGTGTAAAAAGCAGATAATCTTTCATTATACCATCACTTAGATGCAGTTGAACAGATCATGTCACAACATGGTTTCATGATGACATATTGTGATTCAGGCATTTTTATTGCTCTTTTTTTAAAGAAATTAAATTCAGTCTGAAACTTTTAAAATTATAGTCTTGGGAAGGTGTGAGATATACCAAGCTTCATTAAATCTGAACTGGTGTCCATCTACAGTCCTAATGGCCATTGGATTGTGACTTCTAAAGTGACATTGCAATGTATAGAATAATAAAATACTCAAAAAACACATTTAATTAAGCTGGAGCAACTTCCTCTCCCTTGGCACTCAAGGCACAATCTTCAATCTTAAAAAGCAATCCCTGCAAACACTATCTGTGTTTGTGAGAAATAAATATGAAAAAGAAAAATGCATAGGCTGAATTTAGGCTAGCTCTAGTTACCATAGAAACCATCTTGACTTACTCAGTTCCTCTGTACTCTGTGCCATTATCATTCAGGCAGATGATGAACTCCAGTGGAGAAGGCATTGTCCCTGTCCCTATGGAAACCTAGGAAATAGCCTAGACCCTAGACTATTACCCTGGGAGATTAAACCAATCCAGGATACACCTCCCAGAATCAGCATTGCATAATCCTTAGTACCACCAAGGACTACCACAGATTTTTTTTAAAAAAAAAAAAGTCTAGGAATGCGGCCAATCAGCACCAAGGGGAGGATACTAAAGTGCTCAGTGTATGAATGAGATATAAGAAAATGGCAAGTGTTTGCAAGCAGATTAGAATATGTGAACACCTCAGAAGAACAGGCCTGCGTTCAGGGTTACACCAGTTATCCACAACCCACCAAAATATTTTACACATTCTAAACAGCTCTACATGTTAGCATTCCAAATACATAAAAGCTCTAACTCAGGAATTAGCCTCAGTCCTTACTGTGTAATTACTTGCTGTGTAGGGTGTTTTCTACACAGAGACAGTATTATAACGACATCTAAAACGCATACACTCCTTTCCCTCACAAACTATTCAAAAATATTCTGGTATATTAAACACAAGTTCTGATACATAGATATAGTACTGAATAAATAAGATTGATTTCACTCTATATAGATGAAGCGAGCTACACTGGCATCTTAACTACCACAGAAATCAGAGAGGTAGCCGTGTTTGTCTGGATCTGCACAAGTGACAAAGAGTCCTGTGGCACCTTAAAGACTAACAAAAGTATTGAAGCATAAGCTTTCGCTGGCTAATACCCACTTCGTCGGATGCAACCGACAAAGTCGGTATTAGCCCACGAAAACTTATGCTTCAATACTTTTGTTAGTCTTTAAGGTGCCACAGGACTCTTTGTCACTACTACAGAAATGTAGCTACAGTGGAATGTGGTAGCTTTGGGGGGTATTATTCCTGCCTTGGCGACTTTGAGAATACCACTTAGCTCTTGTGTGCATCAAGAATATCATTCAACTCCTGTGTGATTTAGTTTCCTCATCCCTAAAATACAAATCGTTTCCTAACTCAGAAGGGTGTTATTAAGCTTAATGCAGCAATATCTGCAAAATGCTTTGAGATCATTGAGGGGAAGAAGCTATAGAAAAGCAAACTACTTACTACTATGATTAATTACTATTATTATTACTACTAGAGCCAAATGAAATTTTTTGTTTGAAACATTTTTTGCACAAAAATGCAGATTTAGCAACACCTACGTCTCACAAAATCATGTTGGTTTCACAAATTGTTCATGTAAAAAAAATCCTCAAAAGTCAAAATGATTTATTTTGCCATTTTTTAAAAAAAAAAAATTTCAATTTGAAATAAAATTGAAGGACATTTCAAAGTGAAAAATTATTTTAAAAAAACCTTTTAAAATGCTCTAAATAAAAAACGGTTTTGGACTGAATGAAATGTTTCAGTTAAGCTGAAATGAAATTTCTTTGGATTTTTTGATTCAACGTATAAAATAACTTGTTTTTTAATTGACTTGAAACAATTTTCTTTCCAGAATTGCCAATGAACTGAAAAATCAATTAATCACGCAGCTCTAATTATTACTCTCTTTAAAGTGTCATCGGAATTCTAATGACCACAGATGGTCCAGTAACACATCAGTTGTATATCTCATCCATAAAGAGCACCTAATCTGGGACAATGGTTTGGTACCAACTCAGAGGGAAGAGTGCTTTTCCTCAAGGAACACAGCAATAAAACTTGTGCTGGGTTCTTAGGATTTACCCTAGAAAACCTCCATCTAACTACTGCACAGCCCAAACCTGCTTTAGCCTTGACAAACCTGTCAAGATCAGAGATCAAAATGATTTGGCTTGTAGACACTGTGAGAGAGGCCCTTTTATGCTTTGATAGGATAGCTTCTAAAATGTCAGCAATCTCGACCTGAAAATGAAGCATATAATTCCTGGGCCCCTTTGCCTAAAGTCCAACATATCATCTTATTTGTAAAACAAACACAAAAACCTTCCTAATTCTATATGCTACAGTTCCCAAAAACAGTCATCAGGTTTTTTGTTGTTGTTCAACTGGGCTCTATTAGCCCCCAGTGCTTCTAGGATACAGTATCATGGACTCCAGTCCAACACCAGTACTTGATTTCATAATTAACACAGATACTGCAGTGTAGCACTAGAGGGGAGTTTCAGGACTGGAAATGCTGCGATTGAAATGAGAATTTGTGTTTCTTCTGCCTGTCTAGAAGGAAGTTACAGATTCCACTGACTTTTTCTTAAAGAGCTAAGAAAAACTTTGGTGTCATGACCGACACCTATAGATAGTAAAACAGATCCTACCATCCAGAGATGAGAGTGTGCCACTGCTGAGAATCTAATAACAAATTAATATTTGTAAAGTTCCATAGGATACCCTGAGTATGAAAGGCTTTAAACGAAACATCATTCTGTTCTATTATCATAGAAATCGATACCTTTTGCTTCAAACCAAGATCTTATTTTCATATCTTTAAGGGCTGTTTGTTTTTTTCCAGTTTAAATTTAAATTGAATTTTTAGATACATGAAAGCCCTGGCTCAAATCATGCTTGCCTCCTTCTGTTAATCTGTAAGCCTCTACTTCACAATTCACTTTAAGTTTGTCCTGGAATCCCCTTTTCCCCAAAACACTATTACATGCCTGCATTGACTGCAGCTCTGCCAGCTGCTTCAAATCTGGAATGAACAGTCTGGCGTTCTTAGAGTGGATCATTAAAAAGAATCATTAAAGAAACCTTTCTCTGACAAAGTCAGGCAATTTGTTTTTTGTTTTTATTGTTTGTCATCAATATTTGAAAGCCTAGGATATCACTTTCATCCTGATGTATGTTATATAAATCTTTGAAAGTGCTTGTGACACTTAGGATGAATTTAAGTTATTGGGCCAAATTCAAAGATGATCTTAATTCAGCCAAAAAGAAATCTAAGTTGGCTTTAATTATACTTTCTTCTATATCACTCTCTTCCCAACATGTATGTTGCCACACTTTAGAGTGCCTATAGACTTACACAGGATTAATCATTGCATTGGAATGAGATGTTAGTCATGAAATCTGGATGTATTTACTTGCCAAAGACAAATATATACTTCCACGTCTTTATATGCATGCATTACCTCCATTAATATTAATGGAAGTTATGTACATCTGGCAAAAGGAGAATAAATAGATTAAAACAGAAAGAGGGAGTGTGACCCACACATTTTCTAATAGGTATGACTTTTTCCCTAAAAGTCATGGTACAGTGCTTTATATTATGGGTATGTTTATCATTTTAAAATTCATATTTCTGTTGATTATTTTATTGAAACATATAGAATGGTTCTTTTTCAGCTTGTACATAAATAAATTACCAAAGAAGGATGCATCAGAAATTTAGCTTTCTTCCAAATCACAAGAGCAAGCAACACTCTTCAAATGGCTTAAAGTATTTGATTAATGTTCACACAATTAACTTAAAAGCCCCATTTATATGAAAGATATGTGAAAATCCCTAAAACTATATCCAACACATGGCAAAGAGACTAAGATTCAATGTCTTCCACAAAACTATATTACTGTGAGCTCATTTCAAAAGATTCTTAAACTAAAGAGAGAATTTATTTATTTTTGTCCCACAGCACTTTATCTGTTCAAACCAGCCTAGCCAAGCAACTATATTACATATTTGGATTTTTCAAATGATGCTTTCTAGAATGTTTAGTGTTCCTCTATGAAGTTTGTTGTGATAATTGTCACTTGCCCGCTATACTCTAAAGAGTGTAAATATTTACTGTACTGGATAAAACTGTGAAGTAGACATATATTCAGTGAAACACTATGGGTAGGTCTTCACTACCCACCAGATCGGCGGGTAGCGATCAATCTTTTAGCGACTGATTTCTCGAGTCTTGTTAAGACGTGAGAAATCGATCGCTAGAGGCGCCCCCATCGACTCCATAACTCCAGCTCGCCGCAAGGCGCAAGCTGGAGTCTACAGGGGAGCGTGCCGCCGACCGCCGCTGCCATGAAGACGTAGGTAAGTCGGCTGAAGATACGCCGACTTCAGCTACGTGATTCACATAGCTGAAGTTGGTGTATCTTCAGTCGATCCCACCCCCTCTCCCCACCCAGTGAAGACCAGCCCTATTTCACCAACATTCTGTATCAGATCTCCAGCCATGTTAGCTCAGCAGTGTGTCACTCCAATGGTGCACAACATACTTAAAGCAGGCTAACGTGGCCAACTGAAAATTCCGTTTGCATAAGGGAACTCCTCTGTGCTGTACCAGCCATCCAATGGCCAGTCTCAAATTTCTGGCCCTTTACTGCTATATCAGGAATTTGTTTATGAAGTACCCTGCTGTTCAGTTAAATATATTTTCAGAGCTGATAATCCATCCAGTAAGTTTGGTAGTGATCTGGTTTGATTTTTTTTAACAGGAGTTAGGTTATGTGAAAAGCTCCAATATGCTTGATAAACTCCAAAATTCTTAAAATACACAAGAGGCAAAGCATTTTTGCAGATTATGTTAAACTCAGCAGAAATCCGAAAGGCCTAGATCGGGGTGGCCACCTGAGCCTGAGAAGGAGCCAGAATTTACCAATGCATATTGCCAAAGAGCCAAAGGAATGCATCAGCAGCCCCACATCAGCTCCCCTACCCTGCTCATAGCACCTCCCACCCACCAGCAGTCCCACCAATCAGCACCTCCCACTACCTCCTCGCACCTCCCAATCAGCTGTTTCCTGGAGCGCAGGAGGTTCTGGGAGTGGGAGGAACAAGGGCATTGCAGGCTCAGGGAAGAGGGTGGGAAGGGGAGGCATGGGGGCAGTGCCTATAGCAGAGCCAGGGGTTGAGCAGTGAGCACCCCCTGGCACATTGGAAAGTTGGCGCCTGTAGCTCCAGCCCCAGAGTCAGTGCCTATACATATTAACTTCTGAAGAGCCGCATCTGGCTCCAGAGCCACTGGTTGGCCACCCCTGGCCTAGACAATGGGCAACAGCTACCATCTTGGCTCAGAAAACATCAACAATTAAATTGGAGACTTCAAGAGCTAAAAAATCATGAGTCTCTACAACTTGAGTTAACTCTCTCCCCGCTCAGACTCTCTAACAGAGAGCTGTGATAGACTCATATCCTTTGTGGATCAGGTATAGATGGATAAGGCACACTGACTAGTGGGTTACAAATGCATAGGGGAAAGACTGTGTGCTCACTTCATAACTAGTTGATACAAGATTCTGACAGGCTGCTCACACTGGGATAGCTCCCCATAGAGAGCAAGAAAGGAGGACCAAAATTTACGAGAGATTAACCACTAATTTTGACTACCATGCTTGTGACCACCTTCTCAATGCCATCTTTCGGGTTCTTGTGATGTTGCTTTGTTCCTAAAAATTCTCCTACTATGCTGCATGCCGAGCTTAGAGGAACATGAACAACCTTGACAATAACAGGAAAAAAATGACATAAGTACCAAACCTAGAAGTCCACAGCAAAACTGAAGAGAAGTTTTTGTACTGTACAGCCACATCTCGCTTTTATTCAAGTTAATGATCAAAGTCCAATGATCTCAATGGGAGTAGGAAATGGCCTCACATAATTTCTAGGTTGCTGTATTTCACTATAGGTACTGCAAAACTATACCTCATTCTGGACTTTTTTTATTAACTCTTTATCATGAGCTTAAAAATTCAGCAATGACCCAGCAAGAGACTCAAAATAAGAAGTCAAAACAATCTGAAGAAATATACTTATTATATACAGCCATGCTAAAATGTTCACAGGAAAATCTACTATAATTATACACAATATTTTTGATACTTCACTGTGATTTTTTTTAAGTTCATATTTTTTTGATAAACTTTCCATGAGTTCTCAGAGAACTGAGCTTATTCAGAAAGGTACAAAATACATTTTGTATGACATTGCTTCATCTACACTCATTTCCCTCCTGGGTGCTATTACTTGATATTATTTTTAATAAATCTCCTGCTTATGATATATTGACAGACAAATGCAGCATATTATTTTAAGAAGATAAATGGATCTACACAGAGACAGCTTGCTTGCCTCAGTAAGAGTAGTGTAAATTCAGCTAGAGTTCATTACAGCATGCACATAGTCTATTAGTGGGCCTCAGAAGAAAACAAAACTAGAAAAGCTGAATTCTTAGATTTTCTAAAGCCTAAGGGAGTTAGGCACCCAACTCCAACTGAAGTCAATGGAACTTACACACCCACCTTTTTAAAATATCTTTTCAGAATCTCAGCTGAAATATCTGGATTTTTCAGCATAATACTAAATTCATCCAGTTCCTAGAATAGGTGTTGCAATGGATTAGGTACAGGGTAATAAGGTACTACTGTTCGTCTACCTGTGAGGGGAATGGGTTGTTCAGCAGCCATTGATTTAAATCATCTTCTGGAGGATGACTGGAGAATAGCTAATGTGACACCAATTTTTAAAAAGGGCTTCCAAGGTGATCCTGGCAATTACAGGCCTGTAAGTCTGACTTCAGTATCAGGCAAACTGGTTGAAACTATAATAAAGAAGAATATTGTCAGACATATAGATGAACATTATTTGTTGAGAAAGAGTCAGCATGGTTTTAGTAAAAGGAAATCATGCCTTCCCAACCTACTAGAATTCTTTGAAGGGGTCAACAAGCATGTGGACCCAGTGGATACAGTGTACTTAGATTTTCAGAAAGCCTTTCACAAGGTCCCTCACCAAAGGCTCTTACGCAAAGTAAGCTGCCATGGGATAAGGTGCTGTCATGGATTGATAACTAGTTAAAAGATAGGAAACAAAGGGTAGGTATAAATGGTTTAAGAATAGAGAGATATAAATAGTGGTATCCCCCAGGAGTCTGTTCTGGGGACCAGTCCTATTCAACATATTCATAAATGATCTGGAAAAAGGGGTAAACATTGAGGTGGCAGAATTTGCAGCTGATACAAAATTACTAAAGATAGTTAAGACCCAGGCAGACTGAGAACTACAAAAGGATCTCCTAAAACTGGGTGAGTGGGCAACAAAATGGCAGAGGAAATGTAATGTTGATAAATGCAAAGTAATGCACATTGGAAAGCATAATCCCAACTATACATATAAAATGATGGTGTCTAAATTAGCTGTTACCACTCAGAAAGAAATCTTGGAGTCATTGTGGATAGTTCTCTGAAAACATCCAATCAATGTGCAGCAGCAGTCAAAAAAGCAAACAGAGTTCTGGGAATAAATTAAGAAAGGGATAGATAACAGGACAGAAAATATAATGTTGCCTACATATAAATCCATGTTACACCCATATCTTGAATCCTGCATGCAGATGTGGTTGCCCCATCTCAAAAGAGAGATATTGGAATTGGAAAAGGTTCCATATAAGGAGAGATTAATAAGACTGGGAGTTTTCAGCTTGGAAAAGAGATGACTAAGGGGAGATATGATTGAGGTCTATAAAATTATGACTGGTGTAGAGAAAGTAGATAAGGAAGAATTGTTTACTACTTCTCGTATCACAAGAACAAAAATGAAATTAATAGGCAGTAGCTTTAAAACAAATAAAGGAAGTATTTCTTCACACAATGCACAGTCAACCTGTGGAACTCCTTGCCAGAGAATGTTGTGAAGGCCAAGACCATAACAGGGCTTCAAAAAGGAACTAGATACATTCATGAAGGACAGGTCCATCAATGGCTATTAGCCAGGATGGGCAGGAGTGGTGTCCCTAGACTCTGTTTGCCAGAAGCTGGGACTGAGCAACAGGGGTTGGATCACTTGATGATTATCTGTTCCATTTGTTCCCCCTGGGGTACCTGGCACTGGCCACTGTTGGAATATAGGATATTGAACTAGATGGACCTTTGGTCTGACCCAGTAGAGTCATTTTTATGTTCTTATATTGAGTTTCTTCAACTCCCTTATAAGCCCCAGCTGCCTAATGACCCTTACGTAACTCTACCCCATAGTAGGCCAGGAGAAAACAATCACAGGTATACTAATTGGCTTTTAACTCTTTGTCTTACAGATGATGGGATTGAGCCCCATCATGGTCACTTTTATGTTCTTATTACAGTGTCATGCTCCTTTCAACATATAACACTTATAAATATGATACAGGGGAGCACCTTCACGAAACAATGCAGAGGTAAGAAGGAGAGCAGCATATTTCTATATCCATCTCTATAGGCATCTCTCTTGGTGGATTTTCTTCAAAAAGTCAATAAAAAAGACAAATTGTAACCTATTTTCTTCACAGATTTGATGTTCCAACTCCTGAGAGATTAAGTCAGGCAAGTAAAGGGGAAAGTGCAGATGAAATTCAATAGCATTCAATTTCCAAACAAATGGAGCCAGTTGCATGAAATCTGGTTCTCCTGTAGCACTCATTCAGATCAAATCCTCATAGCAAGTTTTCAAGGAAAAGACAACACAGTCCATGAGAAATTAGCTAGTGGAAAAGTAGCTTCCTTGGTATTAAACAGACATGTACTATTAAGACAAAGAAAAGATTTTATTATACATAAGTAAAATTTGAAACACATTGCTTATTACATCACTGATGTAATGCTTTCTATTTTCAAAGTACCATAAAAACAATAATAATAATCACCTGTGGTTTTTTTATTATTATTAGAGCCGGCAGGAAAATGCCACACAACTACTCACAGCAGAGGGCAATAAGATTAAAAAGATCATTACGTAATCCTACTAAAGTTTGACAGATAATAGTTCCCTATCAGTTAAAATGCATGTTGAGAGACATAGAACCGCCCTTTAAAGGGATAGGAAGCCATTATACTTTACTTCCTGTTTTTAATTATTTAAATCAAGCTGGCAATTAGCAGCCATATGTAGCAAAACAACCTTAATATATCTATAATTATATGAATTGATGAATGAATGATCATCACCTTCAGCCAGATTTCTTCCAAGATTTGTTTTTCCCCATTGTTATTTACCTTCTTTTAACATGGTAAATTTAAAAGGCTTCATTTTATCCTGCTGTAAGCCTTTCTGGCCCAAACTCTCCACAGTAACCATATGGCTCACCTTTATGCATATTTCCCACTGACGTTATTTCCTTGAGGTGCAATGTGCCAAGGCACCGTATAATTGACCCATGTGACACAACACCAGAAAGGAAAATAAAGCATTACGCAGGATGTTTGTTAAAACAAAAGAAAGCAAGTGAACAATTTGCTGTGTCATTGTCTCTCCTGAATGAGCAATAACCACTGTAGTGGAGCCAGTCAGGAAGTCATGTATCAGCTGACAAAGCTGTTCAGAAGACTGGGTGCACTTTCTTAAACACACAGTACCAGAAGAACGACAGAGGCTTTTCTCTGTTTCCGTAACAACTGTGGGTATCCTGGGAGTGGGGAGAGCAAGGGAGAACAGCTGCTTCCTACTATATGTAGGGGTGGCAGGTAGGAGGCTGAACAGACAGATCGGTGTTATTTCTAACTCTTCAGGCTGCAAACAAGAAGTACCTAGCTTCCATCTCCCAAACTGTAATTTCAACATCGCCAGGCAAATGAAAATTAGTACAGATAAGATCTGTAAAGTGGTACCTGTAAGGGTTCCTTTGAAAACTGAAGGACAAATAAGAGAGATTAAAAGAATGCTGAGCTATTAATGCTATAAGCTAGACGTGTGATACAAATGGATGGATGAATTCGCAGAGCTTGATGAGAGTCCTGAAGGTGCTCAGAAAAATACTGCTGTGTAAGATAGTATAAAGATAGATGACAGAGAGAGACAAACACATTGGCAATGTCTGCATGAACACATTTGGTGTCACATCATCGTCGCATGACACAAAAAGTGGCAGAGAAAAACATCACAGAAAATATTAGGGTTGGGTAGAAGGTTCCAGCAGAATCTGAGATACCTTCTCCTTGGCTGTGTCCCCTGAATAAGTTGTGCCTGAGTGTGCAAATTCATACACAAAACACTGAATTCATAGATTTAAAGGCCAGCAGGCACCATCATGATCATTTAGTCTCACCTCCTAAGAAGAACCTCACACACCCACTTCTGCAATTGTTCTATAACCTCTAGCTGAGCTACTGAAGTCCACAAATCTTGATTTAAAGACTTCAAATTACAGAGAATCCACCATTTATATTCATTCAAAACTCGCCCCATACTGAAGAGGAAGGTGACCTTCCCCCAAGTCTCTGCCAATCTGAAGTGGGGGACAGACAATGCCTTCCTGACCCCAAATATGGCAATCAGTCAGATTCTAAGCATGTGGGCAAGACACACCAGCCAGAAAGCTGAAAAGGAATTATCCATAGTAACTCAGAGCCCTCCTCATTTAGTGTCCCATCTCTATCCATCTGAGAAATTTGAAAGTAGCAGTCATTGATGGGACATATGCTACTGTAGGCAATCTCATCATACTATCATCTCCATAAACTTATTAGGCTCAGTCTAAAAACAAATTATTTTTTTTTTCCTCCATTACTCCCTTTGGAAGACTGCTATGGAGCTTCACTCAGAACTTCACTTCAGTTCAACAGATGTAGGTTTGTTCTGACTTTTAGATGTTTCTCTGCTAAAAACGCTCTTGGAAGCTGTGTGCTTTGCACCATTACTACCGCATATTTGTATGGTGTAGTAACACTGCTTTCTTCCATTATTTTAACATTCTATTTCTTTTTAATAAGAGTCTTGTCCCACCGCAAAACTCCATTTTAGATTGAGCTGCAATAGCATTAATTCACCTTTAATTAAAATCTCACACCTGTAGAGTGTTTCATCTAATGATCATCCAAGATTTTTCCCCACGTTTTGGCACATTTCACAATCTAAATCTATCTTCTCTTTAAGGAAGACACCAAAATAAATAATACAAACAGCAGTGGCAAGGTGACAGCCAACAAGATAAACTTCTGAGGTAATCAAATTATTCACATTTCCATTTTTTGTTGATCATGGCAGGCTTTGTGCAGCAATGTCTTAGCTTATGATCTTGAACAAAGGTGACATTCTATTTTACGGAGTGCTGAGTACTTGCATCTTCTCATTTAGGGCCACAAGAAAACATAGAAAGATGCACAGAAGATAAATTTGATAGAAGATGCAGGAAACCATGCAGCTAGGAGAAGAAGTGGGTATATAACTGTCTTCCAGATAAGCTGCACAGAACTGGGCATGAAATGAGGTTTCTGATGTTGGGAACATTTTCAAGATTTCAAAATGTTTTCCCATCCTGAATCAGGACGAATAGTCAAAATCTTGAAAATTTTCACAAACCAACAATTGGAAAAAAATCAGTGCAGGTCAATCAAAACTTAAATGTTTAATTTAATTCTTGATCTCATTTATTTATTTTTATTTTACCATTATTAGCTTGCCTTTTTAAACAATTTGAAAAACAGAACTTTAAATTTTCAAAAGCTCAAAACAGGATATTTCAACAATTTCAAAACCTTTTTTTCTTAATTTTTTTCAAAATAAGAAATTTGTCAAACCCAACCAACAGCTTATATTTTGAAGAATCAGCATTTTCTGATAAAAAAATATTTAATTAAAAATTCCTGATCAGGTCTAGAACTGTGAGATTAATGAAGGCCCACTGTCCTGTATTTTTAGGAAACCTTATTTTCTGCCTATTGACCCATGAACAATATGCCATAAGAAGCATCTAAGAATTATTTGACCAGGTTTAAAGCAATAATTCTGTAAAGAATTGTGCAAAAAATCATACAGAAGTATGGGCTCTTATATCATTGTGGGGTGGTATCCCTTAAAAATAAGCTTTGCCCTGTACGTTTCATACCTTTATTCTTTATTTCCTTAAAATATAGGTAGTCATCCTAGTAAACCCATGGCACATTCTAACAGCAGTGTTTAAGCTGACTGAGGGCAAAGATAGCTCAACAGCAACAGTAAGTGTAAATGTATGCTATCACACTCACCCACTCTAAACACTTGTGCAACACAATTTGTTAAGTTAGGAAATCACTTCATGAGGTTTGCAAGGATGAGCTGAAAGCTTGACTAGACCTGACACAAAGCTTCAGTAGGAATTGGTCCTGCAAACGTTTAATTTAGGTTCCACAGACAGAATTTGTCACTTCACTGCAATCACTCCCAAGGAAATGACTGCCCAGATAAGAATGATTAAGCGAGATTTTTTCAATGAGAAGAAAACATTAATGAGGTTCCACTTTCAATTGATGTTTACACCGCACTTTCCTAACTTATCCCTTTCACTTGGCAAATAAATCCAGACGGCAGTTATATAACAGCTTTCATGCGGTCGTGCTGCACTAAAAATCAATTACAACTTTTCTCCCAAGTCAGAGTTCAGGGGACCAGTTCCTAAAGGTTATTTAATACTGAATGTGGAAGACTGATTTTGAGTTAAACCCTGGCCTACAGTATGAAAAGGGACTTTAATTTCTTCAGCCACTGCTCTATTTGGTCTTAGTTTGATCCTCGATAACACTGTAAAGCTATTACCTTTAAAAATTTCTACAAGGTACTTGGACAAAAACATAATTCTTTCTGGAGTGGGCTATGTTAATTCATTAGGAATTCATGGGTGAATCTCTCAAAATATTTTCCAACAAATATCCAATCAGATAAAAATACCAGTCTAGATTCAGCTGTGCTCCATTTCCACAAACATTCTAGCAAATATGCTGCCTAGCTGAAATGCTCAAAGAAACAGTGAATTTTACCTAGTCAGAAGTGGGTTCATTGTCTCCAGATAAAACACTGGGAATAAACTAATTGCTTGCTGGAGACAATGGTGTATTTTAAAGATCAAATTAATGAAATGATCAACTAGTGTAACTGGAAAAAAAACTTTTTTAAAAGCTCTCAGTGCCTTGAAGCAACTCTAGTAGGATAAACTGCTCTATTTTTTATGGTTCAGATCAGTCCTGCACAACATGCAGCCCGCATTGGCTCACTGTGTGGCCCGCGGGGGGTGAGTAGGCATGGGGCAAGCCAAGCAGTAGGGTGGGAGGAAGCAGATGGGGGCGAGGAAGGGTGGGGCTTTTCAGCCCGCAGCTGGTTTTTTTGCAGTAATATGGCCCTTGCTGCTTTCTTAGTTGTACAGGCCTGGCTTAGATTTTACCCTTAACTTCTTTGAATTTGTGGTGAAATTCACCCCAGCTCAGAGAACAGGCATAAATTCCTACAACTCCTTTAATGGTTTAAGTGGGGAATAGGTGCTTACATAAGATTCCTATCCTAGGGTGAATTTCATCCTTGATAAATAAATCGGTACATGCAAAGGAATACATCAGCACATGAGAAATCAGCACATTTACAGGAAAGAGTCCAATCATTAAGATTTGCCACTTTTAATGCTGGAGATGTCAAGAATTTATGTGAAAACTAGTATAACACTCTTCAAAAGCTGATTGGTATGTCAGGCCATGGTTACACTGGCACTTTATAGCGCTATAAAGCCCCTACGAGCGCTATAACCTACTCTCCGTCCACACTGGCAAGGCACTAATAGCGCTATAACCACGGAGTTATAGCGCTATTATTAATCCACCTCCTCATGGGGAATAAGGGCTGTAGCGCACCTGCTGTAGCGCTACAGGAAGAATGTGGACACCCACTGCGTATTAATTGGCCTCCAGCCTGTCCCATAATTCCCGTTCGAGCCACTCTGGTCATCACTTGCAAACTCTTTTGTCCTGTCCTCAGGTGACCACACGTCAGACCCGCCCTTTAAAGTTCCAGGGAAATTTGAAAATCCCCTTCCTGTTTGCTCCAGCCAAGCGTGGCGTGCTCTCAGGGAATCCTTGCAAGTGATCATTCTCATTGATCTGATTGATTGCGTGGCGTGGTCTCAGGGAATCGTTGCAGGTGATCATTCTGATTGATCATCATGACTCCACGTGCCATGCCTCCTCGCAATAGGCGATCCCCAGCATGGAGCAATAGTGAGGTGCTGGACCTCATCAGCTGCTGGGGGGAAGAGGCTGTTCAGTCTCAGCTGCGGTCTAGCCGCAGGAATTTTGACACCTATGGGCAGATATCACGGGCCTTGGCAGAAAGAGGCCATGAGCGGGACACTCTGCAGTGCCGTGTTAAGGTAAAGGAGCTTAGGAATGCGTATCGCAAAGCCCGCGAGGCAAACGGCCACTCAGGGGCAGCCCTGGTGACTTGCAGATTTTATAAGGAGCTGCACGCGATACTTGGTGGTGATCCCACGGTCACTCCATCGACCACCACGGACACTTCCCAGCCCACCAGTGAAGGGGGTGGTGAGGAGGAGGACGAAGAGCAGGAGGATGAAGAAGAGGAGGAGGATGAGGATGAGGCAGCAGCGATCCAGGGCACGGAGGAGTCCCTGGACGCATGCAGCCAGGAGCTCTTCTCAACCCAGGAGGGCAGCCAGCCACAGCGTCCGGCGGTTGCAGGGGCCAGCTCAGCAGCAGATTGCGGAGGTAAAGCTGCTTTTCTATGGGGAAGGCTGGCAGCTTGGGGTGGAAAGGGATGAGGGGGGCATTCCACCTGGTGCTCTGTTCAAGCCAGGAGGAGGGCAGGGGGGCATGCAGCCAGGAGCTCTCCTCTAAAGCCAGGAGGAGGGCGGACAGCCACAGCGTCCGGCGGTTGCAGGGGCCAGCTCAGCAGTGCATTGCGGCGGTAAAGCTGCTTTTCTATGGGGAAGGCAGGCAGCTTGGGGTGGAAGGGGATGCTTGCATGCTTGCCTACATGTGGAATAGTGCATTGATGTAGTCTATCACCTCGCGGTAGTCATCATTAGTAATCTCTTCAAAGGTCTCAATAAGAGCACTTGCAATGCGCCTGCGCAGGTTTCCCGGGAGAGCCAGCGTGGTCCCCATCCCAGTCACGGTCACTAGTCCCTGCCACTGTGCTACAATGGGTGGGGGGAGCATTGCTGCACATAGGCAAGCTGCATATGGCCCTGGGCGGAAGCCGCATCTTAATAAAATCCCTTCCCTTTGCTCCTCAGTGACTCGAAGCAACGAGATATCTTCCAGGACAAACACCTACGGAGAATGTTGGAACAGTGTTCAGAGTAGGGCTCCTGCCACTTCCCGGCACTCCACACACACCCCCGCCCCCACCACAGCTTTTCAGGGCAGGGAAGAAATCCTTCCCCCTGCCTGCTGCTCAGAGTGGGGCTCCTGCAACTTACCGGCACTCCCCACCCCCTCCCCCGCCACAGCTTTTCAGGGCAGGGAAAAAATCATTTCCCTTGCCTCTGGAGTCCACTCACCATGGCAGGGGTCCGTTGCTGTATCTGTGCTGTCTGCGGGACAGGCAAACGGGGAATGCGGGGGAATGATAGGCATGTCTGCTCTTTACAAGGGAACCACTGTGCAATGTATCTTTTTATTTTAGAAGGGTCGTCCTTCACCCCTTCGCCATCGCTCTTATCAACAGCTGAGAGGCTCAGGCGACTGAGGAAGCGGCCACGAAGGAGCAAAGAGGATCTTGTACAGCAAGTAATGCAACAGGCTGTAACGGAGAATCGAGTTGCACAGAGGTGGAGGGAGAATGAGAGCAAGTTGAGGGAGAAGGCACGGAAGGAGAATGCGATTCACCGCCGGAAAAGCACCGACAAGCTGCTCTCATTACTGCAGCTTCAATTGCAGACTATGCAGCGGCTTGTCACCCTTCAGGAGGAGAAGCTCCGCACCCACCACCCCAATTATCGTTTGCCCCAACTCCCTTCCCCTTCTTTGCCTCTGTACCCTCCAGGCCACTATCATCAGCCAAATGGTTATCACCATCCACAGCTGCCTCCAACCCCTCTGTGGGGTTCGGGGGACATGGCCACTGTGAGGGCACTGGAGACTCAGAGACCCGGACATACTCCGATCTCTGACTGACCCCACGACACCCCCATTGCACCTCCCCTGCCTTCCCCCTCACATGCATCACAATATTTTCTTTCAGCAACCGAAGTACCTGTTCAATACATGAATTGTCTTCTTAATAAATGGGTTTCTTTATTAAGTGTACATACATTATTACAGGCTACAGAAAAGCAAATGCCTGTTCCTGTTAAAAGAATGCTCCCTCCCTCCATCTGCACCTCACTTTAGAACTGGCTTTCAGCCTCAAAATGCTCCCTCAAGGCTTCCCTGATCCTAACAGCCTCGCGCTGGTCCCCTCCATGAACCCTGCTCTCTGGCTGGGCATATGTGGCCTCCAGGCGTTGAACCTCAGAGGACCATGCCTGAGTGAAGCCTTCGCCGTTCCGCTCACAAAGATTATGTAGGGCACAGCATGCGGAAATAACCGCGGAGATACTACCCTCGGCCAAGTCTAGCCTCCCATAAAGACAGCGCCAGCGCGCCTTGAGACGCCCAAAAGCACACTCCACAGTCATTCAACAACGGCTAAGCCTGTAGTTGAACCTTTCCTGACTGCTGTCCAGGCTCCCTGTGTATGGTTTCATGAGCCAGGGCATTAAAGGGTAAGCAGGGTCACCAAGAATCACTATGGGCATTTCCACTTTCCCCACGGGGATCCTCTGGTCTGGGAAAAAAGTCCCGGCTTGCAGCTTCATGAACAGGCCGGTGTTGCGGAAGATGCGTGCGTCATGCACCTTTCCAGACCAGCCAGCGTTAATGTCAGTAAAACGCCCACGGTGATCCACAAGCGCCTGGAGAACCATGGAGAAGTACCCCTTTCGGTTAACGTACTCCTCAGCTAGGTGGGCGGGCGCCAGAATGGGTATATGGGTCCCATCTATCGCCCCTCCACAGTTAGGGAAACCCATTTCTTCAAAGCCAGCCACGATGTCATGCACTTTATCCAGAGTCACGATTTTTCGTAGCAGGATGCGATTAATGGCCCTGCACACTTGCATCAGCACAACTCCAACGGTCGACTTTCCAACCCCAAACTGGTTGGCCACCGATCGGTAGCTGTCTGGGGTAGCCAGCTTCCAGATCGCGATAGCCACCCGCTTCTCCACCGGGAGGGCAGCTCTCAGTCTGGTGTCCTTGTGCCGCAGGGCAGGGGCGAGTTCAGCACACAGTCCCATGAAAGTGGCTTTTCTCATTCGAAAGTTTTGCAGCCACTGCTCGTCGTCCCAGATTTGCATGACGATGCGATCCCACCACTCTGTGCTCGTTTCCCGTGCCCAGAAGCGGCGTTCAACAGCCGTGAGCATGTCCGTTAATGAGACAAGAAGCTTTGTGTCGAATGCATTCACCGCTTCGATCTCGTCTTCAGAATCATCACTGTCATCCTGCATGTCAAGGAATAACTCCACTGCACACAGAGATGTGCTGGCAACAGTCGTCAGCATGTCCCTCAGCAGTTCTGGATTCATTGCAGCACTCGACAATGGAAGACGGAGCGTGCCTTGCTGAAACCCTTGAAAGATGGCGCCGGAGGTGGAAGGAAACACAGGGATTGCTGGGATATGCCAAAAAGCATCATGGGTAGTTGAAACAGGATATAGAATGCCCCGCAAGTGACGCCCCCCCTACCACAAGCCATTGCGCCAGATCAGGAAGAGGTGTACTGTGGGATACATGCCCTAATGCGCTGCTCTTAATGCCGTATTAAGTGCCGCAAATGTGGCCATGCTATAGCGCTGGAGCAGCTCAGTGTGGACATACAATAGCGCTATTATTATTGCTGTATAAGGCGAGCGCTATAAGCAATAGCGCTATAATTTTGTAAGTGTAACCATACCCTCAGACTCACACAGAAAAGGTCAGAACTAAGGCCTGGTCTACATTAGAAAATTAAGTCGTTTTAATTACATTGATCATGGGTGTGAAAAATCCACACCCCTAAGCAGCACTGTTAAGCTGACCTAAGTCTCTGTGTAGACAATACTAGGTTGACAGAAAAATTCTTCCATCGGACTAGCTACTGTCTCTTCGGGAGGGGGATTACTTACATCAGTGGGAGAATCCCTCCCATCGGATTAAGCAGTGTCTACACTGAAGCACTACAATAGTGCAGCTGCACCTCTGTAGCATTTTAAATGTTGACAAACCCTAAATCTAAAAGCAATATCTCAATAGCTAGTCAGGTAAGATGAGCTCCATGGGTTAATAAGCCAGAAAGCATAAAATAACTGATGTTAAGAGGGGAGGAGAGTCCAAATAAAATTTTCTTTTTAGATCTACCTTCAGATCAGATCTCTGTTGAATGAGTGCAAAACACAACACAGGTATCGATAGCATGAACAAGAGAGGAGACATTTGTCTATGGTATAGACCTAGGACTTAAAATAAGTAAGATAGCAATAGAATTTTAAGAAAAACAATCTAAATACATTATTGTGGAAAGCAATACAGAACAATATAAATAATAGGATCTTTATCACCTTAACATACCATTGTGAGTCAGGCTAAAAGCCTGAAAAGCCCCATGTGTTTTTAAGAAATTCTGATCATTTCACAAAGAAGATGCTTACACAATAAGGAAAATATCAGCCGAAGAGCAGCAACATCTCTTTTTAACCTCCCTATGAGCAATAAAAACTCTCTTTTCCCAAAATAAAAAATCAAAGACAAAAATCTCTTTGCAGTTAAATCCATATTACCACAGATAGCCCACTTAGTTTCACTGGGATTGGAGCATAGAATTCAACCCACACTATATGACCATTCTCTGCATTTAGCATAAAACTGTTGACATCAGACCTAATCTGAAGCACAGAGAAGATTTTCCCTTGATCTCAATGGGCTTCAGATCAGGCCAGCAGAAATGCAGTAGTAGTAAACAGGACTTCAAAATTACCTTTCTGAACTTAACTGAGTGAAAACTTTCTGGTTTTCTAGTACAGTTTTTGACCACAAAATTATGTATTTTTAATTTCTGATGTACTATTCCATTTGTTTATCTGGGTTTTCTGAGTAGATTAAAAAAAGAATATATCATTACAGCATTGTAGGAGCCAAGATAGTCCACACTGCACATCTCAGTCAAATCCTATTCTACAGTTCCTACTAACAACTAAAAATCCCATCTTCATTGAGCCTGATTTTCAATCTGGCCTCCACTTTTGAAGTGTAACATTGTGCCCACGAGGCAGTAAGCTCATAGTTTTGCACTAATAATGAACTAGTAGGAAATTCACCAGGAGTGCCACACTATGGAACCATGTATTGCATGGGGAGGTGTGCTAAATTATGCCTGCCAAAATATTGACATAGATAGAAAAATCAGTCCCTATCTACAACAAAAAAGGACTTCCATAACTCGCTGTCTCAGCAACGGGAGCTGATCTGCCTTTTTAATTTCCAAGAGAAATTGGGAAGGGAGAGAAATAGTGGTGTGCATAGCATTGATTAGCAAAACCAAGCCCTCCTGAGACAATAAGATGAAGAGCTTATTAACAATTACCCAGTTTGCTCAAATCTTCTTTTAAAAAAGTAACACTCACAAGGACTCTGCCGGTTAGAGTCTGGGCAGATATCATCACTCCTGCCCAGTCTTTCACAGAGGTCATCCAGCCCACTTCTGCTGCAACAGTCTCCTCTTTCTCATCTGTAGGTTTGCAGGTCCCATCAGCCTGGGTTTCCCCACCAGCATTAATCTTCTGGGCCTCCTGTAAAGTAAAGAGAAGATTTATAATATTTAGCATGGGAACAGTAACACTTCAAGAGCCTGTGCCTAGAACAGAACTAGTACAGAGTTGTTATTATAATGCAGAGACTGCCCATTCAGAGGCAGATTAGAGATGAGATACCATCAAGGATGGTCTCTGTTCACTACCTTATTAGATGGTTATGATTCTGTCCCTCTAAACAGCCTAACTACTATAAACAGCTTAATTACTAGTTACTAGC
Organism: Dermatemys mawii; assembly: GCA_007922305.1. Taxonomy (NCBI): domain Eukaryota; kingdom Metazoa; phylum Chordata; order Testudines; family Dermatemydidae; genus Dermatemys; species Dermatemys mawii. Next base: position 39,678,245 of record ML677335.1, on the reverse strand, counting down.
TCATGGAGCTTCTCCTTTACTTCACATCCTAAAGGCATTTCTGGAACCAAAGAATCAGGGTTCCATCCCTAGTACTGTGTGCAAAGTAACTGGCAACTATGACTTTGTAATTATGCAGCCACTTATTCATATATTTATTTATTATAAATATATACACATGCAGAGTGTACACTGAGGTTTTTAATTTATATAGATGTTTAATAAATGTGAGCATAGTTTATGTAAAATTTTCATTTGCAATCATCCGAATTAGTTTTCTGAGTAAGTCTACAATGGGGAATCCAATGTAGTAAGATAATCGTTACTACAAGGAAAGGAAACTAAATACATGGTTGAGAATCTTCAGTGAGCTGCTGTGCTGTCAGTGAGCCATTGTTTCAGTGGAGGCATATGATATGTCGGAAGAACTCATCTGTTTGTAATTGCTGGCCATTATGGAGCCAAGAGATAGAAATTAAAAGGAGTCACAGCAGCACTAAGTGAGCTGACCAATGAGTCACATTCATTGGAATTCATATGCATCATGGGCAAATGCTGCAGCAAGAATGCCGTATTCTTACAACTGGCTTCTACCTGCTAGTCCTGGATTCCACAGAGGAATCAAGAAAGAGAAAGACAAAACCAGCCTGGATTATACTGCATTATTTTAAATATATATCATATGCAACAGATCATACTATGTCACGAGTGTGCCTTGGATGACAACAGACCAACATAATATTAATGACTACATGATAATTCAACAAACTGTGCTGCACTAGCTATGCTTAGGAGAGATACCAGAACTCAATTCTGCAAACTGTTAAGCACTCTCAATTCCCACTGAAATCGAAAAGGGTTGAAGGCACTCAGCATCTATCAGGAAGGCTCAGTACCTTTCAAGATAGATAGACAGTGCCTATAGAACACACTAGCCTAGTGAGCAATGCTAGAATTCAATGCTATCAGTTCCTTTTGGAATATCCCATCATATCAATCATATGTGATACTGATGAGGGTGTTATAAACAGGAAACCACACCTGAACAGATGTACAGTTGTAAGATAACCGTAAAACCTTAATCATAAAGTAAGGTATAAAACCAAAGGCACTTCCTGGAGACTGAACATTATTGAACTTATACAACAATCATACTGAATTTGTGAACAAAAAGTATTAGAGTAAGACTAACAATGTAGTGTGGAGCTGATTAGTTGTTCTTTCAGGCTCTCACAGCCCCGGATCTCAATTAGCCAATGAGATTGCTTCCTTAGTTTTGCCCAGGCCCTAAGTAGTACTATGGGATGTCTGTTGTAACTGGACAAATAGCTACAGTGTTATTAACCAAATTAATCAATTGTGGTTAAAACAGTACTCAGTGCTTTCTATATAAAGATCTGTGGGAAGGATAAAAGTCCCCTTCCTCCCTTTGCATACCTGGACCTCATTCACTCATCAGTATGGATATGATGAATCAGACACTGCAATCAGCATTGAAAGAAAAATACTGCATTCCATATGCATAAAACAACTCACAGAAATGAGCTCATTGTTTTAAGCAATAATTACTATTGAGGCACAAGACATTCCCTGAGGATTAAAGGCTGACTAGGTGGTACAGATGACCCAATATATCACCAAGACATGTCAGTCAACCCTCAGGAAATGCCCTGTGCCAAGGTTAACATTTCTATTATAAAACAGGAAAAGAAAGAAAAATGTAGATTTTTTTTCTGAATGGATGATGAAGTTTCTATTGGTACACACAGGGCACAGCTACAGAAATAATATGCTGTGCATTAGCCAACCCAGATTGCTTTTCCTTTAATCTGTGAAACAGAGTAGTGACCTACCATAAAAATGTTTTATTGTCATGTGGGGATCTCTGTGATTTTTAATTTTCGCTTCTTACATCTCATATCTGATTTTCAGAAGTAGAAACCACTGAACTCTAGCTGAGTCAACGTAAACTGTGGGGTTCTTGGCAAATCTGAGAATCGGGGTCCAAGGTGCTTCAGGTTGAATACCCAAAAATATTTTTGAAAGCATGGGCCTAAAATCACTTGTTCAAGATCACACAACGAGCCTGCAGCTAAACTAGGAACAAAAATACCTACGTCTCTTGTGCTTTAGCTAGGAAAAAGTTCCTCTTACTTGAGCTCATGGTATGTTTAAGGACTAGGTGTGACATATGGAGCCCTAAAGTGTAGCTCACTATTTACTTCCTTCCCTTTAAAAGGAGAAAGTTAAGCAAATGCAAGGTTTCATTGCCAATATGCCAAAACAATAAGCAATCTCACTTCCCCTAAATACAAGTACAAATATTATGGTTGTGTGCATTTAGTCTGTAATGCATTTATGTCAAAAGTAGGTGCAGTCCCCTGGGCTTCTAGCAAACTGCCAGCATAAATCACTAGTCTTGTAAAGTCTGGAGATCCTTCAAGGAAATGTTGGAGACAAATCTACAGTACGATTCCATACAATGATGTCTTCATGATAGATTTTTGCTGTGTCATCCTTGTTATACAATTTCCCCCTGTCCACCAGCTCTTGTTACTGTGCTACAGGTATGGGTTGAAAATATAATGTGAACACTGCTGCCTTGCCAGGTATATGAAGAGTCTCAAAGCTCTGGGACAATCTAGAGTCCAGCTTCAGCAGACACCATGGCTATTACTGTAGTGAAGAATACCTCATGTCTAAATTCGCTCAGTGGCCTATAATCCATCCCACAGATATTTAGAAAAAATAGTTACAGTACTTGCTGAGAAGTTTATAAGCCTATTTTTCCACTAAAATAATTAAAATATACATAAAATCATACAGCATGAATATACATCTTCAGTTAGGAAAACTGCATATTGTTAGGGAATTAATCTCATATAAACCAAACTGTTATGTGTTCTACAAAGACAGACAGACAATCTATGTGAACTAGGAATAGTATTTTTCTGCAATCTAACACACACTACATGTGCTTCTGTTTAACCGGAAGAATTTACTTTCACCCTTAGAGAACCATGGTATACCCAGCAGATACCCACGTGAATGACCTTGTTAATGTACACTGTATAACATGAGGTCTAATTGAAAGTAATGGCTACCTGGAAAAAAAAAAAAAAAAAAAAAAAAAAAAAAAAAAGGGCATTGCACAGGAGATCTAAGACTTTGTTAAAAAACAAATCCTCACCTCTCGGTAGAGATCGAAATGTCATTTGCCTTCACTGCCTTTAAAAAGAAACAATGCTATTTTAAAATGTTTCTAACTCTGTACAATATGCCTGCTTAGGAAGGAAATATGGAACAGAAGGCAGGTTTTACCTAGAGTTTCTATGACGACCTGCAAGTCTGCTTGTTTGTTGTAACTGAACTGTTTATAGGTGTTTTGCACTTGCATATATACCCTTTCATCTAAGGGTCACAGAGCATTTTGCAAACATTAGTTAATAGGAACAACCTGTCTGTGAGGTAGAAAAATTGCTCTGGTACAACCATGCATTTCATTTTACCTACTCAAGTAAGTGCAGTGAGGATGGAATCGAGGAGGCCTGATTCCCAATTCTATGTTCTATCCCTATTGTCACAGCACATAAATTTCTGATGCGACCCACTATTGGGCTGAAATTTCACAGGTTTTGCTCCTGCCAAAAGAGGAAAGGTTTTGTCCAAAAAAAATCCATTCAGATTTTTTGAGTATTGAGAGTGGAAAATATCTACATTTTCCAGTTCAAAAATTAAAAAGAAATCTAACCATGCTATTTTTGGACATGGCATTTGAAAGATAAATAATTGGTGTTTGAAAGAAAATTTGACATGGACCAAATGCTCACTAAGGGCTAGTGCCTTTGCTTGGCTTGAAAAAAAGAACAGCTCTGATTTAATAAAGTTATTAACATTGTGAAGCTGCATACTGAAACAAAAGTTAATATATCTATTAACTCCACAGGTGCAGAGCTGAAGGGCAGTAGCACTTCTGGGTCATCATTAGCCATCATTGGGAATTAAGGATCATAGGGGAAGTACTGGTATACTGAGGGTGGGGTCAGACGTATCGGACTCAAGATTAGTAATCGATGCATACTGATATTTAGTTCTTATATGGCATTTTTCTTTGGTAAATCTCAAAAGCCTGATTCCCGTTAAATTAATTTCCCCTTCTGTAGTGTATACAGTAAACTACAACCCAATCAATGGCTAGGCAGCTGGCAAGTTGTGACCACTACTAATGATTGGTTAAGCACTGCACACAGCCTATTTTATTTATATTGCCCACTTTCCCTTATCCCCCACCCCTCTAGCTTACTTGTGATCTTCTCCCTCTGTTACACCTTGTCTTTCAAATTGTAAGCTCTTTGGGGCAGAGGCTGTCATTTATTATATGTTTGTATAGTACCTAGCACAGTGGAGCCCAACCTGGTTCCAGCTTTTAGGAGCTACCACTCCTAAAAGTGCTAAATTAATGACAACAACATGCTTTACAAAGGAAAACAAGTAAATTTATCTCCCCTTTCCAGATGAGAAACTGAGACAGAGATGAAATGGCTAGCCCAACATCATGTGGCAAGTCAATGTCAGAACCGGGAATAGAACCATATTCTGTCCAGACTCCCAGTCTAGCATCCTATGCAAGAATGACAGGACAGGATCTGCCAAAGTACTGACAGCCAGAAGAAGTTACACACCTGCAAAAGCCAGAAGACTTGAATGGGTGACGGGATGGATCACTTGGTGATAACCTGTTCTGTTCGTTTCCTCTGAAGCACCTGGCATTGGCCAATGTTGGAAGACAGGATACTGGGCTAGATGGACATTGGTCTGACCCAGTATGACAGTTTTTATGTTGTGATTATTTTTTTAAAACAACACACACAGATGACCCAACTTATGCAAATCCGCACTTACGGAAAAAGTTCTGTAAGCTAAAATTAGGAGGGGTTTTTTGGTTTTTCTTTTTGCGTAACAGTTGAAGATACGTTTCTGACTTATGTGAAATTCAACTTACACAAGGCGTTCTGTAACAGAATACCTGCGTAAGTCAGGGAGCATCTGTACTTATGGACCATCATGCAAGAAGAGATAAAACCCAAGAAAGTTTGCAAAGTTTCCTAATATCTATTCTTCTCTCCATGACAAACAAAATCAAAATGTATTTTCAACACTTGATTATTTGTAATCATCTCAAAATACAGTACTCTGCAGTCAACAAAAATAGCGAACAACTCATTTTGTTGAAGCAGGAAATCAAGTACATCTAATTTTAAAGTTACCTTAAAAAGTCAGCCTCTGGCAAACTGAAGCCCTAGAAAATTTGAGTCTGAAAGGTCTAAGTTCCAGAAAATCATGAGTGACTAAAATAGAAGCTTAGAAAGGCAACTCTTGCAAAATTTAACTCCTGCTACCACTAGAGCTACAGAGGCATTACACATCCAGATGTGTTCAATATTTCTCTACAACACAGACTCAGTCTACTTTTATTTTCAGCCTACATTCTCTGTTCTCTCAATGTATTTAATATGCATTTAAATATAAAAAAGAAATAGCAGGGTTCTTTTCTCAAAGTCACTTTTGTGATGTATCTGCGATTGCACAGCAATTCCTCAGAGTACTTCAAAACGAGTTTCACTTACACCATGCACACACCCAGTCTTTATCAATTGTATAGCACAGCTCTGTTATTATATCTTCACCTCAAATCATTAACTAAACAGCATTGCAGCCAGCAGCAAACTGGCAGAAATCACTTTTAAAAATGTACTATTTAATTGGTGAATTATTTAGAGGCACAGCAGGTACAAGTAAGATAATACTACGTTTATCCAGTCTACTTATCTGTTGTTTCACAAGATGCTCATTATTTTAATTACTTGATGACAAGAGCATTTAAATAGATTAAAGTGAGAGGATGCATATTTTGTTATACACACTTTTCCTGCACTTTTTTATAAATAAAAGCAAGGTGCATGTTCTAGAGGTCAGTACAGGGGATTAGGCATCAAATCTCCTGGCTGGACTAACAGCTCTGCCAAAGACTTACTATGTAACTATGGACAAGAGACTTCAACACTTTGGATTGCATTTTCAAGAATGCTTGGTGATTGTGGGTGCCTCGGTGCTTGGATGCCCAGCTAGAATCACTTTAAAGGGGCCTGCTTTTAATTTGAGGCATCACTAGTCATTTTTGAAAACGGAATCCTGTAAGCTTCAGTTTACCTATCTCTAAATTAGGTACAACACCTCTGAACTACTTCACAATTGCTCTGTGAGGCTTCAACAATTAAATATTTCAAAGAATTTTCATATTCCATGCTATATAGGTGCAAAGTGTTATTAAATGGCCATGAATGTTGTGCTATTTGTTGTATCCTTGAGGGCAGCAGTTTTAGGAAGAAATCACTTGTGACACAGTGAACCTTAAAAGCAGCCATTTATTGCCGCACACTGAACTAACCAAACCACCCAAAATTGGCTGGGCTATCCCCTAATGATCTAACTCAGTTGCCATAGCAACAACAAGGTTCTATTATCACAACAACCAAATACACAACACTATTAGCCTTCATACTTAAAACAATTAAACTATGATCATCACATAAGGACAAAGAAATGTACTTAGCAAATTCTGCGTTTTCTACTGTCTTCACGCAGGACTGCCTTATCAAATGGATATCAGAGAGATATTGTGGAAACCTTAATATAAACTGAGGCTAGCATGTATCCTTCCTATTTCCACAAAAGCTGGAAATGTGGGAAGAAGGCCAGCCAAGTACCTTTAAAGATATTGGCAGTGAGAAAGACTGCAAGGTCTTTCATTAAGACTTCATTAGAGGGCCCATCATGGTAGAGGTGAGCACTTCTGATATTCTCATTTAAATATGTGAATTTTAAGAGTCTAAATTTCATCTAATCATAACAGCACCTAAGTATGAATATAATCTGAACTAGAATACCAGGGCATTGACGCATCCCAACTTCACATTAAAGGGAGTCAGTATTCTCAATGCAGGTATTGTTTAGCTATACCAGTACAGAAGAGCCCATGCTCTGGGAACCTGTCCTCAGAGCCCGGGCAGCAGGACACAGTCTGCCTCCAGGAAATGTCTACACCAAAGGACAATGTCTGGAACATCAGCTCTTCAAAGCTGACACTGCAATTTCAAGTCTGCCAAAGAAACATTCAAATCCTTTTAGCAGGGTAGGGCAAGACTTCTTCAGATTCTAATACAAGTGGCTTGACTGCTCTCTGTAAACAGCCAAGGGAGAACTCTGTGTTCTGAAGTGTTTTTAATTATGCAGCTGTGTTTCTATTTAATTTAAAAATCTTTCAGAAGAGCATGCTCCTCATCCCCTGCACTCTATTAAACAGGGATGATGTATCTGCAGTACTCTTTACTCACTTTCATTACTTACAAGGCAGTGACTTATCTTGAAAACACCATCAGCTGCTGTCCCAAAGAGAATGATGAGCCAGCATCTTGCATTTATTATACTGTCTCTCCTTACAATGGAGCAGAAGTCTAACATACTAGGTTGGAAGTTTTTGACCAATTCCTTTCTGAAGTCCAAGGTTGACTCCAATTAAATATTGATAAGACAGGTCCAATTAAATATTATTGCTGTGAACAGAGCTCTTAGTTTCAAATAACATAATTGTTTGTTTTTATCAATATTGTTAATGGCTAGTGAATGTACCAAGTATGTTAAGACACAAAGTACCAGCCAAAAGTACTGGGAACACGTGCCATGCTGCCAAACGTGCCAGGTATATGCAAGATATTCATCAGTGTAGCAGATGTTCTCTATCAGATAAATCCAGGTGAAACACCTGTTGTGCTGTTGAATGTGCCAGGTACCAGCACATCCAGGTTAAAAACAAACAAACAAACAAACAAACAAACCACCTGTTCTGCTGCTGAGTTTATCAGGTACATGGATTTGGTTGAAATGTTAATGGCCAACATCAGTGCAGAAGATGCAGTGGGGAAAATGGACAGTGAGGGTATTTATAATACACTTTGAAAAGAGAGTCAACCTTAGCTTAAAGATAAAAGGAAGCAAAGGCTAAAGTAACTAAATGCCTTCTAAGAAGCACTCCTGCTGTCCCACAAACTGGGCTATTCACACACTTCTTTGAATTTGTCCTGTCACTATTGGGTTGCATTGACGTCAGCTATCACACCGTACCTATGGTTTGGTTAGTTTGAAAGCATTAATTATTGATATGCAGAAAAACATTATTCCTTCCAGTGAAGAAAGAGAAACAGGACGACTCATGGAAAACATGCCTGATGAGAGGCAAACGTTTTTCTTCTATAAAATATTCACAAGCTACGTAATGTGTTTGCGAATTTGGCAACTTAAAAAAAACTGAGCCCCAAATAGATTTCAGTCTTAATGTTTCGAGAGCAAGCCAGCCACACAGCTAGGGGATAATTGCTCTGTTTCTTTCTATATCCAGCCAGAATTCTGATGATCCCTTTGAGTCCTTAATTTAACATTCTCAACATCAAGTCCCATTCCTGTAGCTAAGAGATAGTTTTAGATAACAACATCCCTACCAGGTCTTTGGGGTGGAGCTCGGAGCTGGAGCATGGAGCTGCAGGTTTGTGCCCAGAGCTGGAGCAGAGCTGGAGTGGAGCAATGCAAAAATTTGATTGCTCCAAATCCCTGGTCCCTACGTTTACACAGAGTAAGATGTGCAGGGCACAATCCACTCTCTCCGCTCCTATGACTAGCTCCTTCACTTAGCTTACACATACCCACCTACTGTGGCAGATTTTTGCTTGTCTAATATGTCCCTAAAATTCCCACCATATTATATCTGCCCTGATCACCCTTTCACACCATGAGATGTTGACTGTGACAGAAGCAGGCAAACAAATTTAAGAAGTTGACCTGAGAGGCGAGTGAAAATTGGGTAAGAGAAAAAGAGGTTTCCGATAACCGCCCTACTGCAGAATGGGTCTGTGAGCATTCATGGCCTCTAGGTAAATTGGTTATCTGATGATATCAGAGGCATAGGTCTATAGCAGCCAAAAGTCTGAGGAAAACTCAGCCTAAGAACATAGCCCTAAAATATTAATACAGGGATCATTTGTGAATGCTAGAAGATCGTTGTTCTTTCCCACCTTGGTTAAGAAGCGGAGCGTGGACATTACAGAGTACAGCATCTGCATCATGACACAAAGGGCCTGATGTTTTGACCAGCACTGTGTGGAATTCTGTGCTTTTGACTCTCAGTTTCAAGTTGAAGTTATTTTTATTATTTATATTAAGATAGCACCTAAAGACCCACATCAAGGCATGGAGTCCCATTGGGCCAGGTGCTGTATGTCCATAATTGTGGTCCAAAGGGTTCATCATATAAATAGTTCTGGCTTATGATAGTTCATGCTCTGAGTTACTCTATCCATTTTGGGTTTAAAAAAACTCTGAACACGTTTAATCCATTTTGGGGGGTCAGAACAATACAAAATCTTTTGAGTTTGATAATGTTTCTAGTATGCGTGGGCTCAGCTTCAGTTTGAAACCCTTATGTTGCCCTGAAACAGATGTAACTGGTTTCCTTCCTTCGTTAATGAGGCCCCAGACTTCTGCCTATCATTTCCTTTCTGAGGGCACTTCAATTTCCAAAGGTAGAAACAGAACCCAGGTTCTAAAAGATCTGCTCTAGGAATTATTTTGGGGAAGTTCTATGGCCTGTGTTATGCAGATGATCACAATGGTCCTTTCTGGCCTTGGAATCTATCGTTTTATACATATGGCCCAACACACCACAAACCACAAGGGCCAAACCGAACACACCCAATTTATTATGTATTACTTCAGAGAGCATGGATAATAGACTAATAAGTGACTGTGACACAGCTGACAGAAAGTAAAATTAATACCACTGCTATGCTCTACATATTCTGTGGATAGACAGCTTCAATTTTCTATGCTGCATATCTGCCAACATTTGAAACCTAATATAAATGAGGACATCTGAGGGGAAAAAATGTGTGTACATCTTTAAATGCCAATGAAATATAAAGGAATGGTAAACTTTTTGGTGCAACAGAGTGGGAAAATGGTAAATATCTCACTAAAAATGGGGGGATTATCTCCCATCAAGACAGGATGATTACCATGGCTAGATATTATTAATCCAGTGCCTTTAAAAATACACTAAAAATACTTATTTTTAAGAAGCATTACATGAAAACAAATTACGAAAAATATTTTTAAGAAGCATTACATGAAAACAAATTACGAAAAATGTTTTCTCCCCCATTCAAGTGGATTTTATGCTGCTGAAAAGTGCTGGACTGACAGCCATGGAGACCGAAGTCTTATATAGTCACAAAACAGTTAAATTACCGATAGGACAGCAGCATGATCTACCCTGATCTACCTGCCTCAACTATGATTTACAGTTACCACTGCCATGGGTGTAACATTTATTACCACTGTAGTAAAAGTCCCAAAAGTGTTGCACTGTACTGTTCACTATAGCTTTTCTAATACTCCGTGACAAACCATGAAAATAGGTAGTTCCAGAACGAACAATTCACAAAATGTCTTGCTTGATGTGTCGGTAATTTTGGCCATCTGACAGCTCCATGCAGTAGTTAATTCCTTGGCTTCTCCACTGGACTGAGTAAAAATAGGGGACATGGGAATTCAGAAGCAAAGTGGAATGTTAATTTGCATGCTTATTCTCAGATTTCCTTTGTATCGTATTGCCAGTTCATAGCAGAACTGAAGTCTGAATTTGGAGGAATTCCCTTCATTCAGCTCCTGTTATCCTTAATAAGATTTAAATATGGAAAAAAGGCACTAGAATTAAGACAAAACTAAGAAGGTGCATTATCATTATTATTATTGCAGTTGAAGGGTTCATGGTAATTTAAAGCATACTGTTTAGGTAATTTTAGGATGGGAAGATGCCGGTCACAGTTGGTCAGCAATAAAAAAAGGCACGTGAAGTGATCTTTCAGGAGAGATTTGAAGATAGCACGCAAGGATAGCTATAAAGTGTGGCACAGTGTAAGTGATCTAGTGAAAAGGAGGATTAGAAAGACTATACAAAATAGCTAAAGCTAGTCAAACAATTATAGGAACAGAGAAGTAATGAGCAAAGAGGATTTCCAAGCATTGTAGCAAATGGTGAAAGGAAAAAGCATATTTTTCTTAAGAATGTTAATGGGGAATTAAAAATCGAGGATAAATAGGGCCCGACCAAGTTAGAGAAATAGTGAAGAGGAGAAAAGAATACAACAGGATTGTCTAATATCTCTTCTCCTTGAGACTAACAACAACAAAAAACCTCTCAAGAATGAGAATGCAGAAGGATAGGAAGATAATATGGTGCTTTCAGATGCAAATTATGCAATGGCAACTAAGCACCAAAAAAAAATAAAATAAAAAGAAAGTGCAAAAGAAATCAAGAGAAAGGGGTTTCTGTGTGGTTCAAATCAACACATTCCCGTACATCTCTTGCTGCAGCAGGGATCATACAATGACCATATTCTTTTCTGTGATGAGTGTTACTTTGGGTACGTAAGACTAGCGATAGGAGAATCTTCCTGAGACATTTGTGCTCATTTTAATTGTCAACATTCTATGAAAACAGCTCTACAAAACTTGTCTATTCCAGTTCACAAGTTTCTGTATGAATAACATTATTTTCCTTCCATTCACACAGGTCAACTCTGTTGTGTGTGGTTTCCACAAAAAATCATAAATTGGCCCAGATATGCTTAAAAAGAGAAAAACAATTAATGAACCCTTCAACAAATCTAGAGTTAGGTGTGGTTTGTGGCAAAACATAGCATAGGCTAAGATTGCATGAGTGGGGGTAAGGTGGAGGTTACGAAGACATTTCACACATTTTGAGTCTGGTTTCTGGCCCACAAACAGAAATCTGTGAATCCTTCTTCCTTGTAACTAGTCAGAGCATTCCCGATTAATTCAGTTAATGGAGACTGAACCATTATCACATTAAGAGATCCCCAAAGTCCCCATTCAATTATAAAGTGGCAGCAAAAAGGGCAAAACAGGCATTTCATTTGATTAATGGAGAAACAGAATTTAAATCAAAGGAGATGCGATCATTATTCTTTGGTCCCTATGCATTGTGGCAATACATTGATTAAATAGATGACAGTTATTACACAGGGCAGTGGTTTAGTGTTTGAGAACCTGCTCTATGATTCAAACATTGCATTGCAAAACAACCCTTCCAAAGATGTAAATGTCCTTAATGTGATATCACACAGGATGATGACCATGATCATATTAGATCACAAATATCTAGAGATGAGGCAACTGCAATGGCAAACACATATGGGGGAACTTTTCATAAAGGTAAATTATCAAAATTATGAAAGGTGGGATTCTTGCTGGGAAAGCACCCTGATGGAAACTCCATAATATGCAAACATTTTGGTTTGTTTGCACAGCATGAACACCAATACAGATGTGAATTGGAAATGGATCATGGACAGAAGCATGAAATTAGCACACCAGGGACACTAGTTTTTGATATTCCTCACTTTCAAAGAATATGAAATATTTTAGGGGTAAATAATTCATTCAGCGCTTACTGGAAATATTTTTATTGTTTCACTTTCCCTAGTAAAGCTTAATACTTGCAGTTAGCATTATGATTAGGATAAATATTCCAGTCACTTTTATCCAAAGTACTTTAGAAAGGTGGGAATATTATCCCATTTAAAGTAGAAGAAACAGAGAGAGACAGATCTTAAGTAATTTGCCCAAGGTTACACAGTGTGTCAAAGAAAATTCTCCTTATAGCTAATCTCTGTCTTTAATAACCTTACCTTATTACCTCTAATATAAGATGACTCTCTTTATAAAAAGCCTCCTTAAAACGCTAATTTGAAGGATAGTTTTATATAAAAAGAGTGTGTAACATATATAAGAGGAGTTTCAGGGAAGTAGAGTTGATTGGAAAATTTTCAATGAAACTTTTGTCGAAGTACTGATTTCTAACTGAAATTTTTCATGGAAACGTATCACTTCAGACAAAAATTTTGCTGGGAAATGTCTCATTTCCAGGTTGGAATTTCTGATCAGAGCTTGAGACATCACACTGCCCCAGAATACCCCATAGTCTGGTGGTCTATGTGATAGCAGAGACTCCGGTTCAAATCACTGCTCTGACTAAATCAATCTCTTTTCTCCCTATTTTTTTGGGGGGGAGGGGGGGAAGAATTGAAAACATCTCATTTATGTAAGGATACAGAAGGGGGAAATGTCTGAAATACCAAAAATTGTCATAGGACAGGGAAATCACTTTCCACCCCACTTGTCAATGAAGAGAAAATGAATGTTCTTTCACCACTAGCTGGATAACCAAGCCTAACTCATCAGTGATCGGACTCATTGCAGCTATCTGGTGGTCTCAGTTTAATTCCTAACAAACTCTGATGACACTATAACAAAGTGGTCCTCACCCTCTCTGACTGAATTTACCTTGCTATCTGGCCTGCATATTTATACCTGCCTCTGGAGATTTCCACAACATTCATCTGATGAAATGGGTCTTTGCCCACAAAAGCTAATGCTCCAAAATATCTGTTAGTCTATAAGATGCTACAAGACTCTCTGTCAATATAACAAAGCTACATGACTATTGGCACTTACTACCAATCTTTCTGACAGTTTCAGCAAAGGCTGCCAGACTATTCCCTTATCTGCAGAGGTACCCCCTCTAACTCAGGATGAGTCATGCTGGGAGTGCAGCATGAATGAAACATTCATTGCTGCTGCCTACACTATGCCGCATTTCTTGCCATGTGCATCTCCACTTATAGTTTGGAAGTAGGGTGACCAGATGTCCCGATTTTTAGCTATTTTTCTTATACAGGCTCCTAGTACCCTCTACCCCGGCCTGATTTTTCACACTTGCTGTCTGGTCATCCCATTTGGGAGAAACTTTTCTTATTTTTAAAACAACAAATACTAACAGCAAATTAAAAAAAAAAAAAGCAGAGAACTTAACCTCTCAGAGTTGTCACTCAGAAACCTTGCAATAAGCACCAAAATTTCCAGAGATTTTTTTTTTCCAAAAAAAAAAAGATTGAATGTGCTCAAGAAAGAAATGTAGCTGACTCTATGAGACAAGGGAAGTGGAAGAGTGAGAGGCAGCATGGTTCTGTGAGTAGGGCCTGAGACTGGGACACATATTGTATTCCCACCTCTGCCACTGACTTGCCCCAAAGAACGTACAATCTAAGCACACAGACAAAGGCTGGGATGGGAAATCAAGGCACAAAGAGGTTAAGCGAGTTGCCCAAGATACGGCTCAAATATGTGTTTGAGCATATGGCTCATATCAATGTGTTTGATATGGCTATTCCTTTTATGAATCTCTATGATGTTCAAAGCCATTAATGTAACCCACAGTCCAAAATGAAATTCTTCTTAAAACAATAACTCTGCACAATGGATTCTTAACATTATTGCAATTTGTAGTGAAATATTAACTATGTCAAATTTCCATATTCCTAAAAAAGGTGAGTTAGCTGTACACTAATGTTTATTTTAAATTGTTAGGAATTCCATAGAGGATTATGGGTAGTTTCTTAAAATAATATGATAAACTTATTTTGTTAACATGGAATAGTACCTGACTCCCAAAACCTATCCCACTATTTATTCAATCAGTACTTGGTGATGTTTTTCACTCTTGTGAAAGAGTGAATAAATGACTTAGACACAGAAAAACAGCTTAGATATTGCTTGACTTTGAGGGAACAAAACCCTTTACCTTTGATCAACATGCTGTGGTTACCATAATAAAATATTGAAGTAATGGGATTAGATGTTTCAGGCAGGAACAAGAATGCAGCCTGCAGGACTCTCCTTTTGGCAGGAATCCCTCCATTAAAATGCAACAATAATAATTTAATGCTAATGTACAGAAGTAAGTTAGGGAAACTAAAACATAAAAAATCATGTTTCAGACAATAATGTCCTTTGCTGTGTAATTTTAATATTGCAGGCCTCCATTCAGGGAAGCACTTAAGCATGTGTCTGATTTTATGCATGCATTCATAAGCATGTGCTGATGTTCCTGGTAGGAACACTTTCCTGAATGGGATCCTTAGATTATTAAAGCCGAAAACATGCTCAACATCTCTATCACAGCCACTAATTATTTTAACATTCTGCACTTCACTCTGCCTCGACAGCAAACCCAGACTGGTCAGTTCACTTCAAGCTCCCTGCTCCTCTTTCTCATTCCCATGCAGAGAGGGAAGCTTACACCCACTGAAAGTGGGGATTCCATACTGCACAATGTGCTCCCCTGTTCTCCTCAACCCCAGAGAAGCCACTAGGGCTACATGGGGTTCCAGCTTGTCAAGTTAGAAGGGAGCACACAGGAAGAATGTGTAGGACAGCTGGCAGCTGGCTTCCTGAAGATTATTCTGCCACACACCCAAAAAGCCTATAGTACAGAAGAGCACAATTTAGTATACCATCTAACTATATTTGCTTTCACTAGTCCCCCCTGCATTATGGAGCCTTTGAGCCTTTAAAGGGGAACCAGAAGCAGTTATGGCCAGTGGTTCCCTGGAAGTTCAGCTGCAGTTCCTGGTAGCCAGAGGAGAGTGGGGGAAAGGGCACCATAGAACTGGAGTGAAGGCACAGGATCTCTAGGTAGAAGGGCTCTGGGCCCCCACCGGCTCCTCCAAGATCTGCAGATTCTGAGAACCGAACACCCTTGATTCTTCCACAAGAGAAACGACGACCCTCCAAATGAAGAACCTCCCTGCTCCAAGGACGAACTCCTAGGAAACTCAGTGAGATGGAATTTGTAGGTTTTTTCTCTCTCTTACATAGACCATCTGGGCACAGGGGAGAATGAGCCTAGTCACTTTCACTTTCAGTTTGTCTTTCAGTAGTAGCACAACATTACTGTATTTGGGTATCTGGCAGGGCAGCAGCATACATGAATGAACTTCTCTTCTTTGCTATGCTTCTCAAATAAACTTCATTTTCATTTACATCTGCATCGAAATATCCACAGATTAATGAAAACACTTATAAGATGCAGACAAGATGGCAGGCAAGATGGGAACTTTATTTTTAAAGAGATATACAAATTGAAATTTTGGACCTAAACTATTTGATAGTGTCCTTTTAATTTATCTTAGCTTTAAATAGAGTCATCAATAATTATTAAAATTTTGGAGATACTCTAGCTCCTGCCAAAGTGGTAAAGAAAACGATGACATTTAAAGCCTTTCTCCATCTTTCCAACCAAGGTTAATACATAATTTTTTATGTGTTTACAATTTAAAATTATAAAGGAAATCATCATGAATTAAAGACAAACCTTCAAATCAGATAAACTCGTGTGATTCTATGTTGACCTTGGAAATTAAGTTCCAGTGTGAAAAACAGAAATATTTGAAGAGCTGTTCAAGTGAGCAAATAACTAATTAAATTTTTTTAAGGGCACTCATTTCTCACCACAGAACTTAAAGACCTTAATTTTGGTTCCAAGCTGGAAAATTTTTATCTTACCAGGAAAGTGCGGAAGGGAGAAAACTGGCACGAAGAAACAGGGATAATTTTCAATCCAGTATTAGTTGTAACGTTGTTGCCATTTTTAATAATTTATATTCTATTAAACTAAATATCCACCCTAAGGGACTATAGTGATAAATCTTTTGATAAATTCAGACATAACATTATTTAATCATGTGGCTATGAAATCATTCATATCCTGTTGCTATGGAAACAATGATATTATCACAATCATAAGATCATGATTACCTTGTGGTACTGTGTTGATGATTGTGAAGATGGAATTAGTTAAGAGGGAAAAAAAATTCAATTTAACAGAAATATTTCCTGTGTGGCTCTTGGGTGATCTACTCTAGGTACAGTACATTTCCCACTGGAGAAGTGGTGTACAGTGGCTAAGTAGTCTCATTACTATAATGATTTATTCATAATGTTCAATTAAATGCCAATATTGTTAACCATTCTTGTGTTGATTCTCAAACCAGGAAGTGCAAAGGCATGAAACAATGAAAAAATGTATTTTTTTAAAAAAAGGTAATCTAAGGTTTTTGAATCTGAAAATGGGTTTGTGATTGAGTTTAGCACAATTATTATTTCATTCTGGACTATTCCAGATATCATTACACTCAATAATCCAACCAACAAAAGGAGTATTTGGTCTTTAAAACATGCTGCCTTATTCCTGAACAATGCCCTTTCAAACAATCTTTATGTCAGACTGTGAGTGGTACAGACCTGGCCCCTTAGAATACAACCGTTCTGCAAGAAAGGAGTGTCTTTTCCATAGGAACTCTCTGTTATTCAGTAGAAATCACCTGCAACAGAGGTGGAATTTGAAAGGGCCAAAACACATGGCAGCTGAATGCCACTGGTTTGAGAATCAACACAAAAATGGTTAACAATATTAGCCTTTAATTTAACGTTATGAATAAACCATCATAGTAATGAGACTACTTAGTCACTACTTTTCATTTTTAATAGTCAACACACTTTACAATCATGAACTAATTTAGCTCTTGAGGTCTATATAGCAACATCCCATGATTAGGATGATGTTTAGGGAGTGGCCAGGAATAAAACATTCCAAGTACTATCGTTACAGCTGTCTGGTTGCAGACCAATAGAGATTAATTTTAAATACATTCTGGAGTCTGCCTTTGTGTGAAGCGCTTCATATGCCCCTCTTTGCTAAAATAATATTGTAACTCAATTGTTTTGAACCCTTCCAGACAACTGTACTCCTTCCAGGAGTCAGATTTGTCTTACGTAACCCAAGTTTCACCTCACTTAAAAGCTACTTGCTTACAAAAATCAGACAAAATAAAAAAGTGTCACAGCACACTATTACTAAAAATTGCTTACTTTCTCATTGTGTCTGTATGAAATTTTAGTTTGTACTGACTTTGCTAGTGCTTTTTATTAGGGCTCTTGATTAGTTACAGTTAACTCACGTAATTAACTCAAAAATTAATTGTGATTACAAAATTGAATCACAATTAATCACACTGTTAAACAACAGAATACCAATTGAAATTTATTAAATATTTTTGGATGTTTTTCTACATTTTCAAATATATTGATTTCTATCACAACACAGAAACAAAGTATACAGTGCTCACTTTATATTATTTTTTATTACAAATATTTGCACTGTAAAAATGATAAAAGAAATACAGTAGTATTTTTCAATTCACCTCATACAAGTACTGTACTGCAAACTCTTTACTGTTTACTGCTGCCTGTTTATTATTTACAATGTCATCTGAAAGCGAGAACAAGCATTCGCTTGGCACTTTTGTAGCTAGTGTTGCAAAGCATTTATGTGCCAGATATGCTAAACATCCATATGCACCTTCATGCTTCGGCCACCATTCCAAAGCACATGCTTCCATGCTGATGATGCTCATTAAAAAAAATTCATTAATTAAATTTGTGACTATACTTCTTGGGGGAGAATTGTATGTCTCCTGCTCTGTTTTACCCACATCCTGACATACATTTCATGTTATTGCAGTCTCGGATGATGACCCAGCACATGTTGTTCATTTTAAAAACACTTGCACAGCAGATTTGAAAAAACGCAAAGAAGGTACCAATGTGAGATTTCTAAAAATAGCTACAGCACTCAACCCAAGGTTTAAGAATCTGAAGTGCCTTTCAAAATCTGATTGGGATACCGTCTGGAGCAAGCTTTCTGAAGTCTTAAAAGAGCAACACTCCAATGAGAAAACTATGGAAACTGAACCACCAAAAAAAAAAAGAAAATCAACCTGCTGGTGGCATCTGACTCTAGATGATGAAAATGAACATACATCGATTCACTCTGCTTTGGATTATTATCAAGAAAATCTGCCATCAGCATGGATGCATGTCCTCTGGAATGGCGACTGAAGCATGAAGGGACATATGAATCTTTAGCACATCTGGCACATAAATATCTTGTGATGCCGGCTACAACAATGCCATGCAAACTCCTGTTATCACTTTCAGGTGACATTTTAAACAAGAATTAGGCAACATTACTGTGACATTATTGATATGAACTATGACCGTATAGATCATTGTTGCAACCAAGGTCTTATAGCTGCACTAAATCTTGTACAAAGGAGGTCAAGTAAGGTGTCTATAGAAAGGGTGTAATTTGCTGGTTATGATTATGCTCTCTCTATGTGTGTATCATTTTTGTATTTGAAATTATGAATACTGGCTATGTACTTGTATCTCAATGTGTTTGATTCGAAGTTGCCTCAGTGAAGCATTTGGTCAGCATCTTGAGAATGGTCACTTACTGAGAATAGTCCTATCAAGAAACACTTAACTGACCATGGACTTCGGGAGATGCCAATCCACAGTTTCAGTAATCCTCCCTTGTGCCACATTTTTATTTCATTTCAGTGGCTTGAGTCTTCAAAAAATATTATTCTTCCTTAGTTTAAATTTAACTTCTAAAAATGCATTCCGTAATAATAATGACTACTTTTTCATCTGGATATATTATAAATGCTCATTAATGTATGACAGCTGAATAACTAACATTTCCAGTCACTGCTTCCTCCTTTTAGTCCAGTTTTAAGCCCCTTTCTCAGAGAGGGTAAGAAAGGTATATTTTTTAACTTCACATAGGCAAACATATGAATCTAATTCACAAGTAAATTACAAAGAGTGTACTCATAGTTTGAGCAAGGCACATGATGAGATACTCAATAATCTAAACTGAGAAGGAAACCAATGCCTAAACCAAATGTAGCTCCCATAAAACACAACTTGGAATTAATTAAAAGCATAATGGTCTGACAGTAGCGATGGAGTTCACATTTATTTGAACATTTGCAGATAATATTTCTGTTGCTGGAGCATCGTCTCTCAGAGCAATTTACATGTGAAATGAAAAGAACAATGGTGGAGTTTTAGGACCTTCAGTCACAGAACAGTAGGTTTATCACAGATTTATCACTTAAAACTCCTTCTCTTGCACTGAGGATGTTTCACTTGATTGCAAGACACACTGAATGTTGCTGGTTACCAATTCTTTTTTTAAGATTTAAATTTCTAGGATGGTAGTAACTGTCAGTTGTTATTATCCAAAGGTCTTGGATACATGAAATGAGGTTGGTGGTTTCCAATCCAGTGTCTAGTGGTGTCCAAAAACACTTGGCATTTTTATTGACAGTCTCAGCAAAGCAGTTAAAATTCAGTGTATATGAACACTGAAAAGCCTTTCACCTCTAGAAGTAGCTTCTCCAGGTCGGTGGGCAGTCAGGCACAAACACTAGCTGTGTTGTACTTATTCCATGGATAAATTTAGTCTTCAGGGTTAACAACCCAGACAATACATAAACAAGCCAAATGCCATATTTGGTGATGGTAAATCTGAGAGCCAACTAAAATGGCAGAACAAGAAGATAAATTTATACATCATTTGATGACCTCACCTGGCCACTAATCCATCTCTGCCAGAACTATGTCTAACATTCCAAACATCTAAGATTCTTCAAAGAGCTGCTGGAGATGGTGCCCTAAGTGTACGGCCCCTTCCAAATAACCATCACAGGACTGGTAATAAGCAGCACCTCAGCACTTCTCCCACACAGCAGCCTGCCAGTGGAAGCTGACCAGAACCAGGTATTGTCATCTCTCTTCAGTACTCCTCTACTAAGTCTATATCTGGACAGGACACCCATTCTGTCAGTGGAGAGGAAGAATATGAGGTAAAGGAACATCTCTAGCCCACCTCATCTCCCAAGTGCTTCCTATTCTCAGGGGAGGAAAAGGACACCATTAGTCTTGTGTCTGTTGCCTGGAGCAACAGGGTCTATGAAGCCTCAGTGCTGCCAACACTCAAGAAGAAACCTATATGGGTTCCCCTCTGCAAGTGCCCCTTCTCCTACTCTTTGTTCTGTAGACTCAAGAAACCCCTTTGCAGCCACACTGCCAAACACAGTTTCGTCCACCTCCCTCACCAATGTCTTGGAAGCAGATTTACTTGAAGTGGGGAGAGAAAGTAACTGGGTGTTACTTTCTCTCCCCCCCTTCAAGTTACTTAACTGGGAGGTCAAACTCATGCCCATCAGCACCCCATCACAGCCCTCCATTCTGGCTGCAGAGAGGCCTCTGGACATATTTCCCACGAGGAATGGGCCTAATGCACATTCCTGCTGCAGCTACATCAAATGCTTAAATGAAAAAGTATGTAGCGTTTCTTTAGCCATTATTTACTGTGAGACAGCAGACAGAAACAAGGAAAAGAGCCAGAGCCAGCACTCTGGATGCCATCAATGGTCCATAGACCACAACCTGGAAAAATAAACATTCAGTTATACAGATCATCAAAATTTAAAAGCCATTTAATGCCACTAAGCTGTACAAGAATGATAGTACTTTAGCTAACAGTGCATTTTTGTAGAAATCCTATGCTGTTCAGCTACCTTACAGAGAGAAATCAACAGTGCTCATGGTTTTTCCTGTGGACTAGTCTCCTAGCTTTCTCTCTAATGGAGTCCCTTGGAAAGACTAGCTTGCCTTGCTTTGTCAGTTTTAAGATGCTTAGGGCAGGATGAGCCTCTCATCAGCTCAATGGAAAGAACCGAGAGGCAGAAGGGAAATAATATTCATAATGGAGAGGGAGAAAAGATTTCCACTCTAAGGCTTCTCTAGCCTTCTGCATAATTTTCCAGTTGCTTGGGGGCTGGGGGGAGATTATATAATAAATTATATTTTATTTTGTCATTTGTTTCAAAGTTGGTTTCACAGCTCCCACTGTCTTCCTGAGCTTCTGTGGTGATTCTCATTGATTGTGGAGACACTGAGTGATAAAGCAATGATCAACAGCAGCAACATGTCCTTGTGGCTGAAACTCAGCCAGCCAGTCAGCCAGCCTCCTATGGTGACAACAGATGTTTCCATTATTTCTTGTCTCTCTTAAGAGCCAAGACTAGCACAGGGCAGGAGCCCAAAAACTGAAAGGGAGACTGGCAGCAGGAACAACGTCTTGGCCCATTAGTCAGTCACACCTCTGTTGGAGGATACATGCCTAGGTAACAAAAAGTTACGCACAGGTACTGATTGCTTTCTAGCAATAATTTTATTGCCAGAACAAAAAACAAAAGTCCCATTTAAGCAGGACCTGAATTCTCAATAGGATTGGCAAAACTACTAGAACTGGGCTGTTGGAATGACAGAAGCTGATAGACAGAATAACCTGAAAATGCCTAGTGTCAGATGAATGTTTTATTGCTTTGGTTGATAACTTGGAAGTGGGTGGGCACTGGGGAATTTCTGAGCTTCAATGTGACAATCTGAGCGTAGGGAAGAGGGGTACAACACACTTTACTGATGCACACCTTATAAGAACAAGGGCGGGGGGAATGAGTTTCTGAAGGCAGTGTGTTAAGATTCAGATTTGAACGTCTCAGTTTGAGATTTGTTAGAAACTGCAGTCCAACAGACCTGGATCATTAGCTGGGAAGAGTTTCTCCTTCTTAATTTGTGGCACAACCTCAAGGTTAATTCAGGTATAATAGTTTTTCATTGAAAATAACAACACTTAGCATTCATCTTCAAAAGAACGACTGAAACCTTCATTAGGAATTCAGATACTACAAAGACTGCGACGGTATAAGGGCCAAGATAGACAGAACTAAGCAATCCTCACAATATGTCTGAGCAAAAATTCTCATTTTTCACAGATGGAAAAGCTGAAATAGAGAGGTTAAGTGACTCACCCTAGGTTACACAGAGAGTAAATGTCACAGCTTTGTTTAAAACTCTGAAGTTTCTGGCTCCCAGGCCTGTACACAGGACAAACCAATAATGATCCAAAGGGAAAGCTTCTTAGTGAGAATTTATACATCTTTCTACTTTTCATTCAGAGCTTGCCTGGTAAGAGTGAGTTTCTCCTAATATTTAGAGAGACATCAGAAAACTTAAACCATGATGATGACACCACCACTTTGGTGTACTCCAAAAACTGTCTTCAGGAAAACGGCTTAATAAGTCAGAGACCTACAACCATGGTATTTAGTAAGATGCTCATCAGTCACTAGAAAGGACACCGTTTTAAAAATGTATGATTTTCTGCTGTGCTTTGCACTCATTGAAATCAACAGGTTCTGCTGGAATCCATGCCCAAGAAATTTTTCATCCACACAGTCGTATCAATTATATGAATGTCAGCTCCTTTGGAGGCCAAACTCAAACTGTAGTTAAGGAAGTTGCTTAGAGCAAAACAGCAGAGAAGTGCAAAATAACAGGAGTGAGGTTTTTTTTTACAATCAGCTCCAACTTGCAACAAAGTCCCATGCTGATATGTAACAAGTTTGCTCAAAAGAAACCAATTTTACCCTTTGATAGTAATAATGTCTAATCATACATTCATACAGCCACTTTCATTGTGAAGAATTCCAAAATGCTTTGCAATTTTAAAAATATCTGATATAATGAACTATGCTCAGAGATCACTTTAATCAACTTCTGAAATACAGCCAGCTCTGTGGTTAGCCTAAGCAACACTACACAGCCACCTAGGACAGGAAAGAAAAATCTGTGTACGTGCACACACATGTGGGAGAAATGTACAGAACATTATATCCCATTGAACCACCCAGATTAAAACATCTCTGTTCTAAAGAGAATGCCACATGAGTCCCATTAAAAATCCCAAGTGGGAGGGACCTCAGCCGTACATCTCTTCTGAACGGCAATACATGACCCCTAACTCCATAATGGGGTATTAGTTCTGTACTGTCTCAGACTGAAAGTATTCAAGAGTACTCTCATCCAAGAGGACAGGATAGCAACTCCTATCCTGCTTGGTCTGTGGAATCTAAGGGGATCACAGCACACAGTCATACTGGGGCTCAGGCTATTTTCTTTCTGAGTTTTAGAACAACTATTCTGGAATCATGAGTTATCAATCCCATTATTTATCCACCAGGCAGTAGAGCTGGACTGTGTTGTGCCAAAGATCCCTGCAGGCTTCCCATAGACAATTAGGACTGCAACCAATAAAACTTTATTGCTATATCAATATCCACAGTGTGACAGTGCCATTATTTTTTTTAAAAAAGGGGTTTGTTCATGCTTTTATTATTATTTATGACCAAACAACTGTCCAGATAAACTCAGATGCATACAACATTGCCTTTAATAACTCTAAATAGCCCCGTGGCAGCTATAAAACCTGGACAGATCCCTGGAGAATTCTCAGGGGCTCTCTTCCTCATAAACCTCAGTCATTGCTCAAGCACAGCAATGTCACTGATACTGCCTCCTCTTCCAACATCTCCTTGTAACAAACGGGTGGCATGGTGGAGTTGTGTTGCTTTCCTTAAGGTTGGATAAGGTAGCACTGTTATCAGATGGCTTCCAGAAACTCTAAGGAAAGTTGTCTTTGGGTATGACTACAATACAAATAAAAACCGGTGGCTGGCCCATGTCACTGACTTGGGCTCCTGGGCCTCAGGCTATGGGGCTGTTTCACTGCAGTGTAGAGTTCAAGGCTCAGGCTGCAGCCCGAGCTCTGGGACCCTCCCACCTCAAAGAGTCTAAGAGCCTGGGCTCCAGCCCAAGCCCAGAAGTCTACATTGCAATTAAACATTTCCTTAGCCTGAGCCCCAGGAGCCCAAATCAGCTGGCACAGGCCAGCCATACATGTCTAATTGCAATGTAAACATGCAGTGTAGACATATTCCTAGAGACATCAGCACAGCCCCTGACTACTAGGAAATACAATGTAACACCCCCAGTCATTTAGCACAACAAAGGGTTGTTGTTCACAGAAGTGGACCAAAGTCAATGAAGTAGACAATAGAACTATACTGATCTGCATCAGTTAATGATCTGGCCTAATAAGTATAAGGCTGTGTTTCCTCCAGGACAGGGTGATAAAGACTGCCATATGGCTCTATGAATTATCTTAAGTATTTTGCTTGCCTATGTTGTGTCTGATCAACATCTGTTATTTCGCAGTTTACTATGCATTTTGACTATACTCCAAAACCACTCGATTGACACAATTAATGATAGCATCTGAACATGAAATGTAATCATCCATTGCATCTTGAACAATTAATAATTATACCACACCTCTACACAATTTGCACTGTGACATTCAATTCATTTGCAGATTTCTCAAGGGTGAAAACAGACACAGACACGGGTCAAGTGTCATTAGCCCCACAACTTCCTTACTTCTCTGCATACCTTTGACCCATTAGCTTCACTCAGTCCGGGGCACCTGACATTGGCCACTGTCGGTAGACAGGATATTGGGCTGGATGGACCTATGGTCTGACCCAGTAGGGCCATTCTTATGTTCTTACACATATTTGTTACTCTTACTTAGCATGCATTCATGCCCTCCTGGCTCACTCCATCCCCCAAACACATCATGAAAAATAAATATGTCCTTCCAAATGCACTGGCTGCTATGGAAGGGTCATGGAATTCCTTTGACAATATTAATTTCCATTCCACAGGATGGAGAATCACCATCAATGCAAAAATAAAAATGAATAACTACTGGAACTGGAAAAGACCTTGTACATTTTTTGCACACAGATCACACAGGGACCTCAGGGAAGGCTTAAGGAGGGGACATGAAAGGTTAAGTTTTTAGTGGGGAAGTGGCAACTAAGGAAGTGGGGAGATTGGGATGGGGATAGCTCACTGTTGTTTTAGAAAGTAGAAAAATGTACATGAAAGGCTTCTGCAAACCTTGCAAAACTTAATTCTCGAGGTGGGCTAATTCTTGCTCATACTTATGCTTGGAAGGATCCAATTTTTATGGCAAATATTGGTAAAAATCGATTTCACCATACACACTCAAACCGACAAAGAATATTTCCATTGGTAATAATCAAAATTTACAGCTAGGCAGAGTAAGAAAAATGATGCTTGGGAATTGATTAGAGTTTGATTTAGGAATATTTACTTTGTATATTTTGACATATGACATTGCCAGTTTGTAAATTAGTGGTTATAAAGCGTTAATATTTTGAAACTCAAAGTCTATGGTCATCAGTTTTCTACAATTGTGAACATTTAAATCTATGAAAATAGAAAAAATGCTTTAACTAAACATCGATAATAGGCTTCAAAATTATAAAAGTGTAAAACTCAAATTCTGCTGAGCCAAATTCTGCCGAGCCAAATTGGAGGCTTCAGACTGGAGAAAAGAAATTATCTCCATAATAGGCAAATCCTGCCCACAGGAAGAATCTGAATAAACAGGCTGAACTCAGGAGGGATATTGCAAAATTAAGGCAATAATCATTCTCCAACGTCCTGAAGAGACACTAGAGTCACTCTATGAGTACTCGGGTAGCCCTGAGTTTGCAGTAGCTGCTGTTTCTCCTGTGCTGTGGTCTGAGGGTGGGATGGACAGCATATAGGCAAGTCATTGCAGATCCACTAGCTCCACTTACCTTACCTCCAAACAGCCTTCTTCACCACTGAGGAACCACTCTCTGCAGAACTGGGTTCCACAGAAAATGGAGGATGTTCAACCTATATATGGTCTGCTTTCAAGTATTCTGATAAACACATCTCACCCCACGCCACAGAGCCACACTGGTACCATCATAAACAAGGCCTTCTACACTGCATCTGTGATGGGAAAGGGTTAGGAGACAGGATTTATACCTAATTACCCTTAACTGACTGCTGTATTTAAGATTTGTTACAGTTATCTTGTTAAACAATGGCATATCAAGAGTGAAAGAAAAAGAAAAAGAAAAAAAATAGTTCTTGAGTATATGAACAATAAAAGTTTTTCCTTCTTTGCTAAAAATCTTCCAAAAATTTCTGGTTTTCTACCATGTTCTTTACACTATCAGATTCTTTTTGCAAAATACAAGACAGTTAGAAAAAGAAAAAAAATGTTTTAGTCAGTTTATGCAGCCACAGAGAAAGAACTGTTCTGAAACAAGCAAGACCCCATAGATAATCCATCAAATCCTGGAAATTAGGCTTTGAGCTCACCATCATGCCTGGGTGTACCCTAATAATAAGATGTTTTGTATCAAATGTATCCAGCTCTAAGACCTGTTATAGCTGGGACAAGAGAAGTACAGTCTGAAACTACTGAAACAGAACATCAGAGGAATTTAAATGTATCTGCAGCACCAAATAATTGTTTTGTATACATTTATACACACTCACAAAAATGTTACAATTTTCCCTCAATTAAAAGGGGACATAATTCTGATTGGTGGCACTAGAACATACTAGTTTGTAATGGCTAGGATGCTCAGACTGGAAATAGAGGGTCCTTGTGAAAACAAAGTTTGGCAAGCTAGTTACTGAAATGTATTTGCTCTTCAGAAATTATCAGAAACACTTGACCACAGAGTTTAGGTTCAAATCTGAATCCTCCCAAAATTGAGTTATCCAGAACTTGGGCTTCTGTTTAAGATTAAGTAAAAACTGCCATTCATTTTAAAATGTTGATTATGACTTTTTAAAAAGCACTTTCAGAGAAAGGCGACACTTTGTCACTGCTCAAAATAATCTTACTGATTTCAATCTGGCTCAGCCAATAATGGTTAATAGTTGTAACTATCCCACAGATGCTTAGTGGCATATGGAAAACTAGTGAGTTTGCTGCTTCAGGTCAGTTCCCACTGTACATCTGTCTCCACTTTATACCCACCACCACAATGGGCTCTCTCAGCAGAGAGGCTGAATGGACAAAGACTGATCAGTTGTCTTTTCCCAAGAAGCTGGCTTCCTAGGTTAGTCTTGGAACACACTGAATTCGCGGTGCAAAGTGGGAATGACAGTGTGTAGTATCCCTTCTGGAAACAAATCAAGGACTTCATTTTCTAGGGATGTTAATCTAGCATTTTCATAAGTATTTTTTAAAAAACATTTAAAAGAAAATGAACAGCTTTATTAGACAGTGACCTACTTTGGCCCTCAAAGAATTCCTTAAGGACACGGTTTAATTAGACATTCAGACTTAGGCAAAATTACTTTTTACTCATTAGGTATGTTTGTGCCCACAGAGAATTAATTTGGAAAAGCCAATATCCCTTTTTCGTACGCTGCAAATTTAGATTGCAACTGACCTGTTAAAGGGCCCCAATAAGTATGAAGAAATCTCTTACTCTCTTGGTGGTGAGGCCTCCTTTCACATCATAAGGACTTTGATTACTTTAGATTTAGCATTATGAAGACATCCAAGAATAGCATGTGACTTAAGTGGAAATAGTGGACCTATCTGGCAAGTCCTCCATCTACAAAATTCCCATTCAGGTCCATGGGGGTTCTGTGCATGGATGACCTGTTGGATCTTGTCCATAATTAGAACTGTGCAAAACTAGGTGGCTCTGATTCACAGAGGCTTGGGAAAAGGTTTATTTTTTTCAGTTTCTATTACCTGGGTTGGCATCCCTGGTTGTGCATACAACCAGTCAAATAGCATTGACTGATCTTTGTGCTATTTTTAATCAAGGAAGCCAGCCTTTACAGGACAGGAGCAACAGCTGCAAGATCCTTCATAGAGGAGTCTATTATCAACCCTGAGAAAAAGTGGAGCTGGTCCTGTATCATAGTCATAATTATAAATAGTGCTAGTAGTGATACCTATAGTTAAAGTTCCCTGATACTTTGCATTGTAAAATGTGCTTAAATTTGCTGATAACTTTGTCACTCTTAAATCATTTGGGCCACAATTTCCATAGCAGGTCTCTATCTGAGCTGAATTATATTTGGAACGTTTCAGCAAACAGAAATCAGTCCTGTCCAAGAATAAGGCACAGACAACTTTAATTTTGGCACTTTCAAACTACCAAGGGCTTGGCTTTGTAACTTGAATGTTTATTTAATATAGCTTTTCTTTATGCAATAGTTTACTTATAATGGGGGTAGGTTTGAAGTCCTGCTACCTTGTTTTGCAGTATTATCAGGTCTGGTGAGCTAACAAGTGTCAGGTTATTACAGGGTAAGAAAGACCCACGAATTCCTAGATGTTGCAGGTACTGGTATTGGTTATCCAGCAGTCCTCTTCGGAGCCAAGGTTGCAATTTGGCATTCAGAGATATCTGCTATTTACCTTAGGATTTCTAAGATAATTATCACCACGGTGTGTAAATCCTGTTGAGCAGAGTTCTGTCTTTCAGATGAAACAAAAATCAGTCCTGACTATAATTAAAGATGCCATGATTTTGCAAGTGTAGGGGTGTTAGCTCTAGTGCTCTGGTCCAATTCCAACTGTGGAATTTTTTCTGCTAAAATTCACTCAGCAGTGGCAATAGGAAAAGGGAAATATTCACTTGCTGATTTAAACCATGTCTACACTAGAGAGCTTACAGCAGCCCCGCTATACTGGTGCAGCTGTGCTGCGATATGATTTCTTGAGCAGTTGCTCTATGCTGATGGGAGAGAGCTCTCCTGCTGACATAATTAAACCACCTGCAATAAGTGGCAGTAGCTATGTCAGTGGAAGAATCTCTCCCACCAACCTAGCACCATCCACATCAGTGCTTATGTCTGTGCAACTTACATCGCTGGGGGGATGGATTTCACACCTCTGAGTGACATACATTTTACCAACAGAAATGGTAGTGTAGACACAGCTTCAGAAACAATGCATGTGTAATTTTGTCAGTGGGCCTACTCATGTACTCAAGTTAGGCTTGTGCTTTAGTACTATGCTGAACTCGGCCTTAAAAAGTGGTCAGGGTATGTGTGGTCATGTTTCATCACAGAGATGGCTGCAGTTTCAGCAGTGATTAAATGAACCCTGTATATTTTTGGATATCAGTCAGTTTCTAATGCATTTTGGGATGATAGCCGGAATTATAATACATACAAGGTTATTTTCTGATTCATAATAGCCTGCTCATTTTACCACAATTTTAATGCAGTCTTCCCCCCTCCTTAGTCCCCCATCATTGTTTCTTTTGAATGTGACTATTAGACAAACCATGTTAAGAATTTTCAGCTTTGATCTGCATGACTTTTTTGCTGCTAAGTGTAGGTTAGAATTATTACAGCACGTTCACTAGCAACATTTCATGACTAGCTCTGGATTTCCGAGCAACATCATTGTTCTCTGCCTGCATATTATCTTCTCTTTATGAGTGGGAAAGGATAAATAGCTTTATTTTACTGTATATTTTCCAGGTACGGCTAATGCATCATGGATGTTCTTTAAGAGATAAAGATATACAACACAGATATCGAGCAAGAAAGAGATGGGGGGAGGAATGCAATTCTCTTCTGCTAAAACAGAAAGAAAATACTCTTCTTTTCCCCAGCTTGGAGAAGTAGCATCCTCTGCCCTCCCCATCCAACTTGACTGCTTTGATGTGGTGCTCCTCTTCCACTTTCCAACTACATTGAAACAGTGAAAGGCAGGCAGTCTGTGGATGTTATTGTACAAATTCACAGATTCTAAGGACAGAAGGGACACATGATAATCTAGTTTGACCTCCCATATAACGAAAGCCATAGAACTTCCCCAGATAAATTCCTAAAGCATGTCTGGGTGTATTGCTAATTCACACAACAGATAGAAATTAATCTTTGGGTCCCATAAACAGTTGTCTATCATTAAATAAATACCAATAAGGAAAGATCCAACATGCAAAAGCCAATTCTAGTGATAAGGTGGAACGGGAATGATTGCTGCCTTTAGAAGGTTAAAACAGAGGGTTCCTAGTGAATTATAATCTAGAGATGTTTATATGTCATAAAGTTTTACATAAGAAAACATCACTATGAACAGCTAATTAGTGAACTATTACTAATGATCTTGTCTTGCTTCACTGAAAATTGTACTGCTGTTGTTAGCAGTGTTATGCTTAAAGTTGTGACAGTCCTTCCTCTATGTGTGTCTCTTTCTGATAATGGTAAGAAAGTGTAAAGACATGGAAAATTAACCTGTTTAAATTTGGTTGAAAAACAGAGGATATGAAACTTCTATCAAAGAGATTAACATCAAACCAATGGTCCATCTGGCCCAGTGTCCTGTCTGCCAATAGTGGCAGATACCTGGTATTTCAGAAGGAATGAACAGTACAGGCAATCACTGAGTGATCAGTACCTGTCGTCTACTCCCACTGTCTGAAAATAAAAAGTGCTTCACGGGACAAGTATTTGCAGAAGCAGGACCTGAATTAAGTTTTTACTCCTTTCTATTTCAGTTAGCACTGCATATCCAATTCACCTCTGAAAGAGAGAGTTGATTCTAACCTAGGTTGTGTGCCAACAACAGACTGTTTCAATTGTAGAATTTTTGTAGGCAATGCATGACTAAATTCCCAAGATATGTTTCTAGGGGTGACTGGTAGGAAAGACTCTTTACTTAGAACTGAGCAAATTTGATGTGGAATCAGTGAGAAACAAACATGGAATATCACAATGCTTCTTTTTTTGTTGTTTTTAAGTCCGTTTTCAGACAAAAACCACATTTTAAATCTCAGTTTTCTCAAAGTATCTGGCCTTATAACATGACCTACTGATACACAATTATAAAATAGATAAATCTGCACTATATTAGTGTTTGTATTACAAAAATATCCAAATATCGATCTACCATAAAATCTTCATGCCTCCCTCTCTCTGTTTTACTCTCTGTATGCAAGGACAAAGGCAAGAGAAAACTGAGGATACTTAACTGTGACCCAGAACACTGACTCATATGACAATGATTAACTATATTTTTTCCACTTGCACTTTTTCTTTTATACCAGAACATCTGTGGCATCTGTTAGAAAGTGTTTTAATTAGTAGCCATCACAATTATTGCAGCTGTATATAGTACTGTGTATAAAATAAATTAGGCATTATAATATACTTATCTATCAGCCTTATGCCCAAAGTTTAGCACTGTTTTGATATGTATGTTTTTCTTTGAAGTATAAGTAAGAATCAGAATAGCCAAAGTTAGGATGCACACTTCCATAGGTGGCTGCTCATATCAGATATTAGGTATCTTAGGCTATTTGGCATATATCTTACGCATTAGCTCTGAGGAAACACTGCAATCCAGGGATGGGCATGCCATTATATGAAGGGCCCATTTAACCAAAGCTTTAGAAGTCTGTATTGGAAACCCTAATGTCCAGTTCTCATTCTCATCAAAGCTGAAAGTAAATGATCTTACAAAAATACTAAAATAATGAATCAAGAGAGACTGTTGCTTACAATAGTTCTCAGGTGTTTCAGGGTAGTTATTGTAGGACATTTTAGTATTGTTTCTTATAAAGGCAAGTTTAAGTTGATTCATCGTGTTTTATTAACTCAGTTCCTGGTAATCACATCAGAACATCCAGAAAAGGGTTCAGTTAAATTGTATATCTCGACAGGCAGATTTTTATATATATATATATATATATATCTTGAGAAATAAGATATATATTGAGAAATAAGAACCACAGAAAACTACAGTGAATTATTTGGAATATGGGGGGGAAAGAGGAAAAAAAAAAATCAGATATATCTTTCTGTCAGAGCCAGAACTGATTGAAGAAGCCAGCAATGTTAGTACTGGCCTTGGACTCTAAGGAGATTTTCAGTGTACAGTGATCTGTTGTAGAGTAGGTTACATAACCTTATATGAGCCAGTTACTGGGGTTGCCGCATACACTTGGCAGAAGAGCTGCCAAACACATTAACAGGCCAAGGTGTTTGTCAGTTTGTTACCTTAATCACGATCCCTTATGGGGAGTGTAAAAAATGACTAATTTTTAAGATTGTGTTAGTGTAAATCTGACAGAAAAAGAATGAGAAAATTAAGCTAAAAAGAAACAACACACACCTCTGTTTAGATCCTGCCTCTTACAATGTGCATAGGGAACTACAGTAGCATGTTTAACATTGGGAAAGTAACAAAAAGCTGAATTGATATAGCAAGGCGCTGAGACTCTGGAGTATCCCACTTTTTGCCACATCCTCAGCCATCAACCTAGAAATCAGTACTCCCATTAACAAACACGCAGCATCAGAAAAATGTGATTGATTTGCAATGGACATAATTTGTTAGTGTGAATAGAAAGTTGTGCTGAAAATTGTGTCACAGCACAGAAGTCCCCATGATGGTGCATGTAGCTATTAAACCTTTTGGGTTTTGTGTATGGCATCTTTAACTCTAAGCATGCTCCTGGCGTTCCATGCAAAGCCTAGTGATGGTCAATGTGCTACTTTCCATTGGGTTTAGCAGGCTTTGGATCCGACCCTTTGTGTGCAAAATTCAGGAACCACCATTGCTCTCATTACTGTCGTTGGGAAGAATCACACACTGTGTCCTCATGGATTTGTTTGCTCCTTTCGTATGGAGAAATATAACATCCCTCAGTTCAGAGTGCCCACACAAGTGGTGTTTTCGAGATACCCACATTTAAATGCAACTGCCAAGAAGCTGAGAGTTTTAAAGCATTTCCAGTGAGCTGAAACCAGTTTAGATATGTAATAAAATATTTTGTGCAAGTCTGAGGAGATAAACAGGTCTCATCCTTTAGTAAAATCCTCAGGTTTCATGAACAATAAGAATGGGATCAATGGGCTTGGGGTACAGAAAATGTAACAGATGTATGGACACATTTCTTTGCCTAATTGGTACAGTTCATTTTACTCTGTGTTGTTCTTCTTTCTGTCTGCTCATAGAATTTATTCAGTTTTTATACGAATAGAGGCACAGGAAAAATAAATAAAACTCAAAATAAAGCTATAGAAGTAATTTCCTCATGTAACTTTAGATTATTTTTTAGAATGGAAGGCTGGTACTAAACTGGCAAGAATTTATTTTCATCTTTTTTCATAAGTGACCAATATATGCCAAATATATTAGAGAAAAACTCATAATGCACTCTCCTCTGTAAAAAGCTGGAGTTTTTAGTAGCATAGTTTTTGTACAAGGCATATATTTAAAAAGGACAGTAAGAACCAGTCTGGGCCCTAAATTTATTTTATACACATACATATTGTCACAAAATTCTGATAAAAATACATTTTCATTCTTAAGTGTAAGCATGCAAATCATAAAAACATAAAAAAACTTATGGAAAAAATAAAAACAGACTTTAAAAAATGATTTCAGTTTCACTGCTGTAGACCCCAGGCCAACAAACTGCTCTGTATAGGCAGATTCCTATGTTTGAGCAGGAGGGCCCCACTAAAATTAGTGGGATTCAGCTCACATGAAATGTCCTGCAGGATCAGAACCCTAAGTAACACAAATAATTAACATGAACCATCAGTATCACAAATAATTAACATGTATGTTTACACATACATTCTAATCTTACGGGGCTGATCCTGCCAACTTCTACTCATACAAGTTGCCTTTATTCACAAATATTCCCATCAAAGTCACTGGGACTAACCGTGTGAGTAAAGACTATTCACATGAGGGTAAGTTTGTAGATCAAACCAATGGCAAAATCTTTTATAGTCACATAGTAACTTTCCTCAGTGCTGAAGTTCAGTATAACCTGCAGTGAGATTTGCACATAGCAATTTACTGAAACAATTTGGAACTTTCACTGCAATTTACTGTAAATGGAGTTTTTATATAAAGGAGAAAAGAGGGATATATTATTGAGGAGCAGGAATTTATCTTCACAACAAACCTTGTGAGGCTATTACTCCTTTACAGATGGGAAACTGAGGCAAAGAGAGGCTAAGATCCAGATTTTTTAAAAGTATTTGGGTGCTCCTATGCTTAGCATTACAACTCCTAACTGATTTAGGTGTCAAACTTTTCAAAAAACAGAATTAGGGGCCTAAAGCTCCCAATCAGATTTTGGCCCGTAAGTGCCCAAAACCTTTTGAAAATGAAATTAAACCCCTAAATCAATTAGGCATTGCACTAAAATGTCTCAACATCTTTAAAAATCTAGGTCTAGGTGACTTATCCAAGATCACAGAAGAAATCTGTGGCAGACTAGGGAATTGAACCAAGGTATCATGAGTGCTAATGACTGGACCACCCCTCCTCTCCTTAGTACAATATAAGCAGGCTCCATTGCACAAGACATTTATCTTGCATTTCCACTGACTTCAATGAGAATTTGATCAAGCTCTTTGACAGTGTCCTTGTAAAATGATTTCACTGGATTTTGTGTTTGGGCTACTGTGTATAAAATATATTGATTTAATAAAAGTCCTGATATTCTAACAATATACTCTAATTGGTTTCCACTGTGCTATAAAGCTGAAGCTTCTCAGGGCTGTAAATTTAACCTATGCCCTCATGTTTCCCCACCCCCTTTAAAAGAGAAAAGTTAATTCTAATATTAATGAAGTTAGTTGCTATCCAAATTTTATTAGTCTTTTTGTCAGAAGCTGTCTCATCAGAAGAAACCCCACAGCAAAGTCTCTGCTTATTTAATTGATCACCAATTTCATTATTTGATTAATTCCTTCTCCCTGCCACCACCAGCTTGATTTTCAAACATAATAAAAATGAAGGCAGACAGGCAGGACAGGAGTCCAGCCAGCAAATTTGTGTAGATCCCTATTGATTATTCCAACCAGGAGGTTAGTTTTATCTGGCATCCTGGCTATATGTACTTCAGTTTGTAATTCTAGATGTCTGAACCCAAAAACAGTCGGATTAGCTTGCAGGGAGATAGGTAACTAACTGGTTCTTGCCAATTCTTCTCTTTCCCATATGAGTGTACCTTCTTCCACATGAATAACATCCCTCAGGACAAACAACAACTGGAATCTCCAGAGTTACGGAAAGTATGTTTCACCTCTTGGAATCTTCTATACAAAGCAGTGAAAGGAATGGAAAAGACAAACTCAGCAGAGCTCCTAACTAGCTGAGCTAGAAGAAGGGCTCCCCTTTTGGCTAACCTGTAAGAACTGCTTTCTAGGCTGGTTCAAGTAAATCTGGAGCCCTATGCAAAGTGGCCCAGGTCTGCAAAGACCAAGACTGTGTGTAACTTTCCATCTACCTCCTCCCATATATCTGTGCCATTGGTTGAGAGGGAGATGTGTTCACAGGGAAGTAGACAGTGAGAGTGTATAAATAATTAATCCAGAAACTGATATGTGTGTGTGTTCGGGAAGGGTGTTGGAGAATACCAGCTGTTTGTTTTCTATTAAACAGGAACTATGGAGAGTTCTATCATGGTTGTGAAGGGGCTGTGGTCAGAAGGGGAGCCTTCCTGATTTCCCATTGGGCTCAGCTTATCACCCAAGAGCTGGGTCAACACAAAGTGGCTCACATTTCATATCACAAAGCACTAGTGCGTGAACAGTGAACATCACAACAGCACAACCCAGATGGGCCCCCAACATCTGCATGTTTGGCAACATAATCTGAACCAGCCCTGATTGTTGTACACTTTCTGATCATAAGGGCCTGCTTTTTGCCTCAGGTGCACTAATATGCAAGAATCAAACATAGTAAGTCCAGCTACCAAATAGGGGGCTCTTCTCCTACTGATTAAGCATAACCTAGTGTTTAGTCATCAGGTAACAAATAGAACAGTTTATGTATATACCTAAACGATGTATGAGCAATCATTATTTCAAACTCCTCTAAGGTCAATGTTTGTAACTGTGGGAAACATGGAAACCCAGTTCGCCACTTTTAAAGCATACCTCAAGAATTTACAATTAACCAGCATCAGGCAGTTGTTTAACAACTATTAAGTTTACCTTAACAAACGGAAAATCTGCATGGAATTTTGCAAACAGGCCTTTGAGATCTATTCAAATAATATTTAACAAGAAACCTTTTGTCAGATACATGTTCCTCACAATCTATGGTAGACATCATTGCTCATCATCGTAGCCCTATTCACAACCCCTCCCGTTTCTCAAAACAATTAGTAAATCATATCATGGATGAAGTAACAAGAACTAAAATTTAGAGCTGTTGATTAATCACAGTTAACTCACGTGATTAACAAAAAAAATTAATCGTGATCATTCAGTTTTAATCCCACTGTTAAACAATAGAATACCAACTGAAATTTATTACATATTTTTGGATGTTTTTCTATATTTTCAAATGTATTGATTTCAATTACAACACAGTATACAAAGTGTGCAGTGCTCACTTTATATTGTTATTTTTTATTACAGATATTTGCACTGGCAAACAAAAGAAATAGTATTTTTCAATTCACCTCATACAAGTACTGTAGTGCAATCCTTTTCTGGTGAAAGTGCAACTTACAAATGTAGATTTATCTTGTTACATAACTGCACACAAACACAAAACAATGTAAAACTTTAGAGCTCACAAGTCCACTCATTCCTAATTCTTGTTCAGCCAATCGATCAATAAATAAGTTTGTTTATATTTGCAGGAGATAATGCTGCCCACTTCTTGTTTTCAATATCACCTGAAAGTAAGAACAAGCACTGCATGTAACTGGCATCGCAAGACATTTATTTGCCAGATGCAGTAAAGACTCATGCTTCAACCACCATTCCAGAGGACATGCTTCCATGCTGATAACAGGTTCTGCTCGATAACCATCCAAAGCAGTGTGGACCAACACATGTTCATTTTCATCATCTGAGTCAGATGGTATTCACTTGGTATTCTGTGTTGTAATTATAATTGAAATCAATATATTTGAAAATATAGAAAATATCCAAAACTATTTAAGTAAATGGCAGCCTTTTATTGTTGCACAGTGCAATTAATCACACATTTAAACACGATTCATTTTTTAATTGCATGATTAATCACAATTTATTTTTTAATTGACAGCCCTACTAAAATTACATTCCAAAACTTCCCTGTAAAGAACAGAGATGCAAAATAATGTCAGTTGGGGATTAGATCAGTCTTTATTCATTCTCATATTCAAAGTACAGACTATTTTTTCCAGTGCCTAGATGAAACCAAGAATAAAATGTAGCCACGTTAAATAAAACTAGATTTGATGAGGTCTGGTTCCTTGTAAAACCTACAGGTTAGAGGTTCAAAGCTTAAATTTTCTGTTGAAAATTAGGATGAATATTTTTACATTTGTAACGTTCTATTAAAAATACATTATAAGCTGGGATGGCTGGGAAATACACCATTAGGTCTGCGAGGGGATGGAATAATCAGTCTTGAAAACTGCCTGCAGAACCTTTTCAATGCATCTTTAAATGGCAATATGAGTGTATTCCTGGGAATTATTGTGCAAAATGGCTCAAGGGACCCCAAACTCTGGGGAACCATGCCACATGTCAATGATACAATCCATTAGGGATTCTGCTTTAATTGAAATTTACCATAGCTTCCTCAAAATACATTTCATGAAATAAAGTGTGCAATGACAGAGTGTACTACTCAGTTACCTGACTGCTTGTTTTGGGGTGCTTTGGACTTTACATTCATTAGATATACCTGAGAGAATGTTTAGATCATACATAAAATTATAGAATGAAGATGCTTGTGAGAGGGATAAAATTACATTGCCTGAAATTGTTTAAAACTGGTTCAAATGGATGATAACTGATTCTACAGAGTTTTGAAACACACTTCTAGCAGAAATATAATTCCCTATTATAAATTCCCTGGAACTGTTTACAAAAATAGAATCATCCAATTTTTAGAATAATTCCACAGAAATAAATTCATATCATCTCTATTAAAACCTGTAAAATAATCCATAAAGTGCAGACTAGACCTGATAGTTCCATGTTTGAACAGAGTTAACACAAATCTGTCTCTAACCAGGCTTAAAGCTGGTTCAGGAAACTTGTTTTTTAGATCAAATGGAATGAGAGATTTTTGAAAGCAGAAAGTTATGTACCAGCAATCCTTAGCACACTAGTTTCTCATATTCTCTTCTTTCCTCAAACATTGAATATTTAAGAATGTGGAACTGAAGTGGGAAACTTCACCTATCCATTTCCTCTAGAAAATGGCTGGATTTAATGATAAAAATACTCAACATATGACAAAAATTCTTTACACCGAGAGAAATTAAGAAACACTTCTTGGGTTCCGTGAACACCAATATGGAACACACAGAACCAAAACACACCCTATCACCAATGCAAGTGTCCAGAAATTAAATCTTGCACATCCTGTCACGCATCAGAAAACTTATGTGGTGCTATCTTGATTACATTCTCCCACTCATTCATCAAGTCAAATATCAACATATTGGAACCAAACGATGCATCTATAAATATCAGAATAAAATAGTTATGTAGTTTCCCAAATTCTGCCCAGTATTTTCCTAAGCGATAAAGCAAGGTGTTAGTTTGCAGAATGTCAAATCCCTCCCTCACTGCTCTATTTTGAGTTTGCCAGCAGCCACTGTTCCCAAAGTGCTCTGGCTGCTTCCACTGGTAGCCCCCCACTGAAGAACACAGTGAACAACAGCTTAATATAATTGTTTCATTTGCCAGAAATAACTAGCTAAATCTGGATTGCTACAACAGGAGAAAATCTGAACATATTGTTATTCACCCACTTAAAATGAAAACACATCTATGTGAACAGCTCCAACAATACACAAATCTACATGTAGTCTCCTCCCAGGGCTAAGCCAACACACAAAAGCCTTCAGAGTTGATTTGGGCAAGCAACTAATTTGCAGTTAAACAACAAACTGAAACTTCTGGAGAAATATTCTGTTTGGTTCAAAAAATGTTTGGAATTGGTCTGTAAATTGAAAGACTCTGTTTCAGACCGGTAGAAAGAAAGACATTTTACAAATTTTTAGCCCAGTGGTAAGGCACATGACTGGCATTTGGGAGGAAGGCCCCGGTTTGAATCCCCACTCTGGAGCAGAAACTTGAACTGAGATCTTCCCCCACCTAGGCACTCCCCAAGTTATAAGCTATTCTGGTGTGGCTTGCTCTCAGACTCTCCTGTAGACGCTGTTACACTTTTAAACAAAGATAGAGACTGAAAATGACTCACCTTCCCTCCGCCTGATTCAAAGGAGGGATTTAAGTCCACCGCTCCTCCTCCCCTCCCCACCAGGTGAATTCCTTAATCACCAAGCTGTAGAGTCATTCTTACTCCCTCTCTTTGGTCCAATGGTTATTGTAGTTATACAGACTGGAACAGCTTCAAAAGTAGATGCAACCCACCCCATAACAGCCTGGTGGTCAGAATGCTCACCTGGGAGACGGAAGAGCTGAGTACAAGTCGCTTTTCCAGAGCAAGGATTCAGATGTGGATCTCCCATGCACCAGGCAAGGATCCCAGTCACTGGACTTCAGGTTATAAATGGGGGGACACACATGCATGCTGGTCCTGAAAAGCTTTTCCCTCACTGAAACTATCAGATCAAATTCACAAATAGTTTCAGTCAACCCAAAACTGCACTTTTCAGAAAATAAACTATTTGTCCAAGAACTTCTCTCAACTCTATTTCTGAGGAATCTTCAGTCAGCCATCATACTCTATTATTCAGGCTGATTTCATTTTATTCTTGGTACAAGATTTGCTGACCTACTTTAAAAGACCAAAAAAAAAAAAAAAAAAAGACATTCAGTTGTCAGTGAAACTTACCATTACAAACATTTTACTCTGTCCCATTGTACTCTGTCCCTTCTAGCCTATGGCCACACCTTGCGTTTTCAATCAACATGATCATTTTG
Organism: Dermatemys mawii; assembly: GCA_007922305.1. Taxonomy (NCBI): domain Eukaryota; kingdom Metazoa; phylum Chordata; order Testudines; family Dermatemydidae; genus Dermatemys; species Dermatemys mawii. The sequence continues at coordinate 39,637,703 of ML677335.1, read as the reverse complement.
TGAGTCACAGTAAAGCCAGAAATCTTTTGTGCATCCACGAGACATAATTCAAACACATTTTCAAAAACCTTCTATGTCTTTGTACAAGGTGATTTTAGTTGGAGAACTTGAAAGCTGTATTTCACTCATATCTAATCCTAGAGGGACGCACCTAGTTTTTGTAGTAGGGGAAGGGGTTTGTTTTTGTATTACCTACATAGTTGTTGGATCATTAATACTTCACATATTACTTTTCTGACATTCAAAATAACATCAAAATAATTTCCCTTGGAAATTATTACAAGATCCACTTGCTTTTTTCCTCTGAGTGAGTATGGGGTCACATCATCAACTAAAATGGTACAACTTTTGAAATGTGGCTTGGAAGTGAAAAGCCAGCAATCATGTGACTCAGAAGAATAAATAATCTAAAGCTGTGCTCTCGAAAAGAAAATGATAAACTGGCTTGTTAATATCATTACATCTCCTGGCTCATAACCACATTACCGATGACACTGGGTTATGAAATGTTGCCCGCCTTTGTGTTTATGAAAATCATGCATTGCTCTGAATAATCAAGAGCTCTACATAACATTGAAAAGGACTTTTTAAAGTCTCAATGAGGCCAGTGCAGGTTTGAAATTTCATACAGTCATATATATGTGCAGTTATATTATTTTAAAGATTATATATATGCACACAAAAACTTACTTTTTATTAGTAAAATAAACTAATAGACCTTGAAGAACATAGGGAGCAGATCTACTGAATAAGAAAGTATCATTTTTTTACCAAGTCAGTTTTCTGGCCATTTTCATCCTACAAGGACATACCAAGGCAATGTTCAATATCATGCATGATATTTCCTTACTTCCTTGTTGGAAAAGTGGTTTGACCTTGAAAACTTGCAACATCTCTCAAAAACTCTAATCTTTTCTTTGTTCCCTAAAGATCTGTTTTACTTCTAAGCATACAGTGGTTAAAGTAGATGTTTTTGGCAGTAGCAGTAGATATTTTTATGCAGACAATTGCTACAAAGTTCTCAATAGGAAAAGTTATAATAATATGGATTTTTTTTGTATTTGACTTCTAGTATTTTCTCCCTTACATGCTATGCCCATCATGGTCACATGGATATAGGTAACTTAGTCATGTGCTGCCAGCTAGAGTGTACACTTAGGGTTTCATCCTGCACCACTGAAATCAATGGGAGTTTTGTCACTGAATTCAGTGAGTGCAGGTTTGATCCCTTTTAGGCACTGTAGTCAATTTGTTTGCTTTCTCTTTCCATAACCAAGGAAGGAGGCAGAATCACTTAGAAAACAAAACTTCACTGCAAATATTTACACTCAATCTCAGAAAAATATACTGAGTATATTGATATTATTACATAATGGGGATGAGCAGGCAGGAAGATTGGATTTGGGGATCCTGACTGTTTCTTTTTTTGCTATTTTAAAACCAAAACAAATGAACAATTTTAAAATATTCCTTTTGTTTTTTTCTGAAACCAACAGGTAAATCATATAGGAAAGGGATGGTTTTGCAGTATCCAGCAGGATGGTGAATTCCATCAAAGGCAGACAAATTATCCCAGCTTTAGATTATGCTGTGTGGTTCTAGTTTAAAAAAGGTTCCAGTAAACCACATTACTGAAGCAGCCATAATACTTTCCAAAGAAGCTAAAAACAAAAGGCAACATTGCAAACACATCAGTGGAATTTTCTCAGTTTCATCACAGACTTCCTTGTTGTATAGTCAAATATTTGTTCTCGAGTGTATGCCAAGTGCAGACAGCCATGTATACAGCAGTTGGCACATGAACTATTTCAGTAAGCAAGTTTCATTTTGAAATGATACAGCATATGTAACACTTTGGGAGGGATTTTTAAAGTGTTCATACTTGAATCTAGTTCTGTTCTCAGTGAAGCCAATGGGACTTTTATGCTTGATTTCAGTGGGAACAGAGTTCTGCCAGAGTTCTTCAAATGCTGAACAACTGAAAAATCTCACCTTTCATATTTAAATTGCAACCTGACCTCTTTCTTAAAAGATATCGAAATTATAGTCATAGCCAAAACCATTCCTTTGGTAGCAATAAAATGTTTATCATCATTATAAAGAAAATCCAAAACATGCCAAACATGATTGTATTTCAGTATGATGCGGTCTTACTGATGGCAATACAGCTGCAAATGTTTCAAAGCATATCTACTTCAGAAATATTTCAATCTCCACAGGATACAAAACTCTCAGAAATTGTGTCAAAGAGGACATCAGTTAAAGGTTATAGTAAGAACCTTCATTTCAAATATTAAGCTCAAATAACTATTGTATTTGGGGTATGAAAGCTTCCTACAATGATATGATACCATGTGGGCATGTATCCCGACAGTAAACACACTGATACATTTGTGAAAAGAGGTCACTTGTGTAAAAAAAAAAAAAAAAAAAAAAAAAAAAAAGTGCATGTGTGTTAACAAATAATCTTTGTACCCCCCAAAAAACGAGTTAGTAATATTAGTAAACAGCAGCAAAACTTGAAAGGCAGGGAAATGAATTCATCAGAGCAAATTATCAAGTACTTCCTTACTTTTAACTCCAGTTCTCACTCAAAGGAAATTCCTATCAAAATGGGAATTTTGCATAAGTACAGAACACAAGATTAAAGCCCATGGTTATCCAATTTCATTGATGTAAGATGTTTAGCAAAATAAAATGAGGAAAAAGCTAAGCTAATAGAAGTTCTGATATAACTGAATACAAATACATATGTACAAAAGGGCAGATGGAAAGCAATTTCCTATTGTGTCTGAATACTCCCTTAGGGACTGGTTTATGTAGTTAAAAATATTGATTTGAAAGCCTTAAATATTTCTGCATTACTGAAATAGTTACTGCATCTTTAGAGGCTGTATACAAATAGACAAATTGAAACTTCTGTGCTCTCATGTGTGGAAAAATTAATACCTTTTTTCATTGCTGCATGTTGTTATAAAATATAAGCATTAAAAATTACCTTAAATTCCCTGGTTTTTAGATTTTGAATTAATAAGCATCTCACCAATTAACTTTCCCCTAAACTTTATCATAGCATCTATGATACTGACAGACTAGCTCAGGCCAGCACCACTAGTAAATTTAGTTGTGGGTGAATATCAAAGAATTGTTAAACATATTAACATATATTCAAATTAATTCACTCATAGGATAATAGAGATCAAAAGAGATGCTAACGTTATGTTCACTTGTCTGTAACTGGCTGTCTGCTATTACATTACAATTACATTGCATATACCCCTTTAATTATATTTACATTACGTATACCTCGGTAATTAGATAACACTAAAGTGTGTGCCAGTATGAGAAATGTATTCAAGTGTTCAATTCACAAAAACTAGTGAAATACTCTCTTGTTTGCTATTACAAACATTTGCATTTGTGTATAACCCTCTAACTAAATTACTCATTAAAGAAATCTTGTGAAATGCTAATGAAGGACTTAGGGACTAAACAGGAAATGCTAAATGCAAAGCAAGTGGCCATTGGGTGAGCAAAAACACTTATTGGATTGTTGTCTGGAGAAGGAGCAATGAGCACTGATTCAAAGGAAGATCAGTTTTTCCTCTGAACTGTTTGGATTCTGCACTGCTACAGACTACGGACCGAATGGCTAGGCAGCAGTTCTGGGACCTAGGGGTTATAGTGTATGAGGAGCTGGATATGAGTCAACAGTGTGCCCTTGTTGCCAAGAAGTCTAACAGCATTTTGCGTTGTATAAGTAGGGGCATTACCAGCAGATCAAGGGATGTGATCATTCCCCTCTATTCGGCATTGGTGAGGCCTCATCTGGAGTATTGTGTCCAGTTTTGGACCCCACACTACAAGAATTATGTGGATAAATTGGAAAGAGTCCAACAGAAGGCAACAAAAATTATTAGGGGGCTGGAGCACACAACGTACAAGGAAAGGCTGAGGGAAATGCGATTTTTCAGTCTGAAGAAGAGAAGAATGAGGGGAGATTTGATAGTTGCTTTCAACTACCTGAAAGGGGGCTTCAAAGAGGATGGATCTAGACTGTTCTCAGTGGTAGCAGATGACAGAACAAAGGAGTAATGGACTCAAGTTGCAGAGGGGGAGGTTTAGGTTGGGTATTAGGAAAAACTTTTACTAGGAGCGTGGTGAAGCACTGGATAGGGTTACCTAGGGAAGTGGTGGAATCTCCTTCCTTAGAGGTTTTTACAGTCAAGCTTGACAAAGCCCTGGTTGGGATGATTTAGTTGGGGATTGGTCTTGCTTTAAGCAGGGGGTTGGACTAGATGACCTCCTGAGGTCCCTTCCAACTCTGATATTCTATGATTCTAACACCGCAGAATAACTGAACGAGAAGATGGAGATCCCAAGATTTATTCTGGGTAGTTATTCTGGGTACCCCGAGAGACTTTTGGGAAACTGGCAGTCTATTATATCACTGCTACCATTTGGAATTATAGGCTGTAACTTACCTGTGCATATATTATATCTAATTTAACCTCCCAATAACTCATTATTTTTTCTTCGCGAATAAACCTATAGTTGTTTACTATAAAATTGGCTGCCAGTGTTGTCTTAAGTATAAGATCTGGAGTACCAACGAATCTGGGGTAAGTTTTGGTCTTTTGGGACTGGGAGAAACCTGGTGTGCTGTGACTTTAAAAGTGATCGTTTATCACAAAGTTCAGTTTATCTGGGTGGCAAGATAGACTCAAGAGGCTAACGGGACTGACTCTGACTCCATGGTGAAACTGGTATAGTGATCCAGGAGTTCACATTTGTTACTGCTTGGTGAAATCTAAGTATAGAACATACCCCAATTTGGGGTGTCTGCTCTTGTTTTCTGACAGTCTGCCATGAGTTAGTCACACACAATAGAGAGTCACTTCAGACAGTGTGACAAGGTTACTTTGCACTTTTACAAGACTTTGTACCTTCAACATGCATTTATTGCAAACATTAATTTATCACCACAACACTCTATGTATGGGGAAAGTGAGGCCCATAGAAGTTAAATAGCTTTCTTAAGGTCACAGAGGGAGTTAGTCTTGGAAATGAGACTACAGTTCAGGATTTCCTAGTTCTCAATCTTTTGTTCAGAGGACCGTTATTAGATAGAACTTTTCTCTCATCATTATTTTATTAACACAAGGACCAGTTGTGTCACCCTTACTTACGCTAAGTAGCATCTGGGATGTTTCACTCCATATTCTTTATGAAAAGATATTGATGATATGAATATGACATAACTGAACTGAGGGAAGAAGGGTTGAACCCAAGATGGAAGGGCATCTAGCTTGTGACTTTCCATAATCTGCCTGCACAAATATCTAGGGTGAGAAATACTATAATACTATTTGCAATCACTTTCTTTAGTGAAACTTGCTTAGTTTGCATATTTGGTTTCATTTGATTAGTAATCTGCTTTGTTCTGTCCGTTATCTCTTATAGTCAATTAGAATCCACCATTGGTAGTAAACAAACATATTTCTTGTTTATAATAAAACCCAATTATGCAATTTCTAACTGGTGAGCAAGAACTGTGCACATCTCTCTCTTCCCATTGAGGAAGGAGGGTGGATTTTTATGAGCTTGCGCTGGGCAGATTCTATTGTACAGCTCTAGACAGTATTATTTTGGGTTTATCTCCCTAAAAGGAGTGTGCATGTGAGGGCAGGGGGAGTCCTCTTATACAGAGCTGACTTCAGTCTGTGTCTGCAGCAGCATGTGGCCCAACCTGTATGTGTAAGAGAACTGGACTCAAGCCATGAAGCAAGTCATGCAAGTCGGGTACCCAGAAGAATACCCTTACTCTTTCCCTAGGACAATTTTTTAAGCAACCATTTTCTTATAGGCCCATTGTACAAAAATCCAAGACCAAATGCTCTGACATGTACTAAGTGAATTCAGACTATGAACACAGGGTTTTCTTTAATACTGGGCAGGCCTCAGAACTGCACTGATTTACACCATCCCAGAATCTGACCTACAACACACTGTGCATAGATAGGCATGGCCAAGCATCTTGTCAGTAATCAATTCATTTAAGAGGACTATAACGTGGACCATTTCTAAGCAGAGAATTGTAGCAATTCAGATTTGATTGCAGCCACTGACCTGCTGTGTGACCTTGGTAAGTCAATTCACCTCTCTGCACTTCTGCTTCTCCTCTCTCCCCTTTGTTTGACTTGTCTATTTAGATTGTAAACTCTTCAGGGAAGGAGCTGTCTTTCACTATATTTGCACACTGCCAAGACAGGCGGGTTCTGATCTCGGCTGGGGCCTCCTGGTATTACCATAATTCAATTATACTCTAGATCTCTTAATAGAATATGTGGTAGTGTAGCTCCTACTTCAGAAACATTTAGACCACCTCCCCACTCACTGCCCCAAACCCAGATTGACATGAACTTAAAATCTTAGAGGATTCTTTTTTGAAATCAAAGGTCTTAAATATACAACCCTCACCCCATGGAACATGCTGGTCAGACTGCAATTTTGATGATAAAGTTCAGAAGAAAAATATGCACAGCATTGAAATCTGAACTGAGTGTTGAGAGCAAGTTAAGAATAATTTACACCTAGCAATACAGCTTTTCATATTCCCTTAGGAAATAACTTCTTGGAGTAGAGGGAATTCAATCACTAAACAGTTGTATCAACAAGCTTCTCACCGTCTGCCTTTATCATCATGCTAATATCTCAAGGTTGAGAAAGGCCACTGAATACCAGCCATTGCTGCTGCTTCACCATGTCAGAGGGGAGACTAGGAAGCTCTCTGACTGGTTACTAATAAGGCATCTGTTATTAGTTGTAAAGTAAGTTTCAGGACCTTTTAATTTAATCATGAAATGAGACAAAAGGGCAAAGTTATTTTGCATTATCATCTGGCTGAATGACTCTCAATGAACACATGCCATACCTTAGCTAACTTACCAGTAAAGTAAAAAAAAGAGCAAAAGGGAAAATGAAAGATAAAATGACAGAGACGGGCTGTAACAATGTGACGACTCACCCCTGCGGTGCCTGCTGCTGGCCGTCTGGGAATTAGCTCTTCCAGCTCGGAGCACCCTCTGTCAGCCAGAGTCTCACAGTCCGCTGGCCCCATGTTCCTCCCAGACCCTGGTGCCCTTTGCAGCTGAGGTGCTGCCCCCTGCCAATACCCCCACACTCTCCTCTGGGTATCCCCTCCCTGGGGAACCCCCAACCCTCTAATCCCCATCTTGCCTCAGTCTGGGCTACTGCCAGTCATTGTCAAGCTCCTGCTCCCTGGGGCAGACTGCAGTGTAACAGCCAGTCATCACAGGCAAGGTGGGTTTGGACCTGCTACCTTTCCCTGCAGTCCAGTACCTTTTCAGGCCTTCCTATCAGGCCTGCAGCCTGGGGAGTTGATAGGCTGGGGAGCTGTAGCCTATTCCCCCAGCACTGTTCCACCCCAGGTACCCTGTCCCACAGGCCATCAGGCCCTGCTCCCTCTCAGCTTGGAGAGAGACTGACTAGTTCCTGCTTCTCAGCCCTTTTATCAGGGCCAGCAGGACCCTAATTGACCCTGCCACAGCTGTGGCTGCTATTCCAACCAGCCTAAGTTTGCTGCTTCCCCCAGTCACAGTCCTCTGCAGGGCTGTTCTAACCCTTTTCTGCAAGAGTGGAGCAACCACTCCCCTACAGGGGCTCTGTCCACACTTAAAATGCTACAGCAGTACAGCTGCACTGTTGCAGATGCACCACTGTAGTGCTTCACGGGAGATACCCACAACAGCAAAGGGAGGAGTTCTTCCATTGCTGTAATTAATCCACCTCCCGAGAGGCAGTAGCTAGGTTGACAGAAGAATTCTTCCATTGACATAGCTCAGTCTACACTGGGATTAGGTCAGCATAGCTACCTCACTCAAAAGTTTGTAAAATCAAAAGCTTGTCTCTCTCACCAAGAGAGGTTGTTCCAATAAAGACATCACCTCACCCACCTTGTCTCCCTAATATCCTGAGACCAACATGGCTACAGCATATTCTCTCTTGAATGGCATTCCATTTGACAAAGGAGCAGATTTGTTTATCTGTTTAGTGGAAGTATCTATGTTTAGCTACATTTACGTTAGATATTATGAAAATTTTTCTAACTATAAGGATGATAAGTACTTGGATTGATTGTCAAGGAAGACTGTGGAATCCCCATACTTGGAGGTTTAAGAACAGATTAGACAAACACTTGTCAGGGTTGACCTAGGTATCCTTGGTCCTACCTCGGTGTATGGGAAAGTGGTGGGGGAGAGGGTTGGACTAGATGATCTCTTGAAGTCCCTTCCAGCCCTATACTTCTATGATTCTATAATCTTCTGTAGATTACACAAAACATGGCATGATGCAGAGCGTAGTAGGCAGTCCACTTTTCTGGTGCTCTGTAATAAATAAAATAGACATGGCCTTAATGGTCAGTGCCAGCTCTCTTACTAAGAGCAACCTGCTCCACGACTACTGTAAACAAAGGGAGGTAGCAGACAGTGTTACTGGAGGGTTCTTGGCCCCAGAGTTAGTTGGAGAACATGAAACATTTCTCACAAAAATTTTCATATAAATTCACCCTTCTCTCCTCTTTTTTTTCCTTGCACAAATGTTGATGAAAAATTTCCAACCAGCTTTACTTGGTTCTTACAAGGGCTTAATCTATTGCTAGACTTTGTCACATAGATGTTATTGTAATGATATCAATACATATAGCGAGGAACCTGTGATCACTAGATTACATTTCTGTGCCCTGACAGTAACTGGGAACTCTTAGGACCAAATTTCTGCTGCAGATGCTCGAAAATCATTCCATGAGTCCTTTCTTTCTCTACTTTCTGTAGGGCTCAGCTGAGCTGTGTGAATAGTCATGAAAATCAAGACCAAAAGGAAGTGCAAACATGGCTGAAGAGGAATCATTTAAAAATATAAATGGATATTTGCTGAAATATTTTTGTACACTGTATTCCCTACCCATTATTTAAAATTTGTGAAAACCATGAAGAGTGCAGTGACTCCTCAGGCAATTTGTCTATCACAGGCAGTCATTTATTTATATATATTTGGTAAGTGGTTCTGTAGAACAGGTGTGATGACTCAAAACAATTAAATAGATGTTCTTTTCAGTCCAAAATTAACACTTCCTCAGATTTCACTGCTGTTTCTTTACTTTTCATTATACTGTTTAAGTTTTTGGGGGGCGGGTGCAGTGGAGAAGCTAGGAAAGGAAAGAGGGTTGCTTCCACTGACAAAAATTTTAACACTCTCTAGAATCCAATGGAAGTTTTGCACAAGAAAGGACTTCAGAATTTAAAATGAGCTCAGAATTTAACTATTTAGGACTATTCTCTCTTTCTCTAATGGATTCAAAATAGAATACAAGTGTCAACACTGAACACTAGACTCAAATTCCAGATTCAAATTTTGTAACCAGTGTCCATCTCTAATGCAAATACAAACTAAGAGGCTCATGTTGGAGACGAGACCTGACCCTGCAGTCTTTATGCAAGTAAAATTTCTATTCATTTCAACAGAAGTTAAGGTATTTATGTCTCTAAAACAAAAACACTGCATGTTCTCTCTTTAGCATTTACCTCTTACTACAGAGGCAATTGCTTAGTAAAATCCATTGAAAATTACAGGGCTTTATTGCTGCTGTAGGGTAAAAAATACTTTTTTTGGCTTTGCAGCAAATGGATTCTATTTACTGCCTTTATTATTCATTGAGTGAAAAAAAACTTCAAGTTTTGAGATGAAAATGCAACAAAATCGGTAGATAAATTCTGTGGATCCATGTAACTAATTGTTTTGCTTTTGGCAATGGCATACATGTTACTTGACTGTTAATTTCACGCTCTGATGCTGCTTCTTTATAGCAACAGCTGAAGCTATGGTACTCTATACAAGTAGACTGATAATTACGTATTCCACCTCTTTTGCAAGATATTCTACCCCCTAAAATTCTTATACTTCTGTTTCAAGAGGTCTAAAACCATCACTTTTTAGCTCTCCCTCTTACCATGCTCAAAACAATCTTAAATTTGTTCCATGCACATACCATAAGATGTATTCTCATTTTGTATTTACTGACTTAATCCTTTTCATCACTTGAACTATTCCACTATGTATTTGTTACTGGCTTTGGGATATTTGGTTTAATTTGGTAAGGGTTTTTATTGTTTTTTTTAAAATTTTTATTGGGGTTTTTTTTTTTGGTAAATAATCCCTGATTGGCACCTTGTAGTATACATTCCAATGGAACTTCAAGAGAATTACAGCCCCCCTCTCTGCAGTGGGATAAACAAATCCTGCAGAAAGAAGTGACTCCAAGTGCATATCAGAGATTATAAATTCAGACTGAGATTCTGAATCCCACTGGAAACAGGAAGTGCTGCTATTCCAATTTATTTGGAGAGTTGGCACTAAAGATTGTCTGTGATAAAGATATGGCTGCTGTCTGAATAATGTGAAGAAACTGATACCAAAGCAGCATGCCCAACACCACCACATATAGCAGAACATGGAGGGCACATAAACTGTCTGATGACTATCAAGGCTAGCTAAGTATTACTGGATCCCACAATTAGAATAAATTAAACTGAAGGGTTGGGGGTGGGGTGGTAAGAGATGGGAAAATAAGAGCAGGAATAAATAGGATGAATCTGAGCAAAAATAAATTTAACAGGCCAAATTCCGATAGTCCTAATTCAGGCGAATCCCTCTCTACACTAAAAACTGAGAAGACCAGTTCACATATCAGGAAACATTTCCAAATGGTTTTCTAGATTCTGAAATGGTCTCTTTATAAAGATGGTGGAAGCCCTTTCCCTGACACTTCAATGAGCACTGGATCCAGCCCTTAATTAGAAGGTACGGACTAAGTATTTTCAGTTATCTAAGTATTTTCAGTGTTCCTGAGCTCCAGTGCAAAGGAGGAGATGATTATCTATGAAGATAACTTGGCTAGGAACATAGGTAAGCTATACTTTCCAGCTTATTTTCACTATTATTTTGTTACACTTAATCTGCTCTATGTTGTCACTGTGTACTCTATATTTTCACAAACAGGACTTTGAAAGACTGGCATACTCAGAATGGAGCAACAGTTGCATAAAATGCTTCACAAGTATATCTAAAATTGTGGAAATGGGGTTAATATCTTATTAAATTGTATTGTTTGAGATTTATGTGAAAATACACATAAGGGGAAGAGCTAAAGTTACACATGCAACTTTGATCTCTATCTCCTGTCTCCTGAGGGCTTAAGTGAACAATCTTATTGTTTTTTGTTTTCTTTTATGTACTTTTTTTGGGGGGGGGTGGGGGGAGCATGGCTATATATCATGAGTTTCAAATTTTCCATCTTTTCTTAATGGAAAATTAGGCCCATAGGAGGAAGCTCTTTTTCTGTGCAATTAAGAAGGTCATTAAAAGAAAAAGAGTGGTAGACAAGTGGATTCAAGAAGATACCAGACAAGCTGGGGTGTTCTAGGAAGATGCCAGGAAGAAGAGGAGCTATAATGCTTAAAGTTTGTAGCATAAACAGGTTTTTAGTATGAAGATCTGGGTTAAAATCTGGCAACAGTTAAGAAGATTCATGTACACTTAAACACTTCAGGTGCATACTTAATAACAATGTTAGCATAAAATATTTCCTGTGCACATACAATATGCTGATTTACCATACCATAAGTATAGGTAAGTCAAATCCAGTTTCCTATGGAACTAATCTATGTACTGACTGGCAGTAAGGGCTATTTCATTGCCAAATTGCTCTTTCATTGCAAACATTTTTAAAATGCTCTCTGCCCCCACATGCTCTCTCTTTCCCCTCAAAGTTTAATAGCTGAACTTTTCAAAAAATAATTGATTAAATAAAACCCCATCTTTGGATAGAGGCAAGCACAGTTTCACCTTGAAAGATGTAAGTTTCCAGAAAGTTCTGTGGGAGTGGACACAGCGGCTGAGAAAGGAAACTTGTTAAGTAGCTTTTAGTACAAAGCTCTCTGTTACAGGCTCTGAAGTCCTATGAACAGACAGGGTTAACTCTTGTCAAGTTATATTCCTTATTTTCAGAGCCTTCTGTATCTGTTTCAGGCAATGGTGTATAGTTTGCACAGCTAAAATTGCCAAATGTTAAAATACATTGTAGGTGTTGGGTGTTTTGCTATTGTTTGGGTGGCTGGTTGATTTTGTTTTGTTTTTTGGAGATGGGAGGGTGGTGATTGGGGAAGTCCAAGTTAAGACATCCTTCTTGACATCAGGCATAAAAGGTTTCTCTGCTTCACTGTATTATAAATCACAACTGTCTGACTGAAAACCAGGTTTAAAGGGTTATAATTACAGATGCTATTAATACAGCCTAGGGCTTTACTGTTGCTAATGATAGTCACATAGTTTAATGCAATATAAACAGTGATATTTATGGTGTTGTGAACATAGCCAAAAAGTTCTCAACAGTCCTATAGTTAAACTATGCTCAATATAGCTATTAAATTACTGGACTATATCTGATAGCATATTATATATAAAAATGAGGCATGGAACTCCTCTATGGTTTGTGCTTCCCTTTCCCTCAAGTCAATGGAACCTTAAAGTCCCAGTTACAGAAATACCACCAGCTGCCATCCCCTGCTCAGTTCTGGGGCCCCACCCTCGCAAGTAACTGAGTCAGTCACCATGGCAAGAGGCCCCCTTGCTGCCTTGGAGCTGATGCAATTGTATGGGTTGCATGTGTCTAACACTATCTTGGGCCATCAGACCCCATTTTTACAGGGATCCCAGAGGATCCACACCCACCTGTTCTGCAATGCCTTTGCAAAATCCCACAGCATTTGGGCATGCCAGCATTTAAGCATACTGGTAGTAGCAGAAGTTTCCTACCACATCCTGCAGGGGGTCACAGCCAGAGCCACTAGGTATGATCCAGTGCTGATAGGGCTGCTATTGGGAAATGCAATTTGTTTCCATAACCTCCATAGCCTCCTCTTGCTGTGGGACACTGAGGTCTGCCTGCTCCAGCCTCTCCCCAGCCCCACTCCAGTTCTATCTATCTCTGCTAGACCCTGTACAGAAAGATCAATTTTTTATCTAAGATTACTCCATCATTGAAGGATAAAGTAAGTAGCACAAAAATACCCTTTATTTAGGCCTGCTCTTCCAACTTAGCTAATATCACACTGGAAGATACTTGAAAATTAAAAGCATAAATACAAATATGCTTTTTGTTTGTTATTACAAACTACCTCCAAAAAGCCTAAGCAATAGAAATGATAATTTTGTACATTTCCTGATCTTCTTGCTGTCTGAGGTAGAAAGTCAAGAACTGCCTCTCCACTTAGCAAACATTAATCTGTCACTGCAACAAGGTTAAGTCAGGAAAATGATTTGTGCTGTACTATTGAAGTTGTACCTGTAGAATTAGCTGATATTTCCAGAGCAACTTTGCTTGAAACCAGAATAGCTGAAGACCCAGCACATGAGCTACAAAGCCAAAGATCACATATATGATCTTAAAACAACAACAAACAGCAACAAAAACCCAAAGATCCTGTAGATAAACTTGAAAGGATCAAAACCAAAGGCTCTGTAGATGAGCAGGTTAACAATGAAGCAGATCAAAGCAGTGGATCCACTAAAAATGGTTTGGAACTTTTTTTTATCAGACGTTCCTATCTGATAAAAGTTTCTTTCAAGATTCAGTTTTATAAGATGAGTAACCACAGTTTGATCCTCAACAGCCCACTGAAAGTGATATGCCAAATGGACAGTTTCCCTTTTTTCCAACAAACTACCATTTTTCATTCTCATTTTACAGAACGAAAGATACACGTCTTGAATATCTACACATCAGGTGGTTTAGCCTATCTTTCAGATTATGCATATTATCACCTTGTTAGTTGTTTGGGGATACAGAAATTTTAAAATCGACATGGTTAACAGTGATTGGAAGAGTATGATAAAGTCAATGTGGTTCATGAGAGGAGCAAACAACATATGCAGTCATATGTGACAGGACTACAATTCACAAAGGGCCACAATATCAATGAATGTTTTTATAAACAAGCATCAGAAAATATTAGGAAATAATAAGCACTAAAAATATTTCTTATTCAAAAATTTTAGCTAGTTTAGGTCTCCCCTTCCACAGCCACCATGAAGTGCTGGAGAGCAACAACTGTGGTATTTGCTTGAGCATCAATAAACTACTTGAAAGATGTAATGCAGCTTTTGCCTATCATGTTAGCAACACCAAGAAAATCAAATACCTGAGCAAGACAGTTATGATGAAGTCTTTTAGCATCAGAAACCAGGAGGCACATACTTAATAGCTGCCAAGAAGCTATGTTTTTTACTCTCATTGTAGATGCAACCTTAGATATTAGCCATGTTGATCAAATAGCCAATTTGCTTTTCTTTGTTAATACTGATCATATTGAAGGAAAAGTAGACATAAAAGATGATTTTTTAAGGTTTGTGGCAGTAAGTGAGGAAGATGCTGCATCCTTGTATGACCAGTTTACTGATGTTTTATTCTGCAAATATGAATTTGCAGGGGATCCACAGGATATATAAACAGGATCATATGCAAATATGAATTTGAATCCCCTGCAAATATGAATTAGACCCCAAATACATGTCTGGACAGTGATATGATGGGGCCAGTGTTATAACTTTTTCATAAACAAACTAGGGAAATACAGCTAGATAGAACTACTATAAGATGGGTGCATAACTGGTTGGAAAACAGTTCCCAGAGAGTAGTTATCAGTTGTTCACAGTCAAGCAGGAAGGGCATATTTAGGAAGTCCCACAGGAATCAGTTCTGGGTCTGTTCAATATTTTGATCAATGATTTAGAGAATGGCATAGAACATACACTTACAAAGATTGCAGATGATGCCAAGCTGGGAGGCACTGCAAGTGCTTTGGAAGATAAGATTAAAATTCAGAATGATCTGGACAAACTGGAGAAATGGTCTGAAGTAAATAGGATGAAATTCAATAAGGACAAATACAAAGTATTCACTTAGGAAGGAACAATCAGTTGCACACACAGACAAAATGGGAAATGACTGCCTAGAAAGGAGTAAAGGGGTCCCTAGAAGGAATCTGAGGGTCATAGTGGCTCACAAGCTAAATGAGTCAACAGGATCACACTGTTGCCAAGAAAAAAAAGAAAAAAAAGCAACCATCATGTAATGTAGTAGCAGGAGTGTTGTAATCTAAGACACTAGAAGTAATTCTTCTGCTGTACTCTTCAGTGATTATGCAAAGAAGAGCAACAAAAATTGTTAAAGGCCTAGAAAACATGAGAGAAGATTGAAAACAAATGGGTTTTTTAATCTGGAGGAGGGAGAAAATTTGTTCTCATTAACCTCTGAGGATAGGACAAGAAGCAATGGTCTTAAGTTGCAGCAAGGGTGATTTAGGTTGGATATTAGGAAAAACTTCCTAATTGTCAGAGTAGTTAAACAATGGAATAAATTGCCTTGGGACATAAAAATCTCCAGTGATGGAGATTCCACAAAGTGCAGGTTAGACAAACCTTGTCAGGGATCATCTAGGTAATACTTAGTTCTGCCATGAGTGCAGGGGATTGGACTAGAAGACCTTGAGGCCTATTCTAGTCAGGGATGGCTCTACCTTTTTTGCTGCCCTAAGCGAAAAAAAAAAAAAAAACCCGCCTAAATAAATGAACAAAAAAAAAAAAAAAAAAGGGGCGTCCCTTAGCATGTGCCACCCTAGGTACGTGATTTCTCAGCTGGTGCCTAGAGCCGGCCCTGCTTCCAGTCCCATGATTCTATAGCTGGAGCTCATGGGAGATTGCAAGCAAAAACGAGAGAACATCTTTCAGGTAAAGGAGACAAAGTGTATGCACCATACATCCATTGTCCAGCACATCAAATTAACCTAGTTTTGGTGCATGCTGTTGAAGGGAAGGTCAATCCAGTAATGAAGGTTTTCTTTGCATCTCTGCAGGAAGTATATACATTTTTCACAGGCTCTATCAATGGAAAAAACTAATGATTAAATCTAAAAATGATCTTTATCTTGAAACTCTTTCTTGAGGGAGTATAGTTTTGCAAAGAGAAGAGAAACTTGATGATGCATTTCAGGCCCCTGAGAAAGTTGACTGGATTGATGCAGCAGATGAAATTGATCAGGCTTTTGAAGAATGAAGGAGACCTTTACATCTAAAGGCAATCTCTAAGACTAAATAGGCAGGCTGAATGAAAGCTTTGAGGCAATGATAGTAAACTTTCAGAGTATAATTGAATGCTTAGAAGATGAAACTGTCACTCAAAGCAGGAATAGTGAGGACATATGTCAAGCAAAAAGCAACCTGTCTTTGATGGCTTGGATGTTCTATCTCAATCATTTATGGTAGCACAGGACCTTAGTTATCATGGCTGCAGCCTCTAGAATCCTTCAGTCAAAGACAGTTGACCTGTTCCAAGTCCTCCAGACATTTGTGGACACAGTAAATGAGGTTAGCAAATTCAGATATGAAGAAAGGTATGAAGAAACTGTAAAATAATCTCAGAACAAGTAGGAAGCAATAAGTTTGTAAACACCTAAAGGGTAATAGGGTGATAAATAGCAGCCAGCATGGATTTGCCAAGACCAAATCATGTCAAACCAACCTAATTTTCTTCTTTGACAGCATTAATGGCCTAGTGGATAGGGAGAAAGTAGCAGATATGATAGATCTTGATTTTACTAAATCTTTTGACAGTCTACCATGACATTTTCATAAACAAACCAAGCAAATGTGGTCTTAATGAAACTTGCGGGTGCAGAAGTTGTTGAAAAACTATATTTGCTATACTTGCACCAACTTAAGTGTGGCAGTGTTGTGGGGTTGACAGCCTGGGCTATTAGCCCTGCATGGCTGGGGTTGTCAGCTCTGTATAGAGCTCCCAACGGGGATCCCAACTGCCCAGCGATGAGAGCCTGGGCTGTCAGCTCTGTGTGGGCAGTATAGGGCATGTGGGCTGCCAGCTGGGAGCTCCGCATGGAGCTGACACCCCAGGCTGTCAGCACCAGGTAGCATGGTGTTGACAGGCAATGTATGTAGTGGAGTGTGTACACAGACACTGCACCAACCTAATCACATCAAGCTAAGCACTATGCCTCTCATGGAGGTGGAGTTATTAGGTTGGTGTAGTGGAGAACTTACAACGGCAGGAGCAACGCTGTAGTGTAGACACTTGCAGATGTAGATGATGTAAACTGACTTATGTCGACCTAACTCTGTTTGTAGACCTGGCCTAAGAGTCATATTCAGAACAATAATTTTGACACCTCCTTGAAAACAGATAGGGTTTCCATTGTTAAGATACTGAGACTTTACAGATGCTTAGTTCCCATATTAGAGGCCATGAACCTTTTAAGGGAAATACTCATAGACTGGAAGGGTCCTCTCTGTTATGGGGGGTGGGGGTAGGACATAGGCTATGATAGGCAACACCAAGTAAATTTCAGATGTCCAAAGCTGCAAGTTTTCTAAACAGGCATCATCAAAATGTCTCCATCTGCCATGCAAGATATTTAGGATGAAGGGCTGGTTAGGGACAGGTCAGTAGTAAAGTTGTTTGGGAAGCTTTAATTGTGAATGTCTATATTTGGTTTCTTCTTTTTGCAGTGTTAGTTTAGCTTTCACTTTGAGTTAACAATCAAACTTCTGTGTATTTCTGGATGAAACAGACATTCTCTTCAGAGGAACTGCCTTAAATAATGGCATAAAAAAGCCAGGGGGCACACAGCTGAATTTAAGTCCAACAGGAGTTCTATATGACAGGCAGAAATCCCACTTTGGAGGTTGTTTTTTTGATTCAGGTACAACCAACCCAGCACAAACCAGCAATATCTGTATTCACTTTTCCTTCACTGAAGTTAAACAAAGTTGCAAGAAGCACTAGGGTGACCAGATGTCCTGATTTTATAGGGACAGTCCCGATTTGGGGTTTTTTTCCCTTACTTAGGCTCCTATTACCCCTCACTCCCTGTCCTGATTTTTTTTACACTTGCTATCTGGTCACTCTAAGAAGCACTCAACAAAAATAAAAAGCAGCAGCACACTTTCATGCTCCCCTTCTCCCCCCACCCCATTCTGGCTTTGAGTTAAAACACAAACAAACTGGCTATCCCCGGTAAGGAGCATAGCCATTTTTAAGGCTCTGAGCCAGAGGTGAAAGCAAGCCAGTACAGTCTGGTACAGCATACGAGCAAGAGCGGATACACAGCCGACTGTATCGGCAGGGGGCAGCTTCCCCACGCCAGCGATTTAAAGGGCTCGGAACTCCTGGCAGCAGCCAGAGCACTGAGCCCTTTAAATTGCTGCCACAGCCCCGCTGCCAGAGCCCCAGGGTAGCAGCGTCAGCTGGAAGCAGTGATATAAAGGGCTCGGGGCTCCCCGCCGCTGCTACCTCAGACTGCTACCCTGGGCTTTCTCGATTTAAAGGTCTCGTCTCTTTTGGTTGAGGCCACAACCCTTCCAGTTGAGGTCCTAACCCCCCCTGCTCAGAACTCCAGCTTACCAGTAAGTCCTTTAAGTTACTTTCACTCCTGCTCTGAGCCTGTCTAGTTTCAGCTGTAGTTAATTATCACAAGTGCACATAGGACTGGGGGAATTAACCTCAAAAGCCCCATGCCACTTCGCAGCACAGCTATTCTTCTCCCCAGGGTTACCAGTGGCATGGGCCACATCATGACTCCAGGGATGCTCTAAGGGGTGCCAAAGGACACACGTACCCATTATATATTTACAAATGTAGTCCCATTTTAGCATTTCTTTTTACTTAGAAATTATATTGTCCACTGACTGCTATGTCACTTTTCTGGATGTTATATGATTGTATCATCAAATACCCCATTGTAATGAACATATACAAGAGTTAGAGTTATGGGCAAAGTTACTGTCAGAACCTTAATACTGAATGTTTGTAATTACAATCTCAAATTTAATGTGATATTATTTTTAGGGATTTTTGCATATACATTTATTCTGGCCTTAAGATATTTGAAAAATAATGATTATATTGAAAAGTGCAAGGAGTACAAGTCCAAAAAAGATTCCAGCAGAAGTTGGAGAAGCAATGTGGTTTTGTGGAGAGGGAATTGGAGTGGGACTCAGAATACGTAGGTTCTATTCCTTATTCTGCAAGAAACTTGCCATGTGACCTCA
This sequence comes from Dermatemys mawii, assembly GCA_007922305.1. Lineage (NCBI taxonomy): Eukaryota > Metazoa > Chordata > Testudines > Dermatemydidae > Dermatemys > Dermatemys mawii. The sequence goes on along the minus strand of ML677335.1, from coordinate 39,618,503 downwards.
AACAATTCACTTCATCTGTGTCCTTATTTTCCTTCCCACCTTTGTAGTTCTTGTCTATTTAGATTAAGCCCTGTGAGAAAAGGACTGTCTTTTACTAAGTGTCTGTACAGTGCCTACTACAACTGGGCTCTGATCTTGGTTGGGGCCTCTGTGGGCTACTGTATTATAAATAAACATGGGTATAGTCTAGGATATAAAAGATATTGTGTTAACAAGGAACAGTAAACATTACATGCTGCTGTATTGCATGGCAGACATGAAGTTCACTAAGACAGGACTGTGAATTATTTACCCTTGGAACCTATAAGAGGGCAGGAAAATTCATATTAACAGAAACTGAAATTTCATTTAAAATAGCATTAAATGAATGGGAGTTGAATTAAAAAAAAAAGACAGGTGGTAATATTAAGACATGCTTGCCTGATGCGGAAACCTACTTATGCCTACAAGAAACTAGACTGGTTAAATTTTTGCAAGAAAGATATAACTAAAATCCCTGCAAGTCACCAAGGTAGGGATGAGGTCTTGAAAGAGTTGGTCATGCATATTAAAGCAGCTTGGGGCAACTTGATGATGGTCTAACAATACATTGTAGTTCTACAGCAGCACTTCCCATCTCAAGATCTTACACAGCTTTACAAACAAACATTCACAAATTCATCCTGACAAATCGTTTGGGAGTTTAAGTATTATTAGTCTCATTGTATAGATAAAGAAATTAAGGCAGAGAAAGAGTGAACTGTACAATCTATCTAAACCTTGTATTGAGTCAGGCCCAAAAAAACATGATGGACTTCAAAATCATGAGATTGTTAAAACAATACATTTGAGGGTTTTGTTTATTTGCCTTCTTGTTTTGGTGCCTTGAGGGTTCATATTTTCAAGCTCCACAATCACAAAATCTAGAAACTTATTTTAGTTTAAAATTAAAGCTGAGAGTCTCCTGTAATCACAAGAAAACACTGATACTTATGTTAAAATAGTAAGAGTTGGCAAAACTGAATTCTAGAGAAAGACAATATTGCATAATCTCAGTAAGAGATACATGTAGTACCATTTAGTTTTTGAATTATTTAAAAAGATATAGAGCAAATAAAAGCAAATTAGAGCCCCTGGATAGTTGCTGTCAAAAATAACATAGAAGCAAGAAATGATCAGCCTTAAAAAGTCCTGGTATAGTTATAATTTATCAGACCTGAATCATGAAGTTCTGAATGTTTGAGAATTCTCTTTTATTTGACATTCTGACAAAGCCATTCAGATGGCCCATATGGAGAGATATTACACATAGTCTGTTCCAAATTCAAGCTGGATTTAAAGTGATACTATAAATATACCTCCATTTACATACCCAAGGTAGATTTTTATACTTGCAACTTTTAATATTTAAAAACCAGTGATAGCTAATGGATGATTTGAAAGCCCAGAAAATTTTTTAAACAAAAGTATCTACTAGAGAATAGTGGAGGAAGAGGAGCTATAGGAAGATGGAAGAATGAACCATGTTTACTTCTTGTTGCATCTTAATTGTCACTTCAGTGACTGACTCTTGATGTTCAAAAAACTACCTTTGTAGTTAGCAATTTTCCACATATCATTGCCATCATATTAACTGCTAAAACAAACACCAAACAGTAGACTGGATTGCAAAACTGCTTAGGTCAGTCTCACAGTGACCTCAGCAGGTTCTTGTCAAAGCCTTTCCTCACTCTAATAGCAATAACCCAGCTTTATTTATTTATTTACATTTAAACCCAGCCAGCTGTCCAGGATTGTTAATAATCCTGCTTCTTTTCTGCCTTGCACTTTGTGAACAGCATGCAAACTGGGTATAAAATGAGACTACTAGTGGCAGTGAACAGAGTGCTCTGATTTGGTAGCATTTTCACCCACTTTGCAAAGGTGTAAAATTACTGTGTGTGATGCAAGGCAGTAAAGAAGCTGGCGTACAGGACAGAATTTAAAACCTGGGACAGTCCCAGGCCCACCCAACATGGGACAGTTGGCAAGCATATCTCTCCCACATACTCTGGCTGCATATTTCTTCCTTAGAAGTAGGGTAAAAAAAAACTTTGTTTCATCCTAAAGAAAGTTTCAGTCAGAGCTGAGTTTGAGATTTGCAGGGGATCCACAGAAAACTGCTGCTTCTTTTTCAAAAAAAGAAGAAAAAAAAATCAAATCTTTTTGCCTTTTCCTCCTTTTCATCTTATGCACTTGCCTAGACTCATAGAAATGTAGGACTGGAAGGGACTTCAAGAGATCATCAAGTCCAGCCCCTTGTGCTGTGGCAGGACCAAATAAACCTTTCCTAGACCATCCCTGACAGGTCTTTGTCCAACTAGATAGTAAAAGCTTCCAATGATGGAGATTCTACAACCTTCTTTGGAAGCCTATTACAGAGCTTAAGTACCCTTATAGTTAGAAAGTATTTCCTAGTATCTAACCTAGATCTCCCTTGCTGCAGATTAAGGCTATTACTTCTTGACCTACCTTCAGTGGACATGGAGAACAATTGATCGCTGTCCTCTTTATAACAGCCTGGGGCAGGGCAGAGGTAAAAACCCCTGAAATACCCTGCCTCTGTAACCTAAACGCTACTTCCTGGTAGGAGACACAAGGGCAAGAACTAGTAGTGGCCGGTAGGGGAGCCCAGCTGGGAGCCCTAATGAACCTAGGCTCGCAGGCTTAGCTGGGATTGATTGACTACAGCTGGGGAAGGAAGTTGACCAGGCTACAAAAAGCCCTTACTCATGGTCAGAGGAGGGAAGACTAGGCAGGGGATAGGTAGTGGTAGTGGTAGTGGTAGTGGTAGTGGTAGTGGTAGTGGTAG
>ML677335.1:39534925-39608704 GCA_007922305.1 Dermatemys mawii | reverse complement strand
GTTAAAATGTTTTTTCCCCAGAACACAACTTCTTCTGTATCTGGACCTGGTACACTGCCACCACCAAACTCAATTTAGGGTAGTTTGGGACCCTTCTTTCCCTTTCCACTAACCCCCCAAACTTCTTCCTTCCCTGAAAAGCTTGAGAGAATAAAAAACCCAAACCTCGCCTGATCCTGCGAGACGTGCCCGATCCAAAACCAGGATCTTACACAATGGAAAACAAGCAGTCAGCTTCTTAAAGGAAAGATTTTAATAAAAGAAAAAAGAAAGGAATAAATCCCTTATAACCATCAATAGAACAGCATCTACCATAATCAACAAAAGGATTCAGAAACCAAACCTCTCCCCCGAGGCAACTTTCTCCCACTGTTGATATCTCTGCTGAAGCTTACAATATTCAGAAGCACCCAGCCAACACTCACCACTGAGAACCCTCCAAGTGATGAAAAGAAGGTAAACTTACTGACTACAGTACTTGATAGAATCTTATAGTTACAGTGAAAGACATAGCTATGTTCATCCCATAGCCGAGGTGAACAGAGAGACCCAGAGAGAAAACTGAAACTTAAAATCCTTTGTCTCCTGAGGAATTTCTTATTGGTCAGTTGTCCACCTCTCAGGTTACCTTTAGCTTAACCCCTTACAGGTAAACACTAATTCTAGGCTACTTCACACTTATGACACGCCCCCCAAATCGCAAACAGTGTCGGAACGTCACTGGGTACGATTTCTTCCTGGAGCTCTAGGAAAAAACAGAATTAATAAAACACATGCACCTGTAAACATACTACTGGTTACAATAAACTAACAATAGGTCCCACATTCCGAGGACAGTTTTAACCTATTGATTCTGGGAAACTTTCCTGGGAGAGTGCGTCAGCCACTTTATTAGAAGTTCCTGGAATGTGTTGGATGTCAAAATCAAAATCTTGGAGAGCTAAACTCCACCGAAGAAGTTTTTTGTTATTGTTGGTGAAGCGATGAAGCCACTTCAGTGCAGCATGGTCAGTTTGTAGTTGGAACCGTCGTCCCCAAATGTATGGGCGTAACTTTTCCAGAGCATACACAATAGCATAACATTCCTTTTCGGGAATTGACCAGTGGCTCTCCCTCTCAGACAGCTTCTTGCTGAGAAACACGACAGGGTGTAATTGTTGATTGGGTCCTTTCTGCATTAAAACTGCTCCCACACCACACTCGGAGGCATCTGTGGTTACTAGGAATGGTTGGTCAAAGTCTGGGGCCCTGAGCACAGGGTCAGACATGCGTGTAGCTTTAAGCTGGTTAAAGGCCTCTTGACACTGCTCAGTCCACTGGACTGCATTTGGCTGTTCTTTCGAGTTAGGTCTGTCAGTGGGGCGGCGATTTGGCTGTAGTGTGGTACAAATCGCCTGTAATATCCGGCCAAGCCTAAGAAGGATTGGACCTGTTTCTTGGACTTTAGGACAGGCCACTTTTGGATAGCATCCACCTTGGTCTGTAGAGAATTGATAGTTCCTTGACCCACCTGGTGTCCAAGGTAAGTCACTATGTTGAGGCTTATTTGACACTTTTCAGCCTTAACTGTTAGTTCTGCCTCTTGTGTGCGTTCAGAGACCTTCCGGAGATGTTCTAGTTGCTCCGCCCAGGAGTCAGAAAATATGGCCACATCATCAAGGTAGGCAACTGCAGATTCTCCCAATCCCACTAGGGGACTATCTACAAGTCTTTGGAAGGTAGCGGGTGCATTTTGCAGCCTGAAAGGGAGCACATTAAACTCATACAGCCCTACATGCATAATGAAGGCTGACTTTTCCTTGGCAGATTCCTCTAACGGTACTTGCTAGTACCCCTTGGTTAAGTCTAAGGTGGAGATGAAGTGGGCCCGTCCCAGTTTCTCCAACAGCTCATATGTGCGAGGCATTGGATAGTTGTCTGGGCGAGTTACCGCATTTGGCTTATGGTAGTCCACACAAAAGCGTATCTCCCCATCTGGTTTGGGGACTAGAACCACTGGAGATGCCCATGCACTGTGAGAAGGACGGATTACACCCATCCATAGCATGTCCTGGATCTCCCGTTCTATAGCAGCTTTGCCATGAGGAGCCACCCAGTAAGGTTGGGCTCTAACTGGGTGGGCGTTACCTGTGTCAATGGAGTGGTATGCCCGTTCAGTCTGTCCTGGGGTTGTTGAGAATAGTGGCGTGAAGCTAGTGCACAGCTCCTTGATCTGCTGGCTCTGCATGCGTGCAAGGGTCATGGAGAAGTTTACCTCTTCCATGCCACCATACTGTTTCCTTCATAGTGAACACCTTCAGGCCACTCAGCGTCATCTCCTCCCTGGGCTGTAAACTGACAAACCTTTAATTCTCTGGAATAAAAAGGCTTTAGAGAGTTAACATGGTACACTTTAGGCTTTAGGGTTGAGTTAGGGAATGCTATGAGGTAGTTAACTGCTCCCAGGCGCTCCTTGACCGTAAAGGGTCCTTCCCATGACACTTCCATCTTATGGGCTTGAAGCGCCTTCAAGACCATCACCTGGTCCCCTACTTTAAAAGAACGTTCTCTGGCATGTTTATCATACCAGGCCTTTTGCTCTGCCTGAGCATCCTTCAGGTTTTCTTTAGCAAGGCTAAAGAGGTTCGGAGGGTGTTTTGTAGGTTGGTTACAAAGTCCAGAATGTTAGTTCCTCAAGGAGGTGTAAACCCCTCCCATTGCTGTTTTACCAACTGTAATGGCCCTTTAACCTCACGGCCATACACAAGTTCAAAGGGTGAGAACCCTAAACTGGGATGTGGTACAGCCCTGTAGGCAAAGAGCAACTGCTGTAACACTAGGTCCCAATCATTGGAGTGCTCATTTATGAATTTCCGAATCATGGCCCCCAAAGTTCCATTAAACCTTTCCACCAGGCCATTTGTTTGATGGTGGTAAGGGGTGGCAACCAAGTGGTTCACCCCATGATCTTTCCACAAACTTTTCATGGTCCCTGCCAGGAAATTGGTTCCCGAATCTGTAAGGATGTTGGAGGGCCAACCCACCCTGGCAAAAATGTCTGTTAATGCATGGCACACAGTTTTAGCCCTCGTGTTGCTTAGAGCTACTGCTTCTGGCCATCGGATAGCGAAATCCATGAAAGTCAGTATGTACTGCTTTCCTCTGGGTGTCTTTTTGGGGAAAGGACCCAGAATATCCACAGCTACTCGCTGAAATGGAACCTCAATTATGGGGAGTGGCTGGAGAGGGGCCTTTACCTGGTCTTGGGGTTTTCCCACTTTTTGGCACACCTCACAAGACCGGACATAATCAGCAATGTCCTTGCCCATCCCCGCCCAGTGGAATGACTTCCTCTCACGGTCTTTGGTTCTGTTCACCCCAGCATGCCCACTAGGGTGATCATGGGCTAAGCTCAGGAGCTTTACCCGGTACTTAGCTGGAACTACCAACTGTCTCTGAGGCTGCCAGTCTTCCTGGTGTCCCCTAGAAAGAGTTTCCTTGTATAAAAATCCATTTTTGACCACAAACTGGGATCGACTGGTAGAGCTGAGAGGCAGTGGGTTGCTCCGTGCCGCCGTCCAAGCTTCCCGGAGGCTTTCGTCTGCTTCCTGTTCGGCCTGGAACTGTTCTCTTGTTGCCGGAGATATCAGTTCCTCACTGGATTGTGGACTTGGGTTGGGTTCCTCGGGAAGTGATGGAGGTGATGGGGTTCTTTCCATTGGCGGTGGACCGCTCTCCACTGGAGCACCTGGTTGCATTTCAGGCTCCGGCTGAGCCTCTTGGGTTAGTGTAGCTGCTGCTGTCAGTGCTGGCTCAAGGTTGCCCTCTGGGGTTGGAGTGGTAGATGGGGTTGCAAGCGCTGGACTCAGTGCTGGCAATGGTTCAAGTGTTGGTTGATTCGCCAGTTCGGGTCCGGGGACTGGCTTGGGCTGTGTCTCTGGGACTGGATCCTCCACGGCTGTTTCAATCGTTGGTAGGGAATCCAGCTCCACCATAGTCGTCGGGGTCTCTGGTAACCCAGTTGGGCCCCTGGTGGAAGGCTTATGAACAGGGATAGGTGTGCAAGCTTGCTTAGCCTGGCTGCGGGTGACCATTCCCACCCTCTTGGCTAGCTTCACATGATTGGCGAGATCATCCCCCAGCAGCATGGGAATGGGATAATCATCGTAGACTGCAAAAGTCAACCTTCCTGACCAGCCCTTGTACTGGACAGGTAGATTGGCTGTAGGTAAGTCGAAAGAGTTTGACTTGAAGGGTTGAATTGTCACTTTAACCTCTGGGTTGATTAACTTGGGGTCCACTAAGGATTGGTGGATAAGTGACATCTGAGCTCCAGTGTCCCTCCACGCTGTAACCTTCTTTCCGCCCACTCTCACAGTTTCCCTTCGCTCTGAGGGTATCTGGGATGTATCTGGGCCTGAGGACCTTGGGGGTGACTTCGGGGTAATGCACAGCGTTTGGTTGGTGTTCTTGGGGCAGCTGACTTTAATATGTCATTACATTTAAAACATCGCCCAGCTGACTGGTCACTGGGCCGAGGCTGGTTGCTGGAGATTGGTGGGGTGGAACGATGAGGTGTCTGGGGTTTTCCTTGGGATGTAGATGGAGTTTGGGGCTGCCCCCTCTGATAGGATGTGGTCCCGGGTTGTCCCTTCTGGGATCCACTCCCACTGCTAGGTAGTCTTTTCTTCTCTGCCATCTCCACCCATCTGGTTCCAATCTCCCCTGCCTCGATTATAGTTTTGGGTTTCCCATCTCGGATGTACCTTTCTATTTCCTCAGGAACACCCTCTAGGAACTGCTCCATTTGCATTAGGAAAGACAGCTCTTCATGAGAGTTAGCCTTTGCTCCTGATATCCAGGCATCCCAATTTTTTACAATGTGGTAGGCGTGTTGGGAAAAAGCCGTGTCCAGGTTTCACTTTAGGGCTCTGAACCGCCAACGGGCATGCTCGGGCGTTATCCCCATTCGGATTTGGGCCTGTTTTTTAAAAAGTTCATAACTGTTCATAAAAAGTTCATGTTTGCTTGAGGCATTTCTGGAAAGGGAAAGAAGGGTCCCAAACTACCCTAGACCTAGTTTGGTGGTGGCAGCGTACCAGGTCCAGATACAGAAGAAGTTGTGTTCTGGGGAAAAACATTTTAACCCAAGCTGGTAAAATAAGCTTGGGGGGGGGGAGGTTATTTCTTTTTTCATGCGGGTCCCCACATCTGTACCCTAGAGTTCAGAGTGGGGAGGCAATCCTTACATGGTTGGCAGTGGTGGGATGAAATTTTGTGAATCTGAAAAACAGAATTTTGCAGAAAGCAGTTTAAATTTCCACAGTTACTAAGAGCAAGTAGTTTTTTTCTATGCTAATGGCCTCTCAGCAAGTACAAAGCAGGTAAACACCACAGGGGGTCACTCTGGTAAAAGATAGATAGCTCCACACTTTGTCTTTTTCAGCTGCCTGAGGGCAGGGAGCTGAAGGTAGTTTCTTTTGAGAGGGTTTTCTCCTGCTGGATAGCAGAGAGTAGCCCAGGTTTGCAGTTAAGAGTTTAATAGGCTCGTTAAGTGCTAGGCAACCATCCCAGGGGTTCCTGGGGGGTGGAGGGGGAACTGGTCAGTCCAGTCCTCTGAGAATTAGTATAGGGGGTATTTCTCCCTCTGCTGGTAGGATAAAAACCCTGCTGAGAATTTCCAAGTGATATAAAAAAAAATTGTTTAATTTTCAGTTAGTAAGTTAAACACAGAAAGATTAAAATGACAGGTGGTAAGGACCAAAAGGATTTAGAATTAGCCAAATTCCAAGCTGAGGAAAGACAAAGAGAACATCCAAGGCTGATGGAGAGAGAGGAAGCCGCCCATAAAAGGGCTATGGAAGCCCAAACTGAGAGACAGAAGCATGAACTGGAGTTACAAAAGGCACAGGCTGCGCAGAATATACCAGCCCCGCCTAACAACCCTTTTCCAGGTACCGCTTTCCATCACAGGAAATTCCCCACCTACAAGGCAGGCGATGATACAGAGGCCTTCTTAGCCAATTTCGAGAGGACCTGTTTTGGGTACAGCCTCCCTGAAGACCAGTATATGGTGGAGCTGAGGCCGCAGCTCAGTGGACCCTTAGTAGTGGTGGCAGCAGTTAGTTCCAGACACAGAAGAAGTTGTGTTCTGGGGAAAAACATTTTAACCCAAGCTGGTAAAATAAGCTTGGGGGGGTTATTTCTTTTTTCATGCGGGTCCCCACATCTGTACCCTAGAGTTCAGAGTGGGGAGGCAATCCTGACATGTTGAAACACACTTTTCGAGGCCTGGTTGTTAATCAGATACTTCCAAGCCCAGACTTCACTAGGAAAAAAGTTGAGTTCTTACCTCATGTCAGATAACACATGGTAACTAACATGAGATAAAAGCTTAGTGCAGTCAAGGCAGTTATAGTTTTAATAGGATTTCACAGGGCAAGGTAAACCCTAGGCTTGATCTGCTAATGCATTAGAAAATTATAAAATGCCCAACCTTCACTAAGGTTTTACCTTGTATTAGTTACCATGATAGCTAACACAAAGTAAATACACCTTTTTCCCTAGTGAAAATCACTCAAAGTTTTCAGGGTTTAGAGGTAAGCTTTGTTTATTCCATAATAAGAATTTTGACCATGATTTTCAGAAGTTAGAAATTCTGAGTCAGAAGTTCAGAGGAGAACAATAAAAATGATCAGTGGGTTGAGGGATTTGCTTAAAAGGCAAGATTAAATCAGCAAAATATTTGCAGCTTTGCTGATGACTATGGAGGCAGGATAATCTACCAATCACCAAAGTGTGTAAACGCTAAGAAACAAATGACGTAAATTAATATGGCACATGGGGTATATATAGAAGTAATGGGGTGAATCTAAAAAAGTGAAAAAATAGGTGGGCTATCAAGACAGACTTCCTGACAGTGAGATTTATTGACTGTGGTGGATCAGTCTCCTTAGGAAAGTTTGGAAACTCAACTTCTTGGGGTGTTTAAAACCTGACCAGACAGAAAGCAATGCAGAGCAAGGGATATTCCCATATTTTTTCAGGATTACAGAGATGGAAAAGACCTATTAGATCACCTATCCAACTCTCTATGACTGTATGATATTATTTGGCATTGAAGGGTTTCTTTATACAGCAATTTACAAAAGGTAATATAGGTCATTATGTATTAGCAAATTACCCACTTGCCTTTCCCTATGCCTTCACCAAACTGCCTTCGAGGTACTTACCTTGAATTGACAGATATGATGGACAAAGAGCCAAGACTTTCTAAACACGACAAGAAATTTGGCTTGGGTGAGCCAAATCCAGCAAGCTAGATTTCAATCCCAAGTACATTATTTCCTTGGAGGTTCCTCCTTTCTTCATACGCAGCTAAGCAGTTCATGAACGATCCAAGAGACACACAGCGGCACTCCCAAAAAACACTCAGACAATATCAATGTTAAATCTCTCAGAGAAATGTAGGAGTCTGCAAACATCCAGACTGGTAAATCCAGTGATATAAAAGATTGATAGCGATGCATTTTTATTGACCAAAAAAAAATTATCTGCTAACTAAACATTTTTAGGCGGTGTCAGTGGGGATACAGAATAAAGGGATGGTGGAAACCATTTATATTGAAAAAGACTCAGACACTGACATCCTCCTTAATTCAGATGTTGCAAGTGTCATTGTGGCTCAGTGATTAGCGTAAGCACTGCAGTATTTCTGAATTTGTTTCTGAATTTATTCTTGACTATGCCACAGAAAAGTGTATCCTTGGACAATTTTTACAAGCTGACTGTGCCTCACAAATACCCTGTAAAGCGCTGTAGATACATTTATACAACACTCAGGTGAAATGCATTACAGAAGTTCTAACCACAGTTATTTACATAGGACTATGGAGTCTCTTAACATACTACAAGTATAAATTTCTGTCAGTATTAGTGGCTGTGTATTCCAAGTTGAGCAGTGTATTCACAAAACAGCATTTTATTTCATTTGCTGGTTATCTTGATCTCAATACTCTAATGCAAAACAAATTATGTATGCTGCACAATAAATAAAATAACAGTGCATATTCACCAAGCAGCATGTGTGTCTATCTTGTCCACATAAACAAGGCCAAATGGCAAACAGGAAGGCTTCTCAAGAGAGGTATAATTGGCAACCCACTGAGATCTTGGTTTCTGTGATTCACAACCTCTTAAAAAAAGGTTTTCCTTTCACATAAATATTTTAAGGGAGGCATGATCAAAGCCCTTTCCCTTTTACAGGTGTCTCAGAACCTTCCTCCCAAATAAACATATTAAAAAAAGTTGAAAACTGACATTCTGAAATGGCAGCCCGTGTAACCCTTACACAGGAAAGAACTGAAATGTTAAACAGTCTAATCCAGGGGTTGGAAACCTTTCAGAAGTGGTGTGCCAAGTCTTCATTTATTCACTCTGATTTAAGGTTTGGCATGCCAATAACACATTTTAACGTTTTTAGAAGGTCTCTTTCTATAAGGCTATAAAGTAAATACAGGTTTTTAAAATGTTTAAGAAGCTCATTTAAAATTAAATTAAAATGCAGAGTCCCCCAGACCAGTGGCCAGGACCAGGGCAGTCTGAGTGCCACTAAAACTCAGCTCACGTGCCGCCTCTGGCACATGTGCCATAGGTTGCCTACCCCTCCTTTTAGAAGATGATAGGTGACATTTTTGCACATGATTGGTGAGATCCACAGTATCAAATCCAACACTTTAAATGTTTTAATCTACCAGGTAAATCAGATGGCAAGCCAGCAGTGAATATCAAGAGGCTCAGAGATTGGGATAAGCACCCAAAGAGAAGACATTCAAATCTTTCATTAAATGCTTGGGTCTTCAGAATTGGGCCAGAAGTCTCATGAGAACAGGCTCTCTTGCAAGGCTCCTAAACTTCTTGCATGTGGATAGGAAGGGGACACTGCTTCATTTCCTAGAATACCACACAGATGAGTACTCTGAATCATGCTAGTAACCAGCTACTCATCTCCAGCTCCTTACTTCATCCACAGCTCATGAGTTCCACATGTGGGCCATGCTCAGGGAGTTCCACTGGACATGGGTGGACAACTGCTTTGCAGTCAGTTTCTTAATTAGCTTGTAACTTCACAGGTACATCAGCACAAATTGGAACTCTCCTTATAGTCTCAGCAGAGAAGCAGATGATTGAACTGGCATAGAGACTGAATGCCCCTGTAGCCCATAGAGGTTGTTCCTCCAATTCAGGGATGGTACACAGCTAGATCAGTACTGAACAGATTGCACTATATCTGCCTGAGTTGTACTCTGTACATCTGTTCTGTTAAAGTTTCTGACTATGTTCTGCAGGCACCTTCCTAAATTCACCTTTAAAAACATACCATGATCTAAGAGTGTGGACTCACACTAATTGCCTTCCTTTCATTTTTTTGTTTTACTCTCTCCAGGAGAAGCCAGCAACCCACACATAAATCAATTCTGTCAAACTAGGACTAGCAACTAAGAACTGCAGTTTTTTTGATGTTAGAATAATAGTTAGGGGGGGTTTTTTTGGTTTTTTTTTTTTTTGCTGTTATTTGGTTGGGGCTTTTTTTGTTTTTTGTTTTTTTGCTGAGTAGTAGCATTTGCCTCAACAAAAACAGCTCATTATAGTAAAACTGAAAAGGAACCGATCTTAAGTAATTGATTGCATATGCACTAAAAATGAGCTTAACAGCAGGGAAGTTTTATTACTACAAGAGGCACAGGTATCAAAATCTCAGTGGAATTGTAAATTCACCAGCAGGTTTTCATGTTTCACTTCATGTCAGAGTTAGAATAATATGTCATTTACTTGCTCAGTTATATATAAAAAAATAGATTGATTTTTTCAATCACCTTTCATGGCAATGAACACAAAGGTGGCATACACGAGTAGAAACTATATAAAGGTGAAATGAAAATAACACAATTATAAGAGAACAGGAAAATGCATATTAACTAAAGTAGGGGATTAGCCTCTGTGAATGGCATAGTATTTGACATTACTATGCAGTAAGCAAGCACTGGTAACTATTAAGTATATTGCTGCATAACTGTCACTCTATTAAATATAATTATTAATTTTATGTCATCTCTCCCACAGGATCTGAAGAGTTGTGTGGCCTTATATATGATGTTTTTGGAACACTTTTTTCCCTAAAGGATTCCAAATTCCTTTATCAATGTATATGTAGGGATCCTTAGCTGAAATATAGCCATTGAAATATAGCCACCTATATGATATAATGGAGCAGCCAACACCTCCATTGTCACCCACCATTATTTTAGGAGAAGTAGTGAAGAGTAAATTCTCCAAATAAAGCTCCACGGGGAATTTCTGTCTGGCAGAAAATAAATCCCAAAAATGTTATGTGGCAATTGCACAACACTAGAACTCTGCAATCACTTTAAGAAACCAGAACAAATGGGAAATTCAGCTAGTTCATGAACTTTAAGTACAGGATTGTCTTTGAATAAACCGGTGTGAACAAAAGATTCAAAAGAAAACAAAAACAAAACCCTGAATGATGTACGAGGATATGTTTATATCAAGTTATGAACTCCATTTTGTTTTGTGTGTTGAACACATAGTTCAGAGTGCCCAAGGCAAGTCTATCAAACTGCATCGCAGAAAGTGGCCCTGTCCAGGAAAGACGCTTTACATCTCATTGGAGGACTGTCATGGAGAAGCCATTGAGCCACCTCTATGGGGCAATGACTTTCTACACAGAGGTCCAAAGTGGTATGACAAGGGAAGAGGGTTAGAGTTTTCCAGCTGAGCACATCCTAAGGAGACAGAGACTTTATTTAGGAGTAGGATGCTCCTCTACGCAGGGTGCTGAGCAGCGCCACCTGTAAGGAGGATGTGCAGGAAAGGGATAAGGCAAGATGGATTCTGCCCAGCCTGGAATACTAACATACCTAGGACTCACAGAAAGGGTGAGAACAGACAAGGGGACAGTATGTGCCAGTGCTTTTGTTTGAAAAGATCTTGAATGCTTTCAAGAGTAAAGTGTCTGTGGTTAAGAAATCGCTTTACTAAGCCTGTGTCCTCTAATTTCCTACTGTTGTCTCTGAAGGGGTTGAAACAGATTGCCAGAGAATCCACAGGGTGTAAGTGAAAGTGACAGGGGAGGCTCAGGAGGCCTGAAACACTGGTTTCAAAGCCTAGGACAGATGGACTGCTGAATCCTACATCCCAAGTGAGAGCACAGACAAGAGGTCTGAGCCTGGACGGGTATCTTATAATCAGGGTCCTACCAAATTCCTGGCCTATTTTGATCAATTTTATGGTCATAGCATTTTAAAGATAAAAAAATGTTATGATTTCAGCTATTTAAATCTGAAATTTCATGGTGTTGTGATTTTAGGGGTCCTGACCCAAAAAGAAGTTGCGGAGGGGGGCGGGGGAAATCACAACAGGGAGAGAGTTGCAGTACTGCTACCCTTACTTCTGTGCTGCTGCAGACAGTGGCAATGACTTCAGAGCTGGGCACCTGGAGAGTAGTGGTGGCTGCTGCCCGGGAGCCCAGCTCTGAAGGCAGAGCCCCTGCCAGCAACACCACAAAAGTAAGGATGGCATGGTATGGTATTGCCACCATTACTCCTGCACCGCTGCCTGCAGAGCTGGACCTTCAGTCAGCAGCGATCACTCTCCTGCGACCCAGCTCTAAAAGCAGAAGAACAAAATTAAAAGTGGCATGATATGGCATTGACACTCTTACTTCTGTATTGCTGCTGTGTGGTGCTGCCTTCAGAACTGGGTACTTGGCCAGCAGCGTCTGCTCTCCAGCCGTCCAACTTTGAAGACAGTGCAGAAGTAAGGGTGGCAATACCACGACCCCCTTAAAATAACATTGTGACTCCCCCGGCAACTCCTTTTGGGTCAGAACCCCGATTTGAGAAATGCTGGTCTCCCCATATAATCTGTACAGTAGAGGGTAAAGCACACACAAGCCCATATTTCATGGTCTGTGGTGTTTTTTTCATGGCTGTGAATCTGGTAGTGCTCTCCTTATAGTCCCAGAGCTAGAAACAGTGACTGGAGTCTGCCCAGACCTAACTGGCTTGGAAGCACATGAGACCCTGCAACTGGGCCCACTCACAGCACACTGGTGTTCCTATAGTGTGGTACTGAGTCAGGTGTTAACAATTCCCACAAAGAAAATTCACCAGTCACAAAAATCACACAACCCACCAGTGTTTTTTACACTGCTCTGTTTAATATCCCTCCATTTTCCATTGCATTCTAAAAACTGTACCTCCAACAGCACTTGCCCCTTGCAGTACCAATGATGAACACCTATCATGAAACCCTAGAAGTCAGAGCTTAGAATAATACACTTACTTATTCTAGCTAGTTTTTCAGTCCAATTCCCTGCCAAATTAAGATTATTCCCAACTGCACACTTTCTATCATTTAGTCCAGACTAGTTTTAAATTACCCAAGCAACAGGGCTTCCACCATTTTCCTTGGGAGATGTCCATCACCCTCCACAAGATGAGAAATTCCAAATTTCATTCAGCTCTAACATTTACCTCTTCTCCTTCCTGTCTGCAGGCCTGTGAGCATTTTTGTTGCATTTAATTGAATTTCCTCCAGTTTGTTCATCTGTTTCTGCTAAGTGACACCTATTTGTCACCCCACAGAAATCAGCTATGTAATCCCTTGCTCCACCATGCAATCTCTCTACATATGCAGACCAGAGTTATACTGGGTTTTTTTCCTGCCATAAGGTATAGCCAATTCTCATCTGATTTGCTGTTGACTATCTCCCCCTGGGTCTAGAAGGTACAATTCAACATTAGATCTGCCCAGGTTTCTCCCTCCCACTGAATGCTTGACTTTCATATTTTTCTCAAAAATATTACCTCTGATATTGTCATTTTCTGCCTATGCTTCTAGGCTGGGATCTTCAAGCCCAAGCTGCTTAGTGCTTTTGTAAATCCCTCTAGGCGCCTATCTGCATTTTGTGACACCTAAATACCCACCATGCTTAAAACATAGATGTCAGAAAGTAGGCTTTCTATATTCCAAATGTTGCTAACATTGGGGGAGTTGAATTGATTTTAACAGTAGGAATGTTCTCTAAGCATCGAAAGTACCTTTGAGGAGGGACTCTCAGCCAGTTTTCATTCTACCTCACAGTGTGCCTGTCCAAGCCAATTTGAAATCTTTTTTTTTTTAAGTAAGATTGAGACAGGGTAGTAAATGCTTTACTCAAATGCAAATATATAATATCTGCTCTACTCCCTTTATCCACTAATCTCTTAGCACTATCAAAAAAATAACCAGTTGCTTTAATACAACTTCTAGGGGAACAGATCCACTTGTTTAATTATCAATACCATTTCCTGGATTCTCTTTGGAGGTCTCCTGGACCTTGTTTAATTTAGGAGATCTGACAATATCATAGTCTGAAAGGGTCTGACTGCTGGAAGGATGGTGTGGATTGTATCCTCAGCAAGTTTGCAGTTAACACTAAACTGGGAGGAGTGGTAGATACACTGCAGGTAGGGATAGGATACAGAGGGACCTAGACAAATTAGAATATTGGGCCAAAAGAAATCTGATGAGGTTCAACAAGTACAAGTGCAGAGTCCTGCACTTAGGACGGAAGAATCCCGTGCACTGCCTCAGACTAGGGACCGAACGGCTAGGCAGCAGTTCTGCAGAAAAGGACCTCGGGTTATAGTGGATGAGAAGCTGGATATGAGTCAATAGTGTGCCCTTGTTGCCAAGAAGGCTAATGGCATTTTGGGTTCTATAAGTAGGGGCATTTTCATCAGATCAAGGGACGTGATCATTCCCTTCTATTCTGCATTAGTGAGGCCTCCTCTGGAGTACTGTGTCCAGTTCTGGGCCTCACACTACAAGAAGATGTGGATAAATTGGAAAGAGTCCAGCGAAGGACAACAAAAATGATTAGGAGCTTGGAGCACATGACTTATGAGGAGAGGCTGAGGGAACTGGGATTGTTTAGTCTGCAGAAGAGAAGAATGGGGCGGGGTGGAGGATTTGATAGCTGCTTTCAAATACTTGAAAGGGGTTCCAAAGAGGATGGATCTAGACTGTTCTCAGTGGTAGCAATGACAAAACAAGGAGTAATGGTCTCAAGTTGCAGTGGGGGAGGTTTAGGTTGGATATTAGGAAAAACTTTTTCACTAGGAGGGTGCTGAAGCACTGGAATAGGTTTCTTAGGGAGGTGGTGGAATCTCCTTCCTTAGAGGTTTTTAAGGTCAGGCTTGACAAAGCCCTGGCTGGGATGATTTAGTTGGGGATTGGTCTTGTTTGAGCAGGGGGTTGGACTAAATGACTTCCTGAGGTTCCTTCCAACCCTGATATTCTATGATTCTAAGATCTGTTGCTCATACAGTAATATTCCTAAAATTGGCAGTCACATGTCTTATGAAATCATGGTAATAGAAAAGTGAAGAGGCATGGGGACACAGGAGAAAAAAATCAAGAAAATTGGAGATTCCCACCAGAATATTCTACAGACGGTGGTTATATTTTGACAGCAACTTGAAATCCCTGCACTTTTTTTTGGTGGGGTCCCTAAGTACTGACAATGCACATGACTGCTGTCTAAATTGCTGTTCCTCCCTATGATCATATACCATTCAACTAGGCATTGCTTTCTGGAACAATGTACTGAATTTGCAGGGCCACAGTTTGCTTTAAAGGGACTTCATGAAATGATCTAGTTATTGGGTCACCTCAGTACCAGATTTCCCAGGACCTCAAGTTCTTTTTTAAAACCATGAATTAATAGTAATTACAAATATCTCTAGTCAAACTCATCAGTTACCTCAAACACATCTTGAATGAAGAATGGCAGAATTCTTTTAAAGTTCATACTAAAATACAGAGCTTTGCTTACATAGCAATCATATAAACGCAGCTGCCATACTCAAGTAAGAAAGCAATTTACTATGCTATATTTTAATATAGGACATTTTTTCCTGCTCCTGAATAGTAACCTAAAATACTCTAGAGTAAGTTGTAATATGACAAAATATATTACTGGATCAATGTTTGTCACCTGCTGGGAAGGATCTGGCCTTGGAAGTTTCACCAATACACATCATTCCGGCTCTTGTTTAAGACTAATAAATTCAAATTTGCAGAGTGGGTAAGTTAGCCAAATAAATGCATTGTTTAGAATTCTTCCATTGGTGCCAAGTTCATTAGAAACATAGTGTTTTCTAAACATAAAAGCTTACTTGTGACCAGTTTCAGAAAACACAGAGCAAACTCAGCAAAATGTGGAACTCCTTTCTGAAATCTCGTTTATGGCAGTCCTAGCAATCAAACTGATTGACCTTCAGTTAGAATTTTATCTTCCTCACCAATCTTATCTTTAGCTGCCTGAAAGGTAGAGAAGATGGGGGGCCAGGAAAGTGCCACTTTGTAGAAATTCAGATAATTCTTATCAGTGGCTTAAATTAAAAGAAATAAAATTCCTGAGAAATAAAGCTATGTCAGCACATCTCGCTATGGGGAGGTTAACATCTTACTTTAAATGCTCTAGAATTCCTCTAAAGAGATTTCCAGAGGAAAGCCAGGTGATACAGTATGCAAGGGGCTTTGGTCAAGTTTTCTTTTACATCACAAGTACAAAACTCATCTTCCTATACATGCTGTTCATCTAGTCTTGTAGCTGCAATGTATGCAAGTCAGTCTATCTAGAGAAACTGTTATCAAGTCACAGATTATGAAAGGAACCAGTAAAGTAAAGTAAATTCCTGCTTCCAATTCACCTTTCAAACCTCTGTTAAATTCTATTAATAATTTCAGTCTATCTTGGGTACTTAGCTATTTGCCATTATATAAAGTGATGAGATTTTCCCTCCTAGAAGCCTGCAGGTACTTTCAGATTTTCCTCTGCCAGAACTCGGTCACCTTCACTTTTGAATATATCCTTTAACAAGGATAATTTAGAATAGATCAGGCAGAGCAGAAAGAATGATTCCGGCACCACAAGAACTGTTGCTGGAAACATCAGTGGGGCCAGAATCAGGGATGAGACACAAGCTATCTTAACCCTCTTAAAAAATTAACATAATACTGTGACAGATTGGACCCCTCTTTCTGGGGTACCACATAATACATTGGGGTTCCACTGATCCTACCCATTCCACCAGCCTGGGCTCCTTTGCCCTGTCCTGGTGTGTGTGCGCATATACACATACACAGAGGTAAGGACACACCCAGCTGCAGAATAACACCAATACTGAAATCACTGCCGAATGGGAAGGCTTTCAGGTAGGGAATAACCCAGCACTCAGCAGTACACACACTTCGGAGTATAAACCCAAAATTAAATTGTCTTGCACTGTATAGAGATCTATACAGCATAAGCTCATGAAGTTCACTCCCTCCCTCAGTGTGGAGAAAGATATTCACACACCCCCAGGTATGAATTACACAAACTGGTTTTAGAATAAACAAAAACAAGTTTATTAACTACAAAAAGCAGATTTTCAGTGATTATAATAGAAAGTACACAGACCAAAGCAGATTACTGAGCAAATAAAACAAACAAACTAAAACTTAACACACTCAATTAACTGGTTAATAGTAGCAAATTCTCACCCTAAATGTTGTTTTATACAAGTTACAAAGTTTCTTGAAGGTGAACTTCACTGCTTGCAGCTTAAATCTCCAAATATTCCTTTCACAAGCTAGACTTTTCTCGCCTGGGCTCAGCCCCTCCCCATCCCCCAGTTTAGTTCCTTTGTTTCTTCTGGTGTTTTCAGCAGTCTCCCTTCTTGGGTGGAGAGGCAGTGGAGAAAAGCTTAGATTGACTCACTCCCCAGTCTTAAATAGGATTTGCATACGGTAGGAATCCTTCGTTTCCCAGTTTGACCCCCACTCCTTCCTAGTGAAAAATACCAGTGGTCCAAGTTGGTGTCCAGTACAAGGTGACATGATCACATGACTCTGTAGTGTCAAAGCATCATCCCAGAAAGCTGCTCAGGGAGGTGGGAGATTAGTATGTTCAAAATCCTATTGTCCTTCCTAATGGCCCATCCAGGCTGATTACCTACTGTCTGGTGGGTGTTTCTCAAGTACTCACAGTTGTAATTGTTACACAATTCCTAACGTTAGATACAGAAAAGATACATGCATACAAATTGGGTAATTACATTCAATAAATCATAACCTTTCTGATGATATCTCACATGACCCATCTTGCATAAAACATACCTTAGTTATGCCATATTCACATCATATGATGAATGAAGAATATGGAGCATAATGTCACAAATACTTCACTAGCTTTTGAGACAGCAGACACACACTGTATTAGTGTCTACACTCACCCCCTTCCTGCAGTAACTTCAATTAAATATAAACCTCAGCATAAGCTTTCTTCTAGGCTCCCAACATGGTGAAGTTTCCACTGCCCTCTAGTTTCCTCTGCCCTCACTTTCCCTCCAAAAGGTGATGTCTCACACAAACACATGCAGTGAAATTTTGACAGCATGAGCTGGAAGTCTTCCAAAATCTGGCCCTCAGATTGCATTATGTTTCTATGCTTCACTAGCTCTGCCCTAATCTTAATATTACATAATATTTGAATCACAGCAGCACAAACCTCAACCATTAGCAAGGTCCCACTGTGCTAGGCTGTGTACTGACACAGAGCTGGAGACAGCCCCTTCCCTGAAGGGTTTACAATTCTAACAGACAAGTCACACTAATATGCAGATGACATGCATGCAAAATGTTAGAAAGACTAAACCTTTGCAGTTTGCAATATCTACTCCCTTGTTCCCAACTCCGAGAGATTGACAAGGCTCCTGTTAGAATGCTACGCCCTTGGTGACATCTCTTGTTCAGATACTTCCCATCAATAACAGATTGTCAACAGTAGGCAACAAACTGTTATAAGTATTGCAAAGATGAATGTTTATTTTTAGGTATGGGCTCAGTTGAGATAAAGCCATCTGTTTCCATTGGTTCCAGTGGCTGCCAAGCATTATAAAGGGCAGGGGCAAGAGATGGGCTCGGCACAAAAAAAAAAAAGAAATGATGAGAGTGCTTTGTGCCAAACAGGGGAAGGCAGGATAAGAATTACAACAGAATAAAATAGGCAAGCAAAGATCCAGAAACCTGAAGCAACCCTTGCCGTGGACTCAGCCTCCATTTATAGTGTCTATATAACGTATCTGGCAAGAAGTTTAGCAATTTTCATCTGTCTCAAAACTATGTTGTATAACTTCTGCCAAAACACTAGTAAAGCCAAGGACTAAGGAGTCAGTTCTTCTAGCAATGAGCAATTAATGGCACATAGGACTGCAATCATATACAGCCTGAGCTTTGAGTTCAAAGAGTCTAGGTACATTTGTTTTAGTGGTTTCTATGTTGGCTACAGCTTTTTGTCATCACTACAATGTAGAAGTCATTTTGGAGATATTGGAGCAATTTATCAAGGAGAAGTACAGGAGAGAACAAATAATCAGCCTCATAAATGAAGTGACTGCTCCTTCAGCTTGTGTGCTTATTATAAAACACATTTTCATGAAACTACCGAATTAGCTAGCTGCATCACTGAGTCCTATTATTTATGCCCTGAGTTTTCACCAACATGTCCTATTTTTAAGATGGGTGAATCGAGATGTGCTTATTTCTTTTTAATGGTGGAAGGCAAGTTCCCAGTAGTAGCTACTGAAACCATATCACATTCACATACAGTTCAATTTTAGCAAATAGGGAACTATTACAATGTACATCCTAACTGGGAAGTTGGCCGATAGTTTTCCACCATAAAAACTAATGCAATTTTTTTCAAAACTCTGTATTTATTGTCGTTACATTGCTCTTGGATTCAGACTAATCATGAAACCAGTCTAACATCTGTCCAAACAACTGTTAGGATAACATCAGAAATACTCAGGAAGTAAATTAGAAACAACCTGCCCATTTAATTCAAATACCTGAGGAACATTTGGAAGAAAATATGTCTTGTTAGAGATTCAATATCCTCAGCATTCAAGTAAAAGCCATAGACCTGAAAATCTCTACATCCTATAGCAAAGCAAAGGATATTCACAAATTCAAAGAGCACAAAAATTAGAAATAGAAAAGGAAAATAAAAAACATGACTCCCAGAACTTTTAAAATATAGCATCCAAAATAGCAAAAGAGTGCAAACTCTATTTTTTCTCTCTCTCTTTGCAGGTCACCTTTAGGAAGTCTTTATTACCAGGCTGTGTAGGCCTCCATCCTTCAGGCCAGCCAACTTGTGTTAACTTGTGCATGCTCTTTCATAGAAAGGTGCTCCTGAGCACATTTGACTGAGAAACCTAGGATACCTGTACAGTTTCAACAAACCAGTCAGGTTGGAACTACTTGAGAGAAAAAGAAGGGTAGAAACCCCATTATGGGGTCCTTAACAGGCAAGGAGATGGAATGAAGAATGATCACTGGGAGGAGAGGGAAGGTTGTGGAGCGGAACTTGAACCAAAGCAGAAAAAATCACCTTATCTCCCTTCTGAAGGAAAGTGCCAGGGTTGGGGTGGGAGTGTGATGTCAAGGTCAGACAGTGGTCATCTCAAGGTCAAGTTGCAAAATCACTGAAAGAGCAAAATAGTCAGAGTAAGCTACTTCGTGTTTTGATCTTGTTCTTTCTATATACAACTCTTCCTCATATGTAAAATGTTAGGATTGTATAGCCATGGAGACTTCTTATGTTAGTCTTAAAGGACATATGCTCTTAGTTTTCCCCAGAAAGGTCACAGCACCTATAACCAATGTTTTGAAGGTACATGCAGAGCTACACTCTGTGACATTCAAAAGAAAAGCCATTCTGTGTCAAGCATACCTCCTCACAGACACTGCTGGGAGCCTGCTATTCTATATTCTAATCACTAGAAGCCCTTGATACATTTAAGGGCTATTAATATATATCATGTCAAAAGGGCAGACAAAAGGAATACATATTGCAAATTTAAAACCAAAACAACTCAAAACGATATTTTTAAATTCGGCTGTTGTCATCAGCATTTCTCATACAGTGAATGCTTTACTTATTAGACTTCCCATGCCTGTCTCCTTCATAATCCTCTTCAGACCTTTGCCTCAGGATAACTCCAGGCTCTTTGATTCATCTATATGACCCATGTCATTCCCCAGCAATGCCACTTCCCAGGAGTGCACATTCCTCTTTACTCCTGTTTGTTTATCCATCCCCAGGCTCTGATGCTCATTTGTTTTATACCTCTTTTTTGTGGCTAGCTATGGTGATTTATTGATTAAGTCCTTTTTGTCCTCCAAGCACAGTAGCATATTAATAACCCTGAGATTACTTCAGCATGTCATAGTTTCCTAAAGCAACCTGGGAAACTCATTTACTACTTTGGACAACAGAATAAACCTGTGCGGATAATAGAGCTAAAAAGGATAATTCAAGATACTAAAATAGTTAGCATCAATTGATTCACATTGCAGTGTTCAGTAAATGGAGATTTAAATAGCTAGGGTGGCCAACTCACTACACCAAAAAATAATTCAATAGTCTCATTAGGTGTGTGTGGCTCTAGCAAGAACAATTTTTCTTGATCTTCTTTCGTCCAGACACAATGGATGGCTGCAAAACTTCTTAGCAACCATGATTAACGAGACAAAATAGGGAGAAAACGGGATTGGGAATGGTCCCATGAAGCCTTGCACAACATTTCTTTTCCCTCTTCTTTCTTGCAGACTTTTACAAAAGAAAAAGAAGAATGCACAATTGCAATTAATATCTAAGTTCCCCACAGTAGGGATCAGATTCACATGAGGATAATTAAATGTTGTGATCAGGCAATGGGGACAGTTGTAAATAGCGTTGGGTTCATACACCTGCTACCTTAATGACCTATGTTAGCTGGCCTTAAAGGGTCATCATCTTAGGGCCCCTTTGTGATCTTCTTTGAAGGCTATTTTTATGTTACATTGTCTTGAACTCTTTTGGGATTGATTTTTCTCGCTTTACTATGCAAATGAATTTCAGTGCTGGTGAAATATGCCAGAGAGACATCAAGATCCTCATTCTGCTCCCCTGTACATCAATAGCAAAAGTTCCACTGAGTTCAGTGTTGTAGTATCAAGTCATAGTATTATAGTTATCCTCAGAACAGTTACCCCATAATCAGGGAGATACACGCAGGCTTACATGTTGCCAGCTCTCCAATATGCCTTAATGTAGGAAAAAATCAGAGTGGAGTGACAAGATATTTCAATTTCATTCCAGTTTAGTCCTTAGTCTTTCTGCCGAGACTGTTGGCAAGAGGGCTGGGTGGGGTGGTGGTTTTGTGACATGGAAGCTCAGGCACTAGGAAATGGACTGATGGGACCATATCAGAACAACAATCCCCTTGAAATGTCTATTTTTGACTGATTTCATTACCTGGTCTATTATCTTTTCAATGCATGTTTGTAATTCATCAGAGTTAAGCTTTATCTAAACATATCAATGTTAACCCTTATGGGCCATATCGTGCATCTCATATAACCACTGGTGAAGACACAGTGATGCAAGTAGTCCTGTTTAACTCAGTAAAATGACTCACATGAGAAAGCACAGCCTCACCAATGGCTGCATAACTGAGGCCTTTATTTTCCACTCTGCATGTTGGAATAGAAATTAAAATAACAGTGTATTCTCCAATGCTATAATGTGTCTAAATTGTATATCATTTTTTGCAAACAAACAGGGTTTAAGTGCTTTCTGTATTTCTTGTAGACTACGTAAATAATAATGTCAAGACTATGGTAGCAATAATGACCTCCATGAATGGGTCAGCAGTTCAGCTCTAATTTGGATAATTCTGGTCTGAAGCATACGCACAAAATGTTCATCACCAGTGCACTTAGGCTAAAACCACTGTGTGCACTGAGGTTATTATGACAATCCAAAAACAATTTATTTCAGAGTGCTGGAATGAATACTTAAGTCCCTCAGTTTTATTTAATAAAAGCAAAGAATTCATTCTAGATTTTATACAGTCCATTCATCAGAATGAATTAAATATTTGATAACCCGTGGTTTAATTTTTTATAATATATAATGAACTGCAATAGCTCTTCCTGTGTCTTCTCCGTTTCTACACTATCAGCAGGAATCAAAGGTCAAGCCCAAGTAATAAGAGAAAATTCAGCTACTTCCAAATGCTGAGTACCTGCAGAGTAGTAAGCAGCATGAGAATAAAACTGCAAACCAAGCAACTATATATGCATACTCCCAAATGTCTAATAAGGAGGGCTGGTTTTCTAGAACTTACAATGGCTGCCTTCCCAAAAATTCTGTAACACCTTTTTGCCAAGCATCTCAAACTGCTTTACTAGCATTATTTAAGCTTCATGATACCTCATGAAGCAATTTTGTTCCCATTATGCAGACTTAGGATATGTCTACACTTACCATAGATCAATACTGGGGTGATCAATCCACCAGGGTCAATTTAGTGGGTCTAGTGAACACCCACTAAATTGACTGCAGATCACTCTCCCATCAACTCTTGTACTCCACTGGAACGAGAAGCATAAGGTAAGTCAAATGGAGAGTTTCTCCCATCGACCCAGTGTGGTGTAGACACTGTAATAAGTTGACCTAAGCTACATCAACTCCAGCTACATTATTCAATTTTCTGGAGTTTTGTAACTTAGGTCAACTTAACCCCATAGCGTAGACCTGCCCAAAAAAAAGGATGGACTGAGCAGCTAATTGACTTGTCCTAGGTCAGTGGCAGAGCCAAGATCAGTATCCAGGAGTCCTGACTCCAGGTCTCCTGCATAACATATGTAGAATCACTAAGGGCAGGGGGGAATACATCTCTCACAAGTTTTTACTCTGTTTCAACTTACTGCAGTTACAGGTGTTATATATTTTCTTACCTGTTCCCCCAGACAGACACCCATGCCTGCACTAACCACACATGTAGAGCCCTTATGTCCACTACAAATATGTCAATCCACAATGTTATCAGTATAAATTAAAACCTAATGATGAAATTAATGTAATTACCAAAATTAAAAGCAATTCCTGATTTAGCCTTATTTCTGGTCTCTGAAAGTGGCATTCATTTCAGTCCCAGAATAGACTCATTTGGCAGCAGGAAGAGGTAGGTGTCTGTGATGTTCTCAGATGGGTGAACTTCACTGGTACTCCTTTCAGCACATATCTAATTAATTTGCTCAAGTGCCTAGAGAGGCCAAAAGAGGAACCTTTTTTTAATTCATGCAGTCAGCAGAGATTTACACTTTAATTTCTTTTTAATTGGATGTACTGATAACGATGCATCAAAAAATGTCTTTTAAACCACTCACTCTCTCTCCGCAATTCTTTTCTTTATCCATCACTCTTAGCTGAAATAAACATTCGTTGCTGGGTGGCTAGTAGGCAAGTTAACTCAATCTTTTTTCACTCTGACACAGCTAGTCATTAAGTTAATAAGGGGCTTTGGCTGGACTCAGTTTCTCACTTCATAAACTTGTGGGCCCATTTCAACAACTAAAAGAGAGAAAAATGACAGCCTCCCACTTCATAGGCTTGTGGCTGTTAATGGTAAATACCTATTTAAACTGCAGGTATCTCACAGTATCCTCATTAGGTGAGGTTTCTGTTTCCTTCTTTTGCTCAGGTCCCCAGGGAAGGTACAGGACCAGGATCAATGGATCCTATGATGCTGAAGACTACAAACAGAAAAGAGAATATACTAAACTCTCCCACTTCAATGGAGATAGTTACCCCAGGGATGAATCCAATCAAGGATGCTTACTAGACTACACTAAAGATGTATTTGTATATCACTATAACATCTCATATTTTAAAAAAAAAACTAAAACTATGACATGCTGTGTTCTATATGAATAAAACGTACTTCTGCAGGAACCATTTGATACAACATACTGCCACTCTGTCTTTCAGTGCTACCAGCAAAATTCAATACATACAGATAACAGTTACAGGAGTCTTATAAGGATATGGTTTCAGTCAGCCTCCAATCCAGCCCCCATTTGTGCTCATGAATTTGGGCATGCCCTTTAATAATTCACATGAACATGACAGAATTCATGGCTGCAAAACATGGTGGTGCCTAATCTGTTTTGCAGGTGCAGATTCTAACACCTTCCTATGCACTTGCACAGCAAAGTGCAGGCACATACAATTCCACATGCACAAATGAGGATTTCAAGTTGAAAACTTTGGCATGGTCATCTATTTTTCCACAATTACTGTATTTGAAACTGGAGAACTGAGGTGCATTACTCCTTCACTGTAGACAAGAAATAAGCCTCAGTCATGATGCATACATCTGGATCAAAACTTTTCGAAAGTTTGGAGTGCGTAGATCAGATTTCCTGGTTCACAGCCACTTCTAATATAAAGAGAATTTGCTTATATCCCAAGTTCATTATAGACCTGTTCCATTGTCTTACAAGCTTGGCAAGTTCCTTAATTGAGACACCGTGGTAGATAGCCTATTAGCCCAATTAAGCAGCTGCCCTACTTAAGTCAAGGTACTTTAAACAATGTGGAGAAAAACGTGTATTTGAAATAAGATCCTGTACTAAATCAAATGCAAGAATAATTGCATTCAACTTTATGTCTTATTCCCTGTGTCTTTATCTGCCAGCTTCTCTATGAAAAGCCAGAGTTCAAAATTTCAGATTTTGAGAGATTTGGAGCTGCTCTGTCATATTTTGTAAATACTGTAGGTTGGCCTGATTACTGGGAGTTTTTCTATATGATTATTAGTTTAACACAACAGGAGTCTAGAAAAACAGCCAGAAGAAAAAGAATGGCTTAAAACAGCCACCTTTCAGCAAACCATTAAGGAACAATGCTAGAACCATTAGCTTTGCTAGTTTTGCCTCCTCTCCAACCAACCTAAAAAACATGCTTGGACCAGGATAGAAAAAACTCCATAAACACAGAAGGACAAAAGAATTCTGGCATGATGAAAAGGGACATTATCTCAGGGAGAGGCAGTAGTTATTCAGGGGAACCAGAGGAGACACAGGGAATGGCTGGTGGTGTCTGAAGAAATTAATTTTGCCTAGGTTATCATCAGGGTATGGGGAGCTTCTAAGTGAAATAAATGAGTTTAGGCTATTTATTGTTTTAAAATCTCTTTTCTCTCTAGAAGCATTGATCCTTCTGCTAAATAAACAATACTTTGGTTTTAAGAAGTCTGTCTGAGCACTGCATATTAGTGGTCACAAATTCCTGAAGGGCAGAGCCACAGGTGCCTGAACTCAGTTGGACCTCCAGGGAAAATATGATTGATACACAGCATACTGAAGGCTAGAAGATGGTCTAGGAGCAGGAAGATTGCAAATTCCACCTCACGGTAAGCTAAAGCATGAGGCTTAACACCTGAGGCATGCACACAGAGAGCCTGAAAAGGTGACTGAGGTGCAGCTAGCCCTGTAACTATATCACACATCTACTATCCATACAATATTTAGCATCTGGTTAAGCTCCACTTAACCCCTTGGCACTAGCTAAATCCCATTCATATTAAAACTATCCCAATAATTAAACATTCACAGGTTTCTTAAGAGTCAGTGCAATAATTCAGCAAACCTAATTAACGGCATACCAATTAAATGATATATTTGGAATTTAATACCTATGTGGTATCAGCATTATTTTCATTTACAGATTACAGGAATGTGGCATGGAGTGTGATGGCTATATCTACATACCTTCCTGAACAGTGGGGCCGCCTTGCAAGTTTTATTAGTGTGTCTCGTGAGCAGTGGCAATTCTAAATTCTGAGGGTCAAGAACAAAATTCTATGTCACAAACATGCAGAGCAAAGTAACATGAAGTCTTATGTTTTCTAATTTTTTTCTGATTTTCAGTTTTCAAAATTGTTGAGACTTTTCAAAACAAAACATTTCAATTTTCATTTCAAAATGACCTCATGTTCTGATTTTTACTTGAATTTTATTTTGCAAGATTAAAAACAAAACAAAATTTGCCTTTTTTGACTCACCAGAAAGTTCAAAACTTTTTTATTTTGGATGACCTGAAACAAACCCTGCCACCTCCAAGTCCCAACCCTGCCGGTTTGGCTACTGAACTCAGTTATTCACACAGCTCTGCTGCTGGATACCAAGGTCTTAACGGGTGAATATAAGCCATTTCCAGTTTTGATCTCACTTTAAATGCAGCTTCTACAAAGCTTACATTTACCTGAAATTGTGTTTCATAGACTGTCTGCCACTAGGGACCTTGCAACCCAGGGGAATCCAAGGGATGAGTCCAGACCATAAACTTGAATTTTCTTCCTGGATCTAGTGATACTTAGCGATAGTAAGAATTGCTGATCTGTGGAACATGCTGCCTGAGTGCCTGCTCCTTTTGTTTGCCTAAATAAAGGGCTCCATGCATCTATACTGTTATCTTTCCATAACATTAATAAAGAAGTTATTAAGTAGACCCAAAGATGAGAGAAATTAATGGGAGGCCTATAGCACTATCTGTAGAAAGAAAATTAACTGCACAGTCCAATGTTGCTATATCGACCATTTATGTTAAAGATTAAACAAGAGGAAGTAAGGTATAAATATATTAACAGCTCAGATGCACTTTTAAAGGAAATAAACTGTGAGCAAATTTTGAATTCATTTTTTAAGAAAAGATCAAAGGCAGAGAACTGGCTTGAGCCAAGAAATGTGCCGGCAGATACCAAAAACTCAGCATTTCTGATTCATGTGAAATTCTGACATTTCTAAAGTTTCCACAGAGTGGAGTATTAAAAAAAATTCATCTTGGAAGCACTGAAACATGTTGTTTTCAAAATAAAATATGTCCCCAGAAACCCTGGCAGCAGCTCAGTAAAACTTACAATGATTGGTGTCAAGGCTCCCAAACTCCCAGGCCAGCTGGATCCCTGGGCTGCTGACTCCTTCAGTTTGGGACGAGAGCTGCCCCAAAACTTGGGCAGCCAGCTGGCCTAAGAGTCTTCCAGGTTGCCTGCTGCAGTGTTAGAAGCCTAGGCCCTTATGTGTGTGGCAGTTCTCCGCAAGGGTCGTATTTCTGGACTTTAATGCACTCACCAATACACATATATAATCTGAAATCTTATTTTATGTGTATTTAAATGAGGTATGATGTGGAGATGTCAAGTGGTGCTTGCAAGCATACCGGAGAGGTGAAACAACAGTATCCAAAGTGAGAAAGTGTCATTTTTTTGCACAGTTCCAGAAATACTGCAATATGGCTTTGACTGCAGTTTTCACTGATTATGTTAATTCCAACACATTAATATGGTGTTTATTGGTCAAACGACAATGTATAAAAACATGTTATTAGTTTTGTATGGGCATTTTTTTTCATAAATGATGACGCTATCAACATTTTGCAACATACTAAAGTGAAATGTTTTCACACAGCATAATCTTCATTGTCAAAGTCACTCACAAGTGATTATAATAGTTTTCTATAATTTCCAGTGAAATTTGCTGATATAGATATTTTGGTCCTTACTCTTCACTACTTTCAAAAATTGGAACACATAATTTGTGGTTTGAAATAGGCACAGCACAACTGACAACCATCACTTCATACCTGTGCATGCAATTTGTGATGTGCTTACTCCTATAACAAAGGTCTTGCTGTCATTCCTATTTGATATTGAGAAAAACAGTCTATGTTTAATGTTGTGAAAAGAAAAGAAGTTGCTTACTGCTACAGAGATCTTGCCAAATTGGGCCAAGCCACAATTTCTGCAGCACAGAAATTTTTAGCAGTGTTGCATGACCAGAGAGCGAAAGAAAATGAGACCCACAAAGACCTTAATTGCTTGTGCCTCAATCAAGCCATCAAAAAGAACAAGTCACTGGCCAAACTCCCACCATGTGAGGACAGTTTTGAAGACTATGTCAAAAGAGCATCTTAGCAAACAAAGATTTGGATGTCTCTGCATACTAGTAAACCGGATATTGGATTACCATTACAACATGAATGGAAAAATGTGGATGATAAACCATTTGCTGTATTCTTCAAGAACCCAACAGCATTTAACTTTCTAAAGACCTTATCTGTGCATGTACCAGTAGGGGTCACTGTACAATCAACTGTGCCTCTAGTTAGAACAATCTTCCCTGTACTGAACTGAGTACTGTACATACCAAAGCAGTGAAGACTGTGGTAAACCACACAATCTGGAGAGAGATCATAATGCTGAATAAGATGATGATAATGATGTTGATTAGAAATCTCACCATTGCTATTACATTTCAATTATTCTTGTATAAATGTATTACATTATTAGATTTTGTTTAATCCTTTAGATCAGTGGTCTTCAAAGTTTTTACTCCTCGGTCCCTTTTCGTGGAGGAAAAACTCATGCGGCCCCCCGGGGGTATGTCCACCGAAATGCCGCCGCAGAAAGCGGAAGCTTCTGCTTTCCGTGACGGCATTTCGGCGAGACCAAATAGAGCACCCGGGAGTTTGGCGGTCTCCCAGATGGGATCGGTGATGGCACCGGGGTCTTGCGCACCCCTGGGGGTGATCTCGCGCACCCTGGGGGTGCTCGCACCCTACTTTGAAAACCACTGCTTTACATTGTTGTAGTGATGCTTTGAGGTCACAAATAAATACAACTTCATGTGTTGAAATAATACACAGAGTCATTAAACTAACAGAAACAAATGCAAATATTTTAAAGTGGTCATTTTAATATGTTGATAGTGTTGTTTGTCCATGTTTCTATGGTAGCGGCACCACTTGGCCACTCCATGGCATATCATCTTGAAGTAGACATAATACACTTTCAAATGACATATGATGTGCATGTGTGTAGAAAGTGTGCATTAAGTTAACCAAATCAGTGGTGTCTGCTTCTTGCCTACTAAATCCATGGCTTCAGGTGGACTCCAAGGGCTTGCAGAGTCCTAGCTGCACAGTAGCACTGGAAGTCCTGGGTCTCTAGCCTCGAGGCAGTACTTGAAGCAGGGATATCCTAGAGCTGCAGACCCTGAAATCCGAGGTTTCCTGCAGCCTGCCAGGCAAGCTGGCAGGGAACCAGGTTCTGCGAATTAAAATTCATCAAACCCAGACTGTTTTCATGAAACAATTCAGGTGTGATGAACTGGCATTTTCATTGTCAGATAAAACTCTGTTTCACTGGAAAATTTCCAATAAGCTATATGTGCAAGTTTCCCCTCTGCCCTTCATGTAGGGTCTGCAACACACCCTTCTATTACAGCCACAGCTCCTCTGAGTAGAAACTCCCAGCCATGAACCAAACTGCAGTGATTTGGTCTACACTGATACCATTTTATTTTCACTTGTGACCAGGCACAGACAAGAAGTCAATCCATGAATGTGAACTTCCTCAAACTTTAGGGGTATTCAGACCCTAGTTTGCACTTCAGAGCTCATAATGAGCCACACCAAAACCCTACATCAAAACACTTCCAAACTTTAGGGAAGCTCAGATCTCTATCTGAAATGTGTGACTTGGGCCTCTCTTTAAAGACGCATCTTCACGAGGCAAAAGGGTGTGTTCTTAACTGGAGACCGCTAACTCAAGACAACGAACACAAGGTAAAATCCTAGTGAAGACAAGGCAGTTTGTAGTTTTCACCTGAGTTAGCAGGTCAATTTAAAGACAATGGGGCATTCTGGGGTTTAGTCTGACCTGCTAACTCTTGTGAAAACTTCAAACTACCTGGTCATCACTAGAATTTTACCATGTGTTTGTTAATTTAAGAACACAATTTTTTCGTGAGTACAGGCCTAATTCTGATGAAAGTGTATTTATTTTAAGTCAAGAGAGTGAAAAGAGAATGCATTAACCCCATGTCAGTATATATATTTATCAATGCTATATATAACCGTCACTGACCAATCTCATAATCAATCTTTCATCTCATGACTTTAACACACAAAAAAGTCATTAGGCTTCTTATGATGAATAATTTCTGTTGCAGATTAGAGGCATTAGAAAGCAAGGTGTGAAAAATGTCCTGCCTACAGCAACTTTCCCAGTTTATTGAACCACTCTCATGAGACTTGTTATAATGAAAATGAACATGTGCCATCCATATAGTCAGTTAAGCACCATCTGTATTGGTTAAAACCTGATGCAGTGAGGTTATGAGCTAATTTACATTTCCATTCATCATTCAGTCCTCTCCAGGCAGTAATAAGTCAAACATCCACACTACCAATTGGGTAGCTAATTAAATAAGCCCTTTGAGGGGACAATTCAAATTTTGCTTATCCAACTTTAAAAGTTGCTGTTTTGCAACAATTAATTATGAATGCATTTCAGCTTCCTGTTTTGGTGCATTTCTTGCTGATGAAAAGGTAGAGTCTTTGGGGTGGGTGGGGGAAGGGGAATTTCAAGAAGACAATGCAACCATGGGTTCTTACGAATCTGAAATTTTTTATCCAATCTATTTAGCATATTAAGCATAGTTTGCATTTTTGTTTATTTGCTAGGTAATCTGCTTTGATCTGTTTGCTGTCACTTATAATCACTTAAAATATATCTTTTATAATTAATAATTCATTTTGCTTTATCTAAATCATGTTGGAGTAAAGTGTGTGGGAATCATAACTCACAGGTAAATGGTAGTTGAACATTCCTCTCCACATCGTGGGGGGGGGGGTGTGTGTGTGGGAATTTTATGAGCTTACACTGTATGGTTCCATGTGGATGGTCTAATTCTGGGTTTATACTCCAGAGGGGATGAATGCCTGAGGACCTGGGAGTAGCTTTCCCATGTAGGGGCTGCTGAGAGAGTCTGCGTGTAACTGCATCTGGGTGTGTCCCTACCTATATGTATGTTAGTGGTGAAAATGAAGGCTGGAGGGCACTGCAGCTTGTCACTGCAGTACAGTGTGAGAGGGAGCCCGGGCTGGTGGGTCAAGGGGCTCAGTAGTACCCCAGTTCCAGGTGACACCCCGGGGGGAGCCTATCACAATCAGAACTGGACACAGTTTCAAGGTGTGAGAGCTCCATGGATTTATATAGTAGCATTATATATTCTGACTTATTTTCTGTCCCTTTCCTAATAATTCCTAACATACCATTAGCCTTTTTATGAAAGCTTCTTCACTGTCCTGAGGTGTGTTAAACACAACAAATCCAGCATCTTAGCAGGGGGTTAGACTAGATGATCCTTGTGGTCCCTCCTAACCCTATAGTTCTACAATTCCCCATGACCTGTGTCTGTCTTAGCTTTTTAGTCAATGTTGTCTCATTGTTTCCTTATACTCCCCAGCTGTCCATATCCATCTGTTGCCTCTTGTCTTATACTTAGATTATAAGGTCTTTGGGGAAGGTACCATCTTTTTGTTCTGTTTGTATAGCACTTAGCATAATGGGGTCCCCACTCCATGTTTGGTGCTCCCAGGTGCTTCAGTAATAGAAATAAACCACCACCACCACAACATCCTGTAGCTCCAGAAATACATCAAGCCATTAAACCATGTCCTGAAGATACACAGGTAAGGATTTTATAATGATTTTTCATTTTTATCTTAACAGTGGTTCCTTTAAATTATTAATTTAGATTAACAAATAATTCATTATTTTTTAAGATTAATTGCTGACTTGTGCCTGACTCTAAATACATGATTTGGAGTGAGGGAGTGACATATTTCCATCCTGTGAGAGGCACATTATTGCCCTGAAGAATGATAATTGGTGAGGGTGCTATAACTTCAGAGTCTCAATAGTAAGAAGTCATAGAACGTAAATCATATTTTTTTTGCAGAATCTCAGCAAAGCACTCCAATGTAAAGACACTGCCATATCATACACGCCCAGATATTTTACAGTACTCTCATGGGAGAAAAAGCCTTAGGGTGATGACATTAAGAATCTATGTGACCATTTTGCTGGGAGTAGTCATAGATAAAATAGCCATAGTTTTCATTTGTTAAGATAAGATGCTATAATTCCTGTTTAGGATTAAAGCTGTTTAAATCAGGTCATGGTTTACAGGCACTGAAATGGTTATTGCTGCATCATTTAATGCTTTTACAAAGATGATTTTCAAGCCAGAGATGAGTTATCTTATCTCCATTTCTGTGTTAACCACACACCTTCTGGTTCTGTCCTCTCTAGTAGCATCAAGACCAGCTGGCTATCAGCTCATGAGGTACAGTCTCATGCCCTAAGAGCTCCAGAGGTCCCAGGTTTGATCCTGCCTGCTGCTGTCCAGGATCTTTCAGCATTACATACGTACTCTCAAACAAAATCAAGGACACTAAGAGCTTAGTTACTTTAAGGAGACTCTCAGGCAATACTGGAAATAAACAAATGTAGTGGTGGTATGTAATATACTTACACAGGGTTTCTTTCTTTCTTTCCCCGCACCCGCATCTTCCCCTAGTTCCTAGTTTGATAGTGTCAAAATAGATCCAGGAATATTAAATAATTCCCCTTTAATTATTCAGTATTTATCAATATCATGTTTAGGGCCAGAGATGACGCAGCTAAAGCAAACAGAATGGTTGCACTCCCTGAACTAACATGAAAGAAATCCGGATGTAGAAGATTTTACCTTAGAGTGAAACTTCATAAAATTTAAATTCCCTATAACCCAGAGCTTGAAGCAGATAGAATGTAGTCCATTACAAACAGGAAGCAATAGTTACATTTGGTTGGAAAGATAATTTATGAGCCTTCTACCATTTCATACTTTGAAACTGAGTCAGTTAAAAGTGGGAGAAAAAAAGCCAACCTGGCTAACAGAAAAGTAGGTGAACTAATATATCTTCTAGGTGATTTGTAAAGTTAGAGACTGAAATGACACAGAGGACATATGTAATTTGAATAACAACATTTTAAAAACTAGGACTTTAGAGAATAGTTGGTGTTATAATGAAGGGTGATATAGTAACTTCCATACCAGAATGCTTTTAAATTTTAGAATAGAATTCCTGCTATGTTCTACAACCATTACAATATGAAGAGCATGATGAAGGACATATTGAAAAGTTGGATAATTTAGGAAATTGACATTGGGCAATGGAGATTTTCAACTCTCAGTCGCTACCATTGGTCAGCTCTTTGGTGGCTTATTAACATATTTGACAAACCCCCAGTCTGCTTCCTAGCAGATATGTCTTCACCACAGGGGAAAAAAAACACAAACACATTCAGCACTTCTATTGTAAGTCTCAGCTGAAGAGCCAAGTACTGAATGGGAGCAGAATCTGAATGAACCTTGCACTCCCAGAAAAGGTCTCTACAGTGACAGCTTGAGACACACTGGCAAAGTACCATGGGTGAAGCTTGTGGCTGCCATTGCCTGTACTATAAAAATGTTATGGCTAACCAGGAGACATGAACCTCCAGTGCTATCAGTCAGGTACCTTTCACCAGGAATAGCGCTTGTTGTAAGTGCCTTCAAATCAGAGAGGAATCACTATGTCCTTTGGAAAGCTACCTACCAGCAACCATTTATTTGATCATGTTACAAAGCAGAAAGGAACCCAACAGGCATAAGTGGTATTTGATGACATTATGTTGTTTAATTTTCTAAACACAAGTACTACATGGACATAGCTTGGTAGACTGGGCCAGCTTGCACTTATTAAGTAATGGATACCATCAATCAATAACAGCTGCCTACACCTGTCTTGTTAATCAATCTGAGTGGTTGGGCTGTCTGACAGGAAGCAGAGTAGAAGAGTTGCACGGGTGGAGAGAGATCACATTATCACTCAAAAGCATTGACAATTCCATTTCCAGATTTCTTCTCAACAAAAGATTTGGTGTCTGAATGCTTCACGACAGATAAGACAGGCAAAGGGAACTGTTAGCAGAGGTTTTGGTACTAACAATAGTCAGCCACTACCTGGCCCAGGAGTCCATTTCAATTTTCAGTTGCTGACAGAGGATATATTCAGGCTGCATTTCTACCTCCACGCACTTTATTTTACTATGTTAGTTTTATGCTTTTCAGAGAACAAAATGCAGAAATGCCACCTGAATGCCAGGTCTGCTTAACAGTGCCATGTGACTCACAAGGAAAATCAGAGGGTAGCAAGTGGAACTGAAAAGCATCAGAGTTAAATAGATTTTTGCATTTAATACAACCAGGAGCTCATTTTCCAAGATCAGAGCACCCTCTGTAGCAACTGACTTCACTGTTCAACACCACTGAAAAATCAAGCCATGAAAAGTCTAGGAAGAAAGTTGCTGAAAACTTCTAATTATTATCATTCTTCTGCCTCACTCTCCCCCCTTCCCTAAAAAAATATGAAACATCTACATTATGTCCATTTAAATGACATACTCCAGACATGAAATATATGTACACATCTGCTGGTTAATGAGATTCAGCTCTCACTAATTTTCAGTTAATAAAGTTCAGATAGTTACAAGGAGAAAATGAAGACACAATGGTCTCTCTAGGGGAGAGAGAGAGAGAGAGAGAGAGAGAGAGATGAGATAATAGGCAGGTGACTTAATTTCTAATTCTGTTTATGAAGCTGATTTGCTGTATAACCTTGGACAAGCCATGAGTTAATCTCTCCAGACTTCAGTTACCCTTTCTATGTACTGTGCATAATAAAGCAAACCTACTTTTATAAAGCATCCTGAGATTTACACATACCAACAAGCCATCGGTACAACGTTACTAAATACTATTATATTTAAATTGCTAACTGAGTTTCATTCTTCATGTCCCATGCTGAACTGAAAGTTATGGTTTTCACTCAGTTACTACGGAGTCCTATGATCAGGACAGTCTTTCTGGACAAGAATCATTTGTACTCATCATTTGCACTACAGAGCCAAACATGTTTCTGCAATTTACTTGTTTTGGTTTACTAGACTCGTTTTCTCTTTGTCCTTTTCTTTTGCAGATAGAAGCCCTTATGGCCATGCTCAGGAAACTTCCTTTGCCATCAGAAAGGTGAACAGCAGGTGGACCTACAGATTTAGAGGCTGTCTGAAAACAAATGTACTATTGGAAACGTGTCGTAGTTCATGTAGAAAACAGAAATGCAGAACCAGGTACAACAGTATCTCTTATCTTCTGTTATTACCAAAGTTAACTCTGTGCCTTACATCCATTTCAGAGGTAGCTGTCGTAAATTGGCCTTTTGTACACTGCTAGTCCATTACTGTGAATGGTCTTCGTAAATGGAAAACACGGGATGAATAAATTGCTCAAATGTACTTTGCTACCCTGCCTCTGAGACCATGTGAGAGGGAGAAACTGGAAAATAAGGCATCTCCATTTCCCTTCCGGGGTATCTTGATTCCATCCAATGGCTGCATAGCATTTGGGTACATTCAGTGACGACTTAAAAATGTCTTTAAGCTTGGTTATTTTTCACTATTGTGGGAAACAAATAGAGTTAAAGTCAACACTGTGTTTCTCATACTGACTATTCTAGTTCTCTTGTGTTCACAGTACATTTACAGTATGTCTTGTCTCTTGGATAGAAGAATATTTTCTGATGTTATAGTGCCTAGTTGTTGTTTTTCAGAGCAATTTTCAAGCTAATTTCACTAAGTAACTTGGTAAATACCATTTTCTTTCAAAAAAATATTTTTTTTCCTGTCAATGTTGTACCTGTCAACAAATAAAATAACTTCCCTAATAATTTATATATCTTGGTTTTCATGTTAATATTTTCATACAAAATACACTTTATAGGAAAATATATTAAATAGACAGCATTTAGAATCTGCTCACTCCATTTTCAATCCAGATTTCCATTTCATTTGGGGACAATTTTGCATCAGTACTGAATAAAACTGGATCATACCAAAAGCTCAAGATGCTTACCACGCTTACCACAGTCATGAAAGAAGTCACTCACAAATTACCATAGGAAATATGCTGAAGGCTGTATCCAAAATATATGGCATATTTTAAAAAATCTGTCCAAAGTACTTTACAACATGATAAACATAATGCAGAGCTATAGTATCTCGTTGCAGACAGCTAGATATAACACTATGAAAAATAAAGGCCTAGCCTATTGTACTACATTTGGATAAAATAGACCTA
Organism: Dermatemys mawii; assembly: GCA_007922305.1. NCBI lineage: Eukaryota > Metazoa > Chordata > Testudines > Dermatemydidae > Dermatemys > Dermatemys mawii. Next base: position 39,572,707 of record ML677335.1, on the reverse strand, counting down.
ATACACTTTGATGTACATGGATTACTAAACATAAAGCAGAAAACATTCCAGAGGGTAAAGGAAATCAGCAATAAACAAGTAACTCCAGAAATCTAATTTTAGTTACCATTTCATCTTTTCTAAATACTTTCCTGGCCATTATTTTGAGGCTGTTGTTATCCACCAGGTTATTTCTAATGTCCTGCATATGAGAGATGTCTGTGAGATAAAAAGGTGGCTGAAATAGAATCAATTCTCTCCGGGATGTTTTGCATGTAACGTTACAATGAAATCAGGCTCATGGAGGGGGCACACTGATAATTTTCATTCAAATGAAGGGTGATTTTATAAGACCACTACAGCTTTCCTTGCTAGAAAACCTAGTATTCTCAGCACCTTAATAGCAAAAAGCAACATGGTAAACAATACTGAAAATGCACCAAGAGTAGCAGGATCTTGGTTTAAACTGAGCCAAGAAATAAAGAATCCAATGTAGAAGTGTATCTCACAGATAGAAATTGCTGTAATCTGTAACTGCTTTTGCTGCAAGTGTGATTGGCATGCATAGAAGGACCACCAGGTGGAGTTTTCCCATTTAGAGTAGGACCCTAACCGAGCTGCCAGATACAGACCAATTGCTACAGAAAATGAGAAAGTGAAGCGGGAGAAAAAAATGTTTGTAGCAGAAGTGTCTTTTAGGAATCTGATAATTGGGTTGTCATCACGCAAAAGCATTAAAATCAGTGCTTCAGCCAGGAGTTTCCTTTCAAAACCTCCAGAATACGGTACCAAGCTGTGTTTATGAGGTGCCCAGCTCACCAGATTCCCAGATGTGCCAGAGAAACTGACTTCTGAAATAGTTGGTATGTGCAACAAATTACCTCTGAATGGCCCATCTCTCTGATAAAACGGGTGGGAAAAAACCCTCAAGACCACTTTCAGCAACAGCCAAGTTCCTGCTACTGCACCAAAATGTTTAAAAGAGAAGTAATTTTGTGTGCCAGGACTGCATTGATGACCAATTGCCTAGTATCATGCCTACGTGTTTGGACGACACAGTACCCACTCAGACAATGTTTGTACTCTCACCCTTGGTGCTAAAGAATAATCAGGTTAAACGGACAGTTTGCATAATAGTATACATTCCATCTGTTCAGTGAGTGGTCCCTTCTCTGTAAATGCACAACTCATTGGTATTACAGCCCTATTCTGTCTTGGGTGGGAATGAAAGGATAGCTATACTGTGAGGAAAACAGTCCATTGGTCATTTATTAAGGTAGATTATATTGGCTCTTTTAGATGTCACCAAGACAGACGGTAGACTTGTAGATGCCGGAGAAATCTATCTGTATTCCTTGGGTCACCAGAGTACACATAACAGGGGAATGCTGCCTGCAGACATTAGCAAGTCAGAAGAGGTCTGCAGAAGACACTGAACAGAGAATCCAGTTACATTCATGTCTACAGTTCTTCCCATGATTGTCAGCGATCAGGCAAAGATTAACCTTCAGTGCTCAGAAGCCTAGCAGGTAATACTCTTACCAGTATCACAAAGGCAGAAAACTGACCTCATACCAGTTTGTTCTGCTTACAACTGTATTCTGATATGCAGGTGTAGCTATAGCAGAGAATACATAGGGTAGACCAAGTGGTCTAAACCCCACATGGATTGAGATATATTGAGAAATACAATGGTCTGCTATTAACATGAAAGCTAGTTTAGAAGCATTCAGGCAGACATAAGCTATAATTAAATGTGCTTCTCCTTAAAGTGAGATTATGGTCAGGGGGAAAAAAAAGATTGAGCCAAAGGAAAACTAGCAGTTCAGTTCCTGGTGTGTTTACAAGCCAGTTCTATTTATTTGATAGATAAAACAATCTTTTTCTGTTTTATTTTTTTAGCTCTACAATGTCAACACTGCAATAGGAGAACAACCTGGATTCTATTCTGCCTCAGGTTCCAAGCATATTGTTAGCTGAGTCCTATCTGCAGTCTTTATTACCAGTAATGGTGTGTGATAGGCAAGAAGAATCTTCTGACTTCTAGAATGTGGATGGAGTTTGCCGAGTTGGTGTGGGCATTCAAATTTGACCAGGAAGTCAGTGAGTCAGCATAGAGAGCAATGAGCCCAACCCTTCAGGATTGTCCCGGTGTCTCCTGGAATTAAAGATTAATCTTTAATTAAATATTATGTCATGTGCTGAAACCTCCAGGAATTCGTCCAACCAGAACTGGCGACCCTAAACACCACAGAGTTACTTATTTTTACACAGATCTTCTCTGACCGCACTTGCACCTTAAATTCTTTACATGGGGAAGAAGAGGGGCGATTAGTCTGTCTCAGGAAGCTTGCATATGCATGTCATGTTTTTTTCTCTAAGCATGCTCAGCAGAATCACTGATGTCAGTAGTGCAGGCCACAGAAAGCTGTCTTTGCATTCTGAGGGCCCTATTCTTTGGGGACAACTATCAGGCCTGAGTTGCTGCTCCTCCTTGTCCAGTCCTGCTGTTAGAGGGAAGCAGTGTGGAAGGGAGTTATTTTCTTCCCCTCTGTTACCATAGCTGGAAGAAGATATTTCATGGGACCATAAAATGAAAGGATTCTGAACAGAGCAGGTACTGAAGCGGTCATTTGTTTTGCTTGTGTCTAAGATCAGCCCTCAAGCCATCATCCATACATATGGCAAAGGATGGAAAGGTAGCTTCATGTTCCACTGTAGCAAAAGGCAGAGGCTGTCAAACCTTGGAGTATGACTTTGTTACTCATAGACTCAGACTCATAGACTTTAAAGTCAGAAGGGACCATTATGATCATTTAGTCTGACCTCCTGCACAATGCAGGCCACAGAATCTCACCCACCCACTCCTGCAATAAACCTCTCGCCTAAGTCTGAGCTATTGAAGTCCACCAATCATGGTTTAAAAACTTCAAGGTGCTGTTCGGTGACGGTACTGTTCCGGGTGGGACCCACTGAGAGTGCCGAATCAGGACAAATTGCTTCCAAAAGGGCAACTAGAGCTCAAAGCTGGGTTTTTTCCCACCTCTAAGGCAAAACAAACCAGCCAAACAGAAAAAACTTTGGTTTCGCCCCACTGGCTAGCCACAAGTCACACAAGCAATTCCCTTAGGTACTCCAGTTTCCCAGTATCACCACCAGCAGCCACCTGTCCTGGGGACAAATGGTTATGAAAACCAAATATCCTAATAAAAGAAAATGGTTCTCCCCAATTACAAAGAATCAGACCCCAGACCCAGGTCAATGTAAAAATCAGATCTTACCCACAAATCACGTTGATGCCAATCCTTTAGAATCTAAAATCTAAAGGTTTATTATACAAGGAAAAAAGACATAGGTGAGGGTTAGAAATGGTTAAAAGAAATCAATTACATGCAGCAATGGCAAATCTCTTGCATCCGTTGTACAATAAACTGCAGGTTCAAATCAAAGTCTCTGGAATACACCCCTCCAGGGATGGGTCATCAATCCTTTGGCCACAAGTCCTCCAGAGTAAGAATGACAGACTGAAGACAAAATGGAGGTCTCTCTCCCAGGTTTATATAGACTTCCACTTGTGGGTGGAAACCGCCTCCTTCTTGCTATGCAGAGTCTAGCTGTAAAATGGACTCAGACCCATGTGGTCCAGTTACATGAGTCTCCAAGATTCAGTTCCTGACCAGCTAGGCCACATTCCTGGGGAAGCTCGGGTGTGGACGGGCATCAACAAAGTTCATTGTTAGCTTGATTGGAACTTGATGGGCCATCAGGAAGGCCAGTCCAAGCTAAGAGTAATTGTCTGGGATTTCACGCAGAAGCCATCATAAGTTTGAAATGCAGACACTATACAGCCAATATTCATAACTTTAGCTACAAAAAAGATACACACATGCAGAAAGTACAGTCATAATCAGCAGACCATACCCTTTTTGTAGACACCTTATATGACACCCTTTTACCTAAGATTTGGTGCCACTACAGGATCTTGGTTGCATCAATGATCTATATGATCCCAAATAATTTCAATAATGTGACAAGTGAATCTTCCAGCAAGTGACCCGTGCCCCACAGCGCAGAGGAAGGCGAAAAACCTCCAGGACCTCTGCCAATCTGCCCTGGATGAAAATTTCTTCCCGACCCCAAATATAGTGATCAGCTGAGCCTTGAGCATGTGGGCAAGACTCACCAGCCAGACACCCAGGAAAGAATTCTCTGTAGTAACTCAGATCCCATCCCATCCAACTTTCCATCACAGGCCACTGGGCCCTTCTACCATGAATAGTCAAGGATCAGTAATTGCCAAAATTATGTTATCCCATCACATCATCTCCTCCATAAACTTATCGAGCTTAATCTTGAAGTCCGGTAGGTTTTTTGCCCCCACTGCTTCTCTTGGAAAGCTGTTCCAGAACTTCACTCCGATGGTTAGAAACCTTCATCTAATTTCAAGTCTAAACCTCCTGATGGCCAGTTTATATCCATTTGTTCTTGTGTCCACATTGGTACTGAGCTTAAATAATTCCTCTCCCTCCATGGTATTTATCGTTCTGATATATTTACAAAAAGCAATCATATCTTCCCTCAGCCTTCTTTTGGTTAGGCTAAACAAGCCAAGCTCCTTGAGTCTCCTTTCATAAGACAGGTTTTCCATTCCTTGGATCATCCTAGTAGCCATTCTCTGTACCTGTTCCAGTTTGAATTCATCCTTCTTAAACATGGGAGACCAGAACTGCACACAGTATTCCTGAAGTGGTCTCACCAGTGCTTTGTATAACGGTACTAACACCTCCTTATCTCTCCTGATGCATCCCAAAACCAAAATACTGGGAGAAACCAAAAACATATGAATTTCAAATCACGATGAGTCTACATGCGATTGGAGTCATAGAAACCCTTATGGAGGTTTCACAGCCAATATGGATATTGTTTACTTATTTGAATCTTTAGTTCTCATTGCCTACTAAACTACAAGAGCTAGTAATTATTAGAATTTAAAGTAATTTACTAAAAGTTCAGCGACTACATTTCAGCATTCACACGTTTCCATATGTGTCTAATTCTTATAGGCATTACATTGTGAGCTGCCTTAATTAATATTCTGAAGTACTTATCTTGTCTCATTGTCTTTCATTTGTTTATGATAAAAATACAAACTGGAGGTGTTTAACTGTAGCAAATAGCACATTTTTGATTTTGCACAAAGAATATTTCTGACATTCTGTAGAATCCCCCAAACTTTGAGACAACCTAATAGAAACAGAAACATGCCAAGGAAGAGGTGATTCCAACTATCAGAGACTCAGAGGCAGGAACTCTTGTTATGTGGGCATGGAGACAGTCATGTTTGCCTAATCAATTGTTTACAAAAACGAACAATAAAACTGCAATATTTATATAGCACCATTCAACCAAGGATCTCACACCATTCAAACATTTCAAGCTGTACTGTATAATAATTTTATCCACCCCTGAATTGCACACATTTCCAATGCTGGAAGGTAGCAGCCTTTATCCAAAGCATAGCAGCACTCTATAGCTATACACAGCAAAGAACATCTTATGTCACTTTCCAGGAGTAACACTGGGAATTAATGCCCAGAGATTTTTAATAAGTGGCCAGTGTGCCTCCTAGAGTACAGTATAATACAGGGGAGTTGATTTTCACTCAAAGAAAATAGTATCACCTACAGAATTAACTATCCCATTTCCTGCAGCACCTAGATCAGGGGTAGGCAACCTATGGCACGTATGCCGAAGGCGGCATGCAAGCTGATTTTCAGTGGCACTCACAGTGCCTGGGTCCTGGCCACAGGTCCGGGGGGCTCTGCATTTTAATTTCATTTTAAATTAAGCTTCTTAAACATTTAAAAAAGCTTATTAACTTTACATACAACAATAGTTTAGTTATATGTTAAAGACTTATAGAAAGAGCCTTCTAAAAATGTTAAAGTGTATTACCGGCATACAAAACCTTAAATTTGAATGAATGAAAGATGACTCGACACACCACTTCTGAAAGGTTGCCGACCCCTGACCTAGATCTTTCTTTGTGTTCTCTCTGAGGATAACTAAGTCCAAAATCCCATAAGCAATTTATTCTGATGCTTTAAAAAAAATCTAAAATGATAACAACTATAAACTAGAATATTAGTCACAAGTAGAAGAGGTCTGTTGGAATGACATCCTCACCTTAGATACTGATCCAGTCTAGGTTAAGAGAGCAGAGTCAGAGGTTGCGTGGCTACTTTTATATAAAATATTTCCTCCTCCCCCATTCATATTTTGTTTCTCTGCAGTACTTCTTTATCTGAGAAGCAGTGTGATCTGGAGGAACAAGCATGAGACTACAAGTAAAAAAGTCCTGAAGTCTAATCCAGTCTCAATCACCAATTCGCTATCTTCCCTTGAGCAAATCTTTGCCCCTCAGTTTCCCCAACTGTAAACTAAGGTTTAACACAGTTTATTTGCCTACTGGTTTGTTTTTGCAAAACTCACTTTAATTTCTGATGAAAGAATAAAGTCTGTGGGAGAAGAGAAGGTGTACATGCACATATATGCATGTGTACGACCTCAGTAGAAGTGTAAATCAGCTCCGAAGAAAATGGCTGCCATCTCTGCATAGGCTTAATATAAAAACGTGCAGAACACAGAATACAAACGTGTTAGAACGTAATAGTTACATTATTCACACCTATCTCACAGAGGTGTTAGTAGTTGACAAGTCCAATCTGCTCCCATGGAACTTCAGTGACAAAATATTCACTGGAAGCAGGCTCTGGCTCAATATTTTTGTGAGGCTTTGAAGATATAAATGGATAAGTGCTAAGTATTCTTTAACTTGTCCTCTAGTGAAAACAGTGCAATGAGGAAACAGTGTTTTCCTAAGGATACCAGTCATGTGATCTGAAAATAAATGGCAGCTCTGCCTTCTTACTCCTTATCCCATCCTTCATCCTGATTTTTCTTGGAAGGAAATTAAGCAGCAAGTTCCTTATCCCCCACATCCTTCTCCAGCTCTCACATACACAGACTCTGTCCTCCATCTGATCCAAGAACCTAAGGTTAATTGCTGTTATGACCTATATTCAAGAGGATTTGTCTCTTGAGTAGAACAATCTAAATATCATCCCCACAGCTCACAAAGCCACTACTGGCACCTGCCCTTTTCTGCTTAACTGCTGTGCAATAGCTTAGCACCATTAATGCAATGGGCTCTCTGAAGCTTTACACAAAACCTGTTCATTTTCTAGAGAAGTCATATTCCATTATAGTGATTTGACATGGGAAACTTGAGATCGTTATAAAGAACAACTTTAAATTTGAAGACTAGAATATGCTGACAACAGTAGCCCTCACATAGGGGACATGCCAAAACAACAACAGCCTCATGTTTTTGCTGCAAGATAGAGTACCAAGTGATTGATATTTTAGTACAACCTTGGCCCCTTCCCTCTCTTCACTTGTTCCAAGTCTGGTTCTTCATTACCTGGACTGCATGCAAAAATGACTGTGATTATTACCACCAATCTCCTAGACGACAGTGACCTCAGAAAACTGACGGAGAGTGGGGGATAGGGTGACCATATGTCCTGGTGATATAAGGACAGTTTCAATTTTTAGGTCTTTTTCTTATATAGGCTCCTATTACACCCCACCCCCGTCCCGATTTGCTGTCTGGTTACCCTGGTGAGGGAACTATTTGGCTTTTAAAAAGGAGAAGAATTTACAAATTATATACTAAATAAACACAGAATATTTTTTCAATGTATGCATTAGTTTTTTTATAAAAAGATAAAAAGATGGAATGCCACTTTGATATGGCTAAATCACATACTTAAAATGATTAAAGAAAACAATTTTTAGCCAATACGATGCAACTCAGTATATTTTTCATTAGACTGGAAAATATACAGTTAAAGATAGATGCACACACTTCTTAGAAAGGATACATTTAAGCAGCATCAGCAGCTTGGTTTTCTTTAATTGTTCCTTAAGCTTTCCATTCACCAGCCAGCTAACTTTGGGGTCCACACCAAAAACTGTGTTCTTTGTGTCGGTTTTTGTTTTTTGCAGTGGGAAAAAAAATAGCATTAAAGCAGCTAAAAAAGCTTAAACCTAGGCAATCCTAAGCCTTAACCTGCTTTTAATGCTTTAGATCTGTTTAAACAAGCAGGGTGGGGGAACAAAACAAAAACAAGAAAAAAAAACACAGTTTGAGGGCACATCAGGAAGGCAAAAGGGCTAACGGCGGTGGGTGGGAGAGTCATTGGGAGGTATATATCTGCCTTAACTGTTTCTTAAACCGTGCACTTATAAGATATGTGAGCCCAGATATAAAGATACAGATTAGGCCTGCAGTACCAATGACACACACTTTGACCTAACTGATGCCTGTTAAGCATATTGGTATGTAGTTTCCTATTGATGATGACAGGCACAGGCTGGCTTTGACCAGTGAGTACTTTCTAATTGCACTGCTGGGAACTTTATTTATTCCTTCTGACGAGGACAATAAAATGCAAAAATTACTCACGCACTCAAAACTGCAGTAACTAAGGTTGAACATGCAACCTTAAATCACATTTCTTACATTTACTAAAATATTTTTTTAAAATTAGCCCTGCAGGTTATGCAGATACCATACTGAGTACAGACAGAGTTAAAAGCTAAAATGTGCAAGCATTATATTCTTATGAATTAAATGCATTATCAGATTGCACACATTCTCATCCACTTGACTTGATCTCTCACACAACTTAGAATGCATTATTAGCAGCCCTTGCTTTTTCTTTACTCAGACATCAAATTCTGTTCATAAACCTTGGTTAGAATGCTGAACAATACTAATTCTTGCAGGAAGCTAGAGATATAAATGTGTCACTTGCAACTTAAGATTCAGAAAAACTTGTCTTGTGGAACTCATTTTCTAGACAACAAAAATATGTAAAGTATCAGGCATCTCTCAAACTGGAGCCAATGAGAGGCACTGACCATATAACAACAAAACCACATTGTGACAACCTCAATTTTGTTTCTTATAGTTTGAAAGATGGGCAGAGTGTATTGAATAAAGCCAACTAAGAGAAGTTAATAAAACTGGAGCAGGGAGGACTGTGAACATTTTCTTCCCCTCATCTCCCCCACTTCGAAAATTGCAAAATTTGAATTTGTTTGAGAATCCGTATTAGTGATATTAACTTTCCAGTGATGTAAGACACTACAGACGTGTTTGAAATGGACATCACCACAGTTCTGGAGTTCATCCTACCCTGACAGGGATATTTGGGGCAATTTCCCCTCAACATCTACCAAGATTCATATGTCAGGATTTTTCTAGTAGTAATTTAGGGAGAAATTTTAAAAGGCTCAGATGGTTGTTGGACTCCAAACTGCCATTTGCACCTTTAAAATTCTCCCCCACTCTTCCCCTTCTTTAGCTGAGGGCACTCTACTCTTAAACTGACTTCTTCTATCGATCTTCAGGGAACAATGTCAAGTTCTTCTGTTCAGTCAGATTGTCTAAGGAGATTCATATATTAATTATTACACTATTATGTTCATGTTTGTCTGAGACAACAAACATCAAGGGCCAAACAACCTAGTCCTTCAGATAAACAGGAAGCAATGCTATGTTGTACAATTTAAGGCACAGATGCAGGAAAGAAGTCTTATTCAGGATACGACTTAAGCATGTGCTAAGTCTTATTGAAGTCAATAGGGCTAAAAGCATGAGTTTAAGTGCTTTTCTGAACTAAGGTAGAGTTTAGTCTCCATCAGACATAGGTCAAATCTCCATTGGAAAGTTTCCAATAAACAACAATATACAGGAGAGCAGAAGGATCCCTCAGCCTGTCATCCTTTCAGCAGCCTGAAAGGATGGTTTCTTTACAAGTAAATTCTCACCAGGAGAAAAACAATTTAACTAATTCAACTTGGAGATTTTATCTTAATTCAGTCCTGTAGAACTAATTACTCTTCCCCTTTTAAAGCACTGACTGTCCATTAAAAGAGCCTAATGCTCTATCCTAGCCAACCATCATCAATCATTTGGTCCATAATTCAGCTTGTTTTTCCCATTACTTCTGAAATTATTGTGGGCCACTCATTGGCTATGGCATCGGTGACTCCTATTGCTTGTAGCGGTAGTCAAAGCACCATTGGCCTATTTCCAGCACCAAAGTACTTCCAGGATATTTCAAAGTCACCCAAATAAATGTTAAGTTATTTTTGTGCCAATACTGAAGTGTTCATTATCTGTCTTACACCCCGAGAATAATTAAGGACATACTGTCAAGGTAATTTTTCTTAATTAAAAAAAATATCTGTACTGTTTTTGAGTTCTTACAAGCTTGAAACTGAAACTGGTTTCCTCACTGAAATGTTATTTCCTCTATCTCAAACAAACATACAAAGACACTAGTTTGTTATGGAGAATTAGGCTTCTGGAATTGAATTTATTTATACTGATAAACAACAGCACTGAAGCATTTATAATGAAGGAAGAAAAGAAACACAAACAGATTATAAAAACTTAGCAAACACATGCAGTGAGTGAGGGATGAGTAATGGTAAATTTAATTTGGGACCCACAAACCTTGACCATCTCTCTTTAAATTCTTCTGACACCAACATTTATGTGCCCCAACAATCATAAGGGAAATGAAACAACTGTTCACTCCAATTAGCATTTTTGCTATGAAGACCTGTTCGGCAGGGAACTAATTCCAGTTCAAATAAACAATTTTATAATTAGCTCTAAATAGCTAAATACAATCATCCCTTTTCAGAGATAAGATAATGATGGTCCAGAAATGCCCTTAAAAATATTATTGTGACTTCAACTTTCCTCTCAACTTGTTTTCAACTGGCAAGAGAGAGAAGTGGATATGATCCACTTCCCAGCTCAAGCACTACCATGAACTTATATCACTTCTCTATTTTATGGGGGGGGTTCTTCCAGAACTCCTTATCTTCCACTGATGGATGTAGTCTGATTCCAGCATGATACCTATTCATTAGGGGCCTTATCCACTGAAGTCAGTGGGAGTTGAATCAGGACGGATGAACAAGCTCCACATAAAACAAGAACTAATTTGAATCTTCTCCCAAATCTTAAACTAAAACATCTTATGAGGTTCAGTAAAAGAGTTTGGATAACTTGCTTTTTATTTTTGCATGTCTTTGCGGTTCCTGGTTCTGGCTGGTAGCAGAAGGAGAAATGTCAAAATACCAGAAGGAAAATTGTTTTTGTGGAAATTCTGGCCCAATCAGAATTAAGATAGGAGCTGTCTGTGGCAGATTTCAGACTTTTGGGTGCTTAGTCAAATCCATCTTCTGAACTCTTTCTCCCCAGACCCATAGAGTTTACATTTTTACAGTCCTTGGCACTATACTAAACATAGAGGGCCTGATCCAAACCTGGGCTGAAGACTCTCAGTCCCAGGAATTTCACTGGAACTTCTGGTATTTCAGTTCCTCACAAGTTCAGGATGACATAAAGCTTCTATATTATGTGCCATCACCCTGACCCTTTTGATGCCACTGTTTGGAAAGACTTGTTTGGATGTGGAAAAGAAACACATGCAAGAGAATATCCTCATGTACAGTATACATTTACACTGTATTGTATTGACAGAAAATATGTACTGACAGAAAAGAACTGTGCAGGGTTTGTTGGTATCATGTCATTCCCCACTCTGCACTGCTCAAATATTCACATATTCATCTCTGATGGATTGTGTATCAAAATCCACATAGAAGCAGAGATGAACTCCTTCACACAGCAAATACGTGTGAATATCTCTTAGCAACAACCGGTCATGAGCCAGTGAGGAAATCTAACAATGATCCCAGTTAAAACATCCCACTTATGCACAGAAAATGATAATGCCATCAGTAAAAGCCTGAACTGTTCACTGAAGCCATTCGCTCCTGAATGCCTGAACTGACAGCCTCCCCAAAGAAGCCAGATACCAGAAGGAACTGAGGTCCAAATGTGCTTTGCCCCAGTGGCTATTCCAAAATCAGTTGTGAAGAAACAATTAGTATGTCACAACTCTTTCATTTTCAAAATCTTGAATATTCAATACAGGCTTATAATGCACTATTTACAGAATGTGCCAGTTTTATCACCAATGTATAATAAAAAAAGAGGGTGGGGAAAGAGGTAAGAGAAGGGAACCATCCATAATCACCAGTGTTATCCAGAGGGAAATTAATGTAGTCAAACTAACTTTGGCATCAAACTAACTTTGAGGTGAAGCACTGGAATGGGTTACCTAGGGAGGTGGTGGAAACTCCTTCCTTAGGGATTTCAAAGTCAGGTTGGACAAAGCCCTGGATGGCATGATTTAGCTTGGGATTGGTCCTGCTTTGAGCAGGGGGTTGGACTAAATGACCTCCTGAGGTCTCTTCTGACTCTGATATTCTATTATTCTATTCTATGATTCTTTAGCTGTAATGTATGAGAGAACGACAAGTTAAAATGCACATTCAACAATGTTTCCTCATTTCTTTATTCATTCGTTTTCCAGCAATAGTGTAAAAAAAAAATTTGGGGCACCGCTTTTTGGTGCCCCCAAATCTTGGTGCTGGGTAGCTGCCTAGTTCGCCTAGAGGTTACACTTGCTCTGGCTAAACCTAGAGGGATGTTTTAAGATAAAAATCCCTTAACAACATCTGAGAATATCTAAGACTTTATGGAGACTACAAGATGCATTTACAATTAATTTATTCTAATCTCAATTGGACTAGTAACACGCAAGATGCATAATCTGGTAAACTGTAGTTATTAGAGAATGAGGAGAGTAATTCTGGCCCCTTTTCTGATACAACCAGCAACTGTATGCCATTTGTTGTTATGTAGCTGAACTGACTCACATTTATTGCATTAGTCCTCATATCACAGCCACTTTTACATGCAAAATTGCCAACTTGAGTATACGCCTACGTTTGTAAAAAGCATGCCATGAAATGGCTGTGAATCACAGATGGTGCCAATGGATTTCTATCCATTCCTATCTTTAGTCATTCTGCAGTCAGGAAAATCAATTAGCTACAGAGTACCCACCTTCTGGAGCTTCACTGCTTTAGCAACTCAACTCCATTTTGCCACAGACATTAGGTTATCTGCATATGCTTGACTTTTTTTTTCTGAAATGTTTTTTGCCTCCTCTTCCCATAACTCTCTCCTCTTCCCCAGATGCACTGCTTGACATTGCAGTACTTTCCTTAAATCCTCCAAATTCAATGTCATTTATCCCCTTAGCTACAAGCTAATTCCCATGGATATGAAGGGGAAATTTGTGCATGGATAAAGAACACACTGTAGCTCTCATATTTCTCCCAAGTCCATACACACTCCAGGTTTTCCACCATGTAACTATTTCAGCAAGGGGTACCTTTTGAAGCATGGAAGTCTGTACAGTCCTTAAGCTTTCCCTGGAGTTAATGTACGAGCAGGAGGAGAGGAATGAGAAATTGCCAAGTGTGGAACACAAGGTAGAGTTGATGGTGGAGGCCATGGAGTTAACAGATAGGAAGAAAGTCAGCTGAGTAAGGGACGTGTGCTCACAATAGGTGTGGAAAATATGAATATTATATGGGATTGTGTCTTAGAGAGGGAGCTCAGAGACAAGTCAAATAGACAGACAAAAGTTCTTGCTAATGAATGGGGAACTCTGTCCAGAGCTGGAAGTCAGTCCAGAGGTAACTGCAAATTAATTGTCCATGTGTCAATTATAGCTTAAATGTCATAAAAATATTGTAGGTATTGAAGTTTAAGAAGCATTTTACATCATGCTGGTGTAGCACCATTCATTTCTAACATCTTTGTCTGTTTGCCGACTCTCTTAAATGTAACATTGCATAATTCCACTATCCACATTTTACTTCCCTTCTCTTGATTTACAGTAGGTTTCCAAAGGAATCCACTAAAAACAATTGCTCCTCAATGTGGCACTTCGAGAAAGCTTTACAAAAAAAAAAAAAAGGTTTCCATTTCTTTCCAATTTTATTGAAAACTATTATCCTACTCAGCTCGACAGCTTAGGTCTCTTTCAGATCAGTGTGAATAACCCTGATGTATAGTATTGATCATCAGAAGGAATTAGGTTACCACAATATTTCAGAAGGCACAACATAACATATGAAAGGCAAAACATATGAAAACATATCATAACATGTTATGAAACATAACATATGAAAGGCAAAACATAACATATGAAAAAGAACAAAGTGTTTTATTTAACTAGGTGCTAGCAAGTGTAAGTGTGGCCTGAAACAAGGGGATAAGACTAGCAAATATAGATCACATGCAGATGTTTTCATAGACAAAATATAAACAAAATTAGTAGGTGCTCCCAGCTGTCCAGTGCTCTTGCAAAAAAAAGTCAGATTTAGCTAAACCACTGTCTTCCTGCCTGTTATTTTCTTGAGTTATCTGTCTTTTCTAAAGCAAAGTAACTATGTTCCTATTCCAAAATTATCAAAGTGCAGATACAAATACAAGAAAGCGATTTCTTGTGAAAATCAAAGTACGTTTAGATCTAAAGCAGTTCTTAGCAAGGTCACTAGATTTGTGATTTGGCACAGAAAAATAGCACATAACTTCCCAGGGAGTAAAACTAATAATATATTTGCTTGAAAAGACTCCTTTATATCCTTCAAACAGGGCCAGTTCACCTTCAGCTACTACTTGGGTTGCATCAGCCTGCTGATAACTTTGGTATCTGTAACAGCATTTTAGTACTTTGTTCTTCAGCACCAACAACTATCATCAGCTCACTGAACTATTAACATTGGGCCAAAGTTATCTTTGCCTGGGTCAGGGCTCCAGAATCTGGGTCTCAGTCAGTGAGCATCATATGTGATACAGAGCCTATGGAAGAAATTAGATTGTTCTGAACTGCAGCTGCTCTTGAGCTATGAAAATGATTATGTAAGGAAGATTATTTGAATGGGTTGCCTCATAGCTTGGAAAGAAGGCATGATGACAAAGTATATGCACTTCATTTTTACAAAATGTAGTTACAAAGTACATTAACTCCTAATCCCATTTACCGCACCCAGTGACTACACTAAGACTCACGTACAAGTGATCAGAAGCAGGGTTTCTGTAGAAAAATTCAGATAAGATCTCAGACAGAATGTGTTCCTATGGGACTTGTTATTGGTGTCTCAGTGCAGGATTAGAAGACATGTATACTGAGGGTTCTCATTTTCCAAAGCACACAGTACATATTAACAGAGATTATCTTGTAGAAACCTTCGCTCACAATTACAATCTCTCAGGCCACATCCACTCCAAATCATGACTGCAGAACCTCCCTATGGCAACTGTATCAGTTGCCTTCATGGAAAAGTAGTGTTAGGGAGGTGTCTAATGTGTTTTAGCCTTTTACTTGAATTAATGTGCCTTTTAATACAATGTAGCAGCTGGTGATAAAGAGGTTCCCTGTGATTAGTTGGTTCTCAGCAGACCACAGGCTGACATTAGTGCCAGCCCCTAGCATTCAAACATCATGAGTCAACTCCCACAAAAATAAAAATATTGGCTTCAAAGTCATGAGATTTTAATATTAACAACATTTTGAGTTCCATTTATTTCACTTGGGGTTTTTTAGCCTTTGGGGTTCATGTGTTCAAGTTTATCTTCACAAACATGAGAGCTAGAAATTTACAAAAGAGAGAGAGAAAGAAAGATTTTCATGTGATCCCATCACTCCAGAAGCTGGGGCTTTAAGGAAAAGAAACACTAGCAGATATTGTGAGATTCACAACAACATAGTTGAATTTGGCACCTTTGGGCTAAATACCAGAGGTGTACAACTGCATCACTGAGAACATCTTCCATTGTTCAAGCTCTCCATTTAAATCTCAAAATCCAATTTACTTTTCACTATTTATGCTAGGTTTGCTATTTTGTATTTCACTCAACTTGTATTACTGAAACAGACTAATCAGACAAATTTGCTCTCTGGTTTTCATGTATTAGCTAGCTCAATGTTGCATCATCGTGAAGCAAAGTGAGCAAGGGAATGTTTGTGTCCTGACATAACTCAGTTCTTATTTACTTTATATTTTTTAAATTAAATAAAGTATCTGTCACTCTTCCTGTCTCAAGACAAAGATAAGCACTGTTGTTTTGTAGGGAAAGCTGCCATTATATTTCTTACAGTTCAAATTCAGTATAGTGATGTGGTCTCAGGAAATACAGTTCTGTATCTGAATGCATGAAAAAGGCAGAAGCTAAGATTTTTAGTTGGCTATGATCTTGGCTGCTTCAGATTTTGGTTGACCGATTTCAGACACCTCAAATTAATTAAAAGTCTAATTAAAAGTATTAAACACCTGCCCTCTGAAAATCAAGTTGCCTTAATTTATATCAAAACTGGGCACCAGTTGGAGTCATCCAAAAATCACTAGGCACTTTCAAAATCTGGGCCAGAAGACAGTCACAAAGTAAGCACTATTCTCTTTTAGAAAAAAAGGTGGTAAATTTTCATGGTTTGAATTTATTATAAATTAGACATTTTAAAAACAGAAACTATATCAGAAAAGCTTTGAAAGGTTTCTGCCTGAAAGCTGCATTCCTGGGCATCTCAAGCTGTGAGTCAAAGTCTCACTAATTTCAGCAGAAATTTTGCTAGTTGCAGAACTGCTCGATGCCTACAAACTGTTGAGACAGATTCTTTTTTATTATTAGTTTTCCCTTTTTATTACATTTAATACACTTTTCAAAAAGTAACTTTCTCTTCTATGCAATTTGATGTAGAATAGGGGCTTGGCCTTGCTCCTGTTAATTTGAAAGAAAACAGGAACAGACTCTAGAATCACTTTTATATTATATTCCAGCTTTGTTTTTTAAAAAATGTTTCTAGGGTATTTTGCCCTTAAATATAGTGGATTAGACAACACTCTGGACACAAAAAAAATCAAAATTACTCATTCTAAACAGAAAAGGAAACTCTTGCTCACTACATTCATAGACCTCAGCTCAAAAGTCTCTTATTGCTTCATTCAGTCTCACTACTAGATTCTATCCTCACCTTTCCCAAAGGCAAGTTGTAAATCATAATCTGCTGGTAAAACCCACATCGACAAAAGGTATTTACTTATTTGGTGCTATATCATGGTTTTTCTTCAGTAAGTTTATTACACAGCATTTTGAAAGCACCAGACACAAAATGACCTTGATGTTAAACTTGGAAAACTAACTTAAGACATGAAACAAGTGAATATTCTATGTTGTGGGTCCCACTAGGAAAGCACTATAATTAGAGCAACACATGTTAGTTCAAACCATCATGCATGTCATAGCATCTGTGTTAAGAACCCAAAAAGTTACAAATGAGCCAAACAAAGACCTCAGGTTCCCCTTTGTTCCCCCTTTCAAATCCCTTTATCCATGATCTAATTGCACAAGGTAAAACAGATGTGTATATGGCAGGGGTCAGCAACCTTTCAGAAGTGGTGTGCCGAGTCTTCATTTCTTCACTCTAATTTAAGGTTCCGCATGCTAGTAATACATGTTAATGTTTTTAGAAGGTCTCTTTCTAGACATCTGTAGTATATAAACTATTGTTGTATGTAAAGTAAATAACATTTTTAAAATGTTTAAGAGCCCCCTGGATCAGTGGCCAAAACCCAGGCAGTGTAAGTGCCACTGAAAAATCAGCTTGTGTGCCACTTTTGGCACCCGTGCCATAGGTTGCCTACCCCTGGTATATGGTATCACACACTGCATATCCATTTAGCAGTTTGTCCTGAAACAGGGAAGGAAGGCGCAAAAGAGAAGGAAAGGGAGGCAGGAACTTGATAACAAGAGGTTTGTACTGTGGTGGCATAACAAACAAGATGGAGATATATTTATTACAGTACTGTCCAGAGCATTGTCTGTAAATCTCACACAGAGCTCATAACTAGCACCTATTCTCAGCAACCAGAGAAAGTGCTAAGTTATTTTGAGATGATGAACAACAAAAAAGCCAGCTATTAAAAAATGTTCTCCATTTAGCCAGCTCTTGTATAACTTAATACATTTTAATTATGTTGCTTGTGGTGATTTTCTCTGTTTAACCATAGAAGTGAGTGTTTTATTAAAAAATAAACTTGTAACTAGCTTTCAGACAAGGTCTGTATCCATCAAAATGTCGAGTATCTGCTATTGATGAGAATTACTTTTCTCTCCAAAGTCTAGAGATCCAGAAATGCATTCATTAGGAATCACTGCACTGATGCAAAATCCAATCTCTCTTGTAAGGCCAGCAAAACCACCCTCGCCATCAGAAGAGGGGAACTGGAGGCATGGGAAAGGGCTGCCCAGGAGGTACATATCTTCTGTATGCAGGACCATCCCTAGCTATTCTGGGAGTGTGGGGGGACAGGCCTCTGTGTGTGTGTGGGACAGGGAGCTGGTCTCCATCAGTGGAGTGGCGGGCCTCAGGCCTCCAAGGTGGGGTGGGGATGGATTGGGCGGGTAGGGAGGGAACCACCCACCAGCACTTACTGGTGGCACAGCTGGGGCCAGGTTGCTGCACTTCCCACCACCGGTCAGTGCAGGCCTGGCCCTGCTGCAGAGCTCAGGAGAGTGGGAGCAGGGCTGGGGCAGAGCAGAAGTGAGGCGGAGCAGGGGCGGGGGTCCTGGGGAAGAGCCAGAGCAGGGACTGGACAAAA
The DNA here is from genome assembly GCA_007922305.1 of Dermatemys mawii. Taxonomy (NCBI): domain Eukaryota; kingdom Metazoa; phylum Chordata; order Testudines; family Dermatemydidae; genus Dermatemys; species Dermatemys mawii. The sequence continues at coordinate 39,554,056 of ML677335.1, read as the reverse complement.
TTTCCTGGTGCCCTACGCAGCTGCATGCTTTGTGTATGGGTAAGGATGGCCCTGTCTCTACACATTTCCTTCTCCATGCAAGATAGCATGCAGTGGAGAAGTTAAGTGATTTTCAGTGGAAATCAAAATGTTTTGTGAGATGTGGCACATTCACTTTTGTCAGAAAGGAAGAGGGGGAGAAAGCACACGTCTCCTTCCCACTCTGTAAACTGAGGGTACTGATTTGAGATGGGGGTACTAGCCTACGAAAGCTTATGCTTGAATGCTTTTGTTAGTCTTTAATGTGCCACAGGACTCTTTGTCGCTTCTGCAAATCCAGACTAACACGGCTACCTCTCTGATTCTTATAAAATTATCCACATTCTAAGGCAGTGCCCTAACCCTCAATAGATTGAAAGGCATATACTGTTTGGGTTTTGTTCCAGTATGGAACAAAAACAAATTTTTGAAAGTATGAAAGTTGTCACAAAGCATTACTGTCATCTCTGGTCAACTTTACTTATGAGTGACTAGTGTGTTTGTTAAATGTAAAAGCATTGCTTTGTATGGGGCATGGTCTTTGAGCCCCTACTGAAAGGAATAATATCTATAAACCAGAATTAAGAAAGATTTTGAACAAAATTCTTATCTCTGAGCAACATGGAAGCGATGTAACCCTATGTTCCACTTCACACACAAGAACTGTTTTAAATACCTGTGTAGAGGTCTGCTGCGTGGATCTTAAAGAATTTTTCTCTAAAAAGGCTAGGAAGAAATAGTACATGATAAACCATCACGTCAGGAATCTTTTTTTACTTCTTTTACAACTATTTCAAATAGAAATAAGAAGCTTAATCAAGAAATGGTAGAGAAAACTGGGTATGTCTGATGTTATGTTTCTAATTTAAGTTAAATGAAGGAGATCTGATAAGCATGCCTACAAATATTTGAGAGGTAACAATATACAGGAGCAGAGAAAGATTGCAATTGCTGGGAACTGTATAAAATGTTACAATAGCTGGTTTCTTTAAAAAAAATTAAGGGAAACATTTGGGATAGACATTAGATATAAAATTTTAACAACAAATGCAATTTAGCAATGGAATAATCTGCCTAAAGGGAAAGAGATAATGCTCTATCCCTAGAGGGGTTTAAGATTAGATTAGATAGTAAACAAAATATGAGTACTTTAATTTAAATTTAATATAACTAAAACAGAAATAACTAATTACAGGCATGATCCTAAAAACCTACTAATGTGAATGATCCTTATGAACACAAACAGTCCTTCTTTACACAATGCACAACTAGCCTGTGGAACTCTTTGCCACAAGATAAGATGAAGAGTTTAGACCTTCATGAAGATCAGGGGTAGGCAAACTATGGCACGTGTGCCAAAGGCGGCACGCAAGCTGATTTTCTGTGGCACTGCCCGGGTCCTGGCCACCGCTCTAGGGGCCTCTGCATTTTAATTTAATTTTAAATGAAGCTTCTTAAACATTGTAAAAGCCTTATTTAATTTATATACAACAATAGTTTAGTTATATATTATAGACTTATAGAAAGAAACCTTCTAAAAACATTAAAATGTATTACTGGCACGCGAAACCTTAGATTAGAGTGAATAAATGAAGACTTGGCACACCACTTCTGAAAGGCTGCCGATCCCTGATGTAGATAATAAGAATTTCCAGAGTTAGAATAATAAATGTTAAAAATAAGATATTGGGGGAAAATTAAAAGCCTTCATATTTCAGGATTTAACCAATTTATAGCTTTTGTGGGGGTAGGAGGAAGTTTTCCTAGGAGCCATTGTCCCCATGAGTGCACGGTAGGATTTCTCTTGCAATTCTTCTGAAAATCTGGTAGTAGTCACTGTTGGTGACAGGATTCTGGATTAGATGGATAACTGGTCTGAACCAGTATTCCAGTTCTTGTGTTCCTAGTTCCATTAAATTAAATGAGATTGCTTAGGTGAGTAAGAAGTACTCCAGTGAGTAATCCTTTGCAGGATAATTACTGGTGACAGAAATTAACAATAGACCTTTGAGAAGGGAGCACTGACAAAGAACTGCATAATTCAGGAAATTATTATAACAGAGAGGCTGGCAAGAGGCTAGTTTCTGGTCTTGAGTACATGTGGTGATCCCTCTGAAATCAACAAGGGCCACTTTTATGGATCTGAGGGTGGAATTTGGCCTTAGGAGAGGACTGTATCCTGCTATCTATCAACCAACAAAACTCCCATGCTTTTTGATAGCTCTTCGTGCTGGGAAAGACAGCAGGCAATAGCCCACAGTTTTTCATAGCGAGCTGTAGTGCATAACAAATAATGGCTCTGTGATAAAGACTTTTTTCCAACTGATATAATGATTATAGCTGGTGGTTGCTGGGCCTTTCTGGGTGGTTAAATCCACTCTGCCCACACAGAGCCAAAGTAGTTAGGCTTTATAATGGAGGAAATAAAAATATCAATCCACCCCTAACTTATGTGAGTTATTGAGCAGCTCCCCACAACTCTGAGCCTGCTATTGCAGCAGAGGATGGGGAGATGGGGGAGGGAGGCACTGGATCTACATTAATACCTCTACCCTCTCCACGACATATAGATGTGCAGAGCTGCTCTGTTCTCCCACCTCCCTGCATTCCCCCCATACACCTCCAGTTCACGCAGCTGAATTTTATCTTAGTGTGCATTCCCCTGACCTATGAACTTCATTGTTGACCCTTTCGCCCTCAGTTATCGCTTATTCTTTATTGAATCCATTCTTAAGAAATCAATATTATTTTCTATTTAAGCCTGCATGTGCTGCTTGATTAGAAATTGGTTTATTGCATGAAGTCTCAGCTTGACTTCCGACTACCGGTAAAATAATGGTCTGTTAATACCTGTGTATTACTTCCTATTAACATTGTTATCTGCATAGCAGCACAGAATATATTGAAGGTTAACTGACTTTTTATTTTTACCATTTGTAAATGGTTTACCATGGTTTTATTACCATTTGTTTTGGCTTCAAAGCAACTCACTATTGCCAAAACAAATGGTAATAAAACATGAAAAAAGACTCAGTGAATTCAAATATTAGGACAGGTTAAAGATGCAAGAGTTAGTTTTGCAAAAGGGAGGCAAATTTTTATACTAGAGAGTAAAGGATACATTTGACAAACCCTTTATATTTTGTAGGGCACCATTGTAATACTTTACACGTACATCATGTCTCACTAACATCATCTGCATTGGTAACCTTTTGTCTTCAGGGAAAAAAAAAATCAATGTAAACTAAAGCTGTTCAGACACAGCACAAATCCAAATTAGGATTTTCTCATCACCAAATAAAAAAATTCATAAATAATAAATGCTTAGCATACTAAGAGGCCCATTCTCCCATGAATGCACTGTGGAGTGAGTCAAAATAAATGGCATCTCTCATTTATAAGAAAAAGTGGTCCTTTAAAAATAGTAAATGGAGCTGGTAACTGTAATTGGACTAGTTTTCTAGTTTCCTGTAAATATAGACCTTTAGTAGTTGTCCATAATTAAAGTGGTCATCACACACAAAAAATAACAAACAACAAATAGAGATGGCACTTACTGAACCAAATTTAAAAGACCTATTGAAAATAATAGCTCTTATTCCTTAAAATTAAGTTATCACTATTAGTTCTATAGTGATCACCAAGACAAAGCTACAGAAAAGAAGCTGGAAATTATGAGCTTGATCCAGCAATCCTTACTGATCTGAGTAATCCTCAAGAACTGAGTCTTACGATGAGCATATGGCATAAAGTAAGGATCTTTGCAAAGGTATTTCATACTCGTAGGAACTGACTGCAAAGGTAACCTCCTCCCACCACTTTCCCACTAATTCTGTAGTTTGTCTGAAGTAACATGCAAAGTCTGCTACAGCTCTAATATAAATAGCTTTCTATTTATTGTAATCTCTCCAAAGTAGGAGGCATGTTCGGAGGAACAAAAAGTTCTGCAAACTGATGTGTAGTTCTGAGGGAGCATGAGACAATTTAAAGGGACACCATGAGGTTAAAATGATTATACTTCACAAAAATACTTCACCTGTGCACTGATTGTTTCCATTAACTTCATGTGTGCTGCCAAGTTGTCAGGAGCTCCTGGAGTGATACTGTTCTTACTTGTTCAGAGGGGCAAGGCAGAATGCCTCCTGGTGGGCAGGGCTGAATTGTTATGTTACTCCTTTTCCTTTCTGAAGGTTCCCCTCCAATCTGCACCACTTCCCTCTCACACCTTGTAATGTTCTATCCAGAAATGCTTTTCTCCCCAAGTTGTAGGGGCTACCAAATTCACAATTCATTTTGGTCAATTTCATGGCCATAGGATTTTTAAAATTGTAAATTTCATGATTTCAGCTATTTAAATCTAAAATGTCATGGTGTTGGCCTGACCCAAAAGGGGGTTGTGGGAGCAGGGGTGTCACAAGGCTATTGTGTGTGTGGGGAGGGGGGGGAGAAGAGGTCACAGTACTGCCACTCGTACTTCTATTCTGCTGCCTTCACAGCTGGGCCCTCGGCCAGCAGCCACTGCTTTCCGGCTGCCCAGCTCTGAAGGAAGTGCAGAAGTAAAGGTGGAAATACTGCGACCCCCCGCAGCCACCTTTTGGGTAGGGACCCCTATCTTGAGAAATGCTGCTCTCCCTCATGAAATCTGGTCTTGTGTATTTTTAACCTATACTATACAGATTTGGGGGGCGGGGGCAGATTTCATGGTCCGTGACATGTTTTTCACAGCCGTGAATTTGGTAGGGCCCTACCAGTTTGTTACCAATTCTCTTCTCCTCAATTTCCATCCCTTCAATTTCCTGCCTCCACCCTAACAGTTTTCCAGCTCTGACCTGCCTCTCAGGGAGTCACTACACCAGCTAATACTCCAATCTTCTTCTCTTCCCCCAACTCCCCACTGTTTGTAGGGGAAAGCAAGAGTGGAGGAGGGGTTGCCAGGCAGCCTGTGAACCTGTGGCTACAAAGCTGCTATTTGGGAGGAGTACCTACAGGGTATATCTAATACGTGGCAGGATTTCCTCCTGTCAGAGTGAGAAGTTTATCATGCCCATTCCCCAGGATCTTCCCTCCCTTTACTCCTCCCCCCATCACCAGACCCCTTTGTGGCATGTTGACTTTGTGGTAGTGCAAGGATCAGAACTGGTGTCATACATGTCTCATACTCCCCGCATGTAACTGGCAGGGAACCCACTAAAAGGGCAATGCAGCCTGGGGCTCCATTTTATTTTATTTTCTACAGTCCCCTTAGTTTAAAGCGTTTTTTGCATGCACGCCACTCTTTTACCATGTGCAGCTCAGACACAGCCTGGAATATGTTCCATGTGGGTGCATGTATATGAAAAGAAAATTATATATAATAGATATTTTACACACACACACACACACACACACACACACACACACCCCATTTGTGAAAAGGTGACAGGTGAGACCTATAGGGTCTTGTGGAAACTGAATAGTGTTTTGTAGAAATTATTCTAGAAACCTATATAATATAAATGAATGATATCCTCTCTTTCTCTCCCTTCTCCCCCAAGACTCTTCCTATAGAATTTTGTTGCTCAGCTATACATTTTTATTAAATTGTTTAGGATTGCTTAAAAACTTATAGAAAACTTATCTGTGTACAGATGTTTTCCAGTGGGGTACATACAGAGAAGTATAGTATATACATGTTAGACCTTCCACTGTTTACTAAAGTTTCCAGGGTCCCAGTGATAAACTGTAAAATCAAGTCATCTGAGGCAATAGGCAAGAATGCACAGTTGTGTAGTAATGTCATACATAACACAACACATAACACAGATATAACACAAACACATGGATGAGAATTATGCTTTCAATCACATGCCTATAATGTAGAACAATCAGATAGGGTGTTCATCTAGTCTCTAAAAGAGAGTCAACTCCTGCCATCTAAGTACAAGCAAAAACTAAAATATACTGAATATTAAAAAGGCAGAAGAAAATGTAAAGCCACTTTGACAGTCAGTATTTAAGCTTTATTTGTGAGACAGCACAGCTGTATCTTATTTTTTAGGGAGGCTGGAAAAAAAGACTTTCAGAAGATAAATTCAAGATTATTTGTGGACCTTACTGCTTTGGATGCTACAAATTCAGTTTTCAAGGATTTCACCTATTTCTATTCTCTGTCATAGACTCACCACCAACAACTTTTAAAATTTGTATACACCTCCCAAGACTTATTTCAAGATGTTCAGTTCCCACACAGGGGATTTCTGGATGGGGGAGACAAAGTGGCATAATGTTTACTTCCTTATGTTAACCCAGCAATTTACCAAAAGGGTGTGTTAAGTCTCACTGAGGCTTCAATGATTTAGATTTTTTATTCCCTGCCTTTGTCCTTCATGGAATGACATTACTACACAACTGTGCATTCTTGCCTATTGCCTCAGATGACTTGATTTTACAGTATATCCCTGGGACCCTGGAAACTTTAGTAAACAGTGGAAGGTCTAACATGTATTACAATATCACAACTGATACACAAAAACAAACATAATAGGCCACAAATAGTAGATACAATAGCTTCTGAGTAGGTACAGTGCCTATTAAATAAAGATGTCGCAGGGATTTAGAAATGGAATCAGAACATACTCCCTGTAACGAACTAGTTGGGCAGGTTTGTAATGTATTTCTTGATAACTGTTCACGTTTTATCATAGTTCCCATGAGATAGATGTCCACATCACTAAAAGCACAGTCCCAGTTGGCTTTTATTAGCACTGTCAGCAGAGAAGCAACTGAAGGAGTGTGGAGATTAAACTATTCTCTCATCCTTATTGGACCATTTGGTCATCCAGGTCAGAATAAAGACACATGGATGTGACATAATCTTATGGATAACTAGTCTTGAAGACTCAATTCCTATAGACTCTCAAACTCAGCACATTTCCAGGAGCAATAAATTCACTTAAAATGGTTAAAATAGATACATTAAACCAAACTATTTCTCAGTGTTCCATTCAGTTCCCAGCACCTGAGACATTTTTTAGTAGTTTCTGAAACTTAAAACTCAAAAGAAGGATAAAAGAGCCAAGAAATATCCACCAAAGACCTCTTAGTGCTGTTGCTATATTTCCATCCACCTCAGTAGCTGCCTTTCAATATTGTCACTTTCAAAACTGTCACTATGAGAGAGCTGCACTGAGAAAACAAGGGGAGGGGGGAAAATCTGTGTACTTTTGAGTTTACAGTAACATATTTATATATTGGATTTCAAGTAGTAGGTTTTGTTTCATCCTACAGTTGAGATAAAGCTCCAGTTCAACATTAACTCTGTAGTAGAGAATAAGGGGCTGTTCCATGATTGTTACTAGATAATATAACAGATATGTAGAACTGGTCAAAGTTTTTCAGGTACAAAGTTTTCCCATAGAAAAACACAACTTTGTGAAAATAAAATTTTTCATAGGAAAATCTCAATCCAATGAAAAATTTTAGTTTCCTTGCAGAAAGTTTTGCCAGAGGAGGTTACTTACTGCAATTGGAGGTTTTTGAGATGTGTGGTCTCTAATTGGATTCTAGATGTGGGTATGCACACATGCCATGTGCTGGAGCTGGAACTGTTTGTAGTAGTGTCCATTGACCCGCATGCATCATGCATTGGCCACATGTGTGTCCAGGCTTTAAGAGGCTATATGAGTCATCACCACACAAGATCCCTCTTACCAGCAAGCAATGGAGCCTGGAGCAGAGGGGATGGGGAGTGGGTATTGGGATCTAAATAGGGACCACCCATCTCAAAGAACATCCAGTTACAGTAAGTAACCTCTTCTTCAAATAATGCTCCCTAGATGGATTCCAGATGTGGGAAAGTAGTGAGCAATGCTCAGCATGGAGGCGCGTGAAAGGGCTCTCAAGAAGTCACAGTCTATATGTCGCATTCACCACTGCTGCAGGGGCAATGGCATAGCGAGTGAAAAAGGTGTGGTCTGAAAATCCTGCTATTTCTGTGTCAGGAGAAAGGCCTGGAACTCCGCCAAAGTGGAGTAAAAGAGGAAGTCATACTTGGCCAGGATGGCCTGGTACTTGGCAGTGGAGCTGGAGGCCCATGGAGGAACAGACCTTGCACCCCAGTAGGTCAAGCTTCTTCACCGCCTAATCAGGATGGGTGACACTGAGGTGTCAGGCACGCTTGGTCACCACGTGAACCACAAGAAAGTTGGGGAGCACACCCTTGGATGGCAGGAAGTAGAGGTGTTCCACCCACTTTAAGGTAGGGGCACAGGAAGCCTGCATGTGCCAGACTGCTTGAGCTGGTTGCAAGGTGGCTTTGTGGGTAGGGAGGGCAATGCGGGAAGTCCCAGAAGGCGACAAGATGTCCAGGAACCGATTCTGTGTGTCCTGAACATCTTCCACTGGCAGACTGAGAGCCACAACTATTCATTCAAGTAGGTCCTGGTAGTGACTATGGTCCTTGAGGGGGAAGGGAAGGCAGGATAAGTGCATTGTTGGAGTGGCCTAGCGCAGCTTGGGAAGGCAACGCTTTGTGTAGAAGTGGTTTCCCATCAGCGAGCCTCCCTTATGCCCAGGCCTGTGTTTCTTATATGCACAGTGGGGCTTTAGAGTTTGCATCAATTTCTCTGATGCTGTACAGGAAGGACTCAGGAGGCGATCACAGTCAGTGATGGGTGTTGCTCCAGCACATGTGGGCACATAGCTTCCTCTGTCTGGGTATGCAGAGATGAAGCTCCCTAGTTTCCCAAGTTCAAGGCAGGAACAACTGGCAGATGGAACAGCAGGCAAGGACGTGGGCTTTACTGAGACTATAGAGACAGTGTTGGTGCTGTGTAACACATTGTTCTAATATATCTTTGGTCCAAAGATCACCTGAAGGCAGATGAACATTATTTCCATTTTACAGATGGAGAAAGTGACGCACAAACAGACTAGAGAGGCTCACACAGAAAATCAATGGCAGAGCTGAGAATAGACTCAAGGAGACCTGATCCACAGTCCCCTAAACCTTAAGAAAGTTTTAAGTCCCAGCATGTGCTTACAGCCATCATATAAAGACCTAAATATTAGGGAGTATAGTGAAAATGTTACAGTGGTACTTGCCTGTGCTACTAAAACAGTGGTCCACAAACTTTTGAGGATTGTGCACTCTGCTTTTCCCTGTCCATGCTCCTCCATCCCACCTCACACCCGGAGCCTGAGTCAGGAGTGGGGCCATGCTCTGGGAGGGGCAAACATGGACGGGGTAAAGGGGCCAAGGCTGGGTACGCATTTGGGGGTGGGTCTGAGGCTGGATTCATGGGCTTCACCGAGACAGTAGAAACAGCATTGGTGCTTGTTGCTTACAGAGAAGGAGCACAGGCACGAAGCACAGCTTTTGAAGCCAGTTTGCCAGAGCGTAGTCCCAGAGTGGAGGAGTGCCCTGCAAGGGGAAAAAAGTCCAACGGGGAGCCCTAACTGACTAAAAACAGTCAGACAAGAGTTCTCTTAGCAAGCTAAAAGGATCGAGGAAGAGGGGTTCTGACTCTGGCCATGCAGCAGTCAGAGGGAACAGGAACAGTGTCAACCTGCAGAGTCTCTTAAAACCTAGGATACACCACATGGCTGACACATGATGCATGTGAAGGTCAATGGACATGACTCTGAACAGTTCCAGCTCTGACACACGTCTGGAATCCAGATAGGGATCATCACTCAAAGAACAAATATTTTATTGTAGCTTCACTAGAGCTGGATTTTCATTTTCTGAACAAAACCCTAGTTGGCTCTAACAAACTCTTGACCTGTCATGTAACCATACTAGCTTTTTATTTTGCATTCCTGCTTCCTTTGTTTGTTTGCTTTGTTTAAGGGCATGCATGTCTTCTTCTGTCCTACATTACTTCTTACATCTGGTGTTAGGACCTTTTTAAACAAGTGTCTTCCTTTTTCTGAAATTCTCCTTTCTAGATGTTAGTGTCGAAGTCCTAAGTTTATGATATGATTCTTCTCCTGAGGATGCAGAACTTAATTATATTATGGCTACTGTCAGTGGCTCAGCTGTGTTTGTTATACCTGTAAATCCCTCATAATGGACAATTATGCAATAAGATGTTTATAGAGGATATTTCTTTAAAATTTCCTTTACTTTAATGCAAATTAACCTTGTGTAACACATTGTTCTATTATATCTTTGATCCAAAGACTGAAGGCAGGCAAGCATTATCTGCATTTTACAGGTGGAGACAATGAGACATGCACAGATCAGAGGCTCAAGTGGAAAATCAATGACAGAGATAAGAGTGGACTCAAGGAGATGTGATTCAAGTCCCAGCAAATGTTTACAGCCACCATATACAGGCCTAAATATTAGGGATCATAGTAAAATGTTACTGTGCTACTAAAATATATTAGTTAAACTACAACCCCCAAATATTTGGAGAGGCAATTTTAATTCCTACCTGTCTCCACTCCTGCTTCCCCCTTAACTTCCTCCCCTGAAATGGTTGATAAGTATCTCCCACCTTCTGCCTCTTACTCAAGATTGACATGCAGCACTAACCAGCCCCAAATGATAAAGATGGTCTTTATTTTATTTTACACCATCCTCCATCTGGAACATTAAGTTTAGTATCCCATTAATTCTGGAACAATACCACGCTGAATCATAAATATCAATTTTCACAGACTAGCATGAGTATATTTCATGACACATCAGAAGATGCATAGCATTTATTTTATCTGCGCTCACTAGAATACACCCCTATGGTTTCAGGGCACTCCTGGAGGAAAAGAAGGCTCTGAGGGTAATGCACTGTGCCACGAACAAACTACGTAAAGAAAATGTAGGGCTTAAAGGGACAGTATTAACCTATGTCAGTGTCAAAGTCAATCCTGTTCTATCATCCTGAGGAACACCATGCACACACAGAGAGCTGCATATACATATGTATGTACATACATACTGAAACCACTTGTCCTCCTACATGATAGACCTTTTCTAGTAATCACAAGCAACTTCCATTATTAAGGAAAGCTAACAGAGAAGCATTATCGAAGGTCATGAAATTACCTGGTAGATCTAAAAACCTGAACTTACATAAGGTGTGTGGTCAAAAAATTGTTACCGGGGCCAGCTGCAGGGTTTGCAGATCTTTAAATCTTCAAGATAATTAAGATGTTTTATGATGAGACCTATATCCCACTGTGCATATCTTATTCCAAATTGTCTTTGCTGAAGACAAAAGCATACGAGCAGGAAATTAAACTAAATACAGAAGTGCCTTTACGTGTAAAAGTAGTATCTTATTTTGGCTGCTTGATATCCTCTATGGACAGCACTTTGAAAATTTATTTTCTTCATTGTTTCTTTTCTTATTTTTACATTATTTCAGAAATAGTGGCAGTACATAATGACATCATCATGTCAAGCCATATCCTATTATGCACCTCTACTGCTGTGTCATAATATGACACGTGACATGTTATGACATAATATACTAATCTGAATATTCTATTAATTTATTTTCTATCTCACTTTATTTCAAAAATCATCAAGGGCAGCTGCTACTTAATACTGTTTGAAACATCTTATCTTATTTTTCAGATGAAAGTGTTTCCTGTTAGTGGCCATGAAACAGTTTGACACTAACACTTTGAACGTGAAAGGAAGATAATAAGCTGTCAGTGCACTAACGAGAGGATCAGTTGTGTTCAGTATCTTTGGGTTAAGTCTGGAATCATTTTTCTAGAAAATAAAATAAAATGTTTCAATCAGAACTAAACAACAGCTACTCAGAATGATTTTAAAATAAAACAAAAATTAATAGAATATTTCCATTATTGTCATAATATGACACATTAGTAGTAATATCATATGGCATGCCATTATGCATTACTACATGAAATAATGTAACAATTAAAAAATTAAGAAAATTAAAAACAAAATAAAATTCTGAAGAAACACTTCATGTTGAAATAAAGTTTTGAAATTTTCCAAAACAAAACTTTTGAAACTATTTTCAGAATTTTTCAAAATATTTGTGTTCTGATTTAGAACCAAAAAAAAGTAAAAAATCAACATTTCCTGTGAAATGAAAGTTCTGAGTTTTTCCAGCTCTACTGGTGATCTCCCACCTCGAACCTTTAGAGTTCAGGAGTTATGGCTTTCGGATAGGACTTCAGCTTTTCAGCAGACAGGGACAGTTGCAAAGGAGTTCTGCCTCCTAGCTGAGGGAGACACGTCATTATTACTAAACCGCACCCAACCACTCCCTGCAGGTGGCTAAAGGAAGCAGCATGCATGGAGGCCTCAACAAAAATCTGCACTTCTCTTGACAAGACTGTTCAGGTGCAATTGGGCTACTGCAACTGCACTTGTTGAGGAAACAAGTGAAAAGGAGACAATTGATAGACACAGCCCCAGTGAACGCAGGTGGACCTTTCTCCAAGGAAGAACATTAGAGTTGCCATCCTGTCCCCATTAGTGTCCAGTTACTCAGTGATTCAAAGAAAGGTGAGAGTCAATTACTGTTATCATGGCCTTCCCTCCTCCCCTTGTATTACATCCATCTTTTACATTCCATTCTTAATTATTTTATAAGCTCTTAGTGGTGGGGATTGCCTCTTTCAATATGTTTGTAGAGTACCTAAAACTGTGGAACCTTGATTAGGGTCTCTAGGCACTAGTGAAATAAAAACACTAAGGAAGTACCCGCATCATGCCTCAGTCCAACTGCATAATGCTGAACATAAAAGAAAAAACTACTTTTTGGACTCCTGCAGGCAAAATGCACACCTCCTATATTGAGTTATAATTACCCATATCATTCCACAGCAATAAATATGCTTACCAGCTATTCAAACTGTAGCCCTTTTAGAGAGTGCCTTGATGACCTATCACAATGAATTCCACAACTCCAATATACACTGTGTAAAGAAGCATTTCTTTTTATTGATTTTAAATGCGCTGTCCTTTAATTTCAATCAGTGTCTTCCACTTACCTCCTCTCTCTCCCTGCCCACCGGCTCACATTATTTAATAAGGAAGAGAGCATCCTGATTCTAGGACAAAACTGGAAGATTTTACAGTGAAAAACGTTATTTTCAGTACTGATTTTTGGTAATATTCCAAATGCTTGATACTGAGTTACTATGAAATCTCTATTATGAAGGCTGGACAGTATGCACGACCACACCTGCAGGTCACAAATAGTGACAGGTGCTGGTGACACTTCCAAAATTATGTTCCTGGTATCTGCTGCACTATGCCTTCACAGTGTAGTTAATTGAATTCCTGAAGAATAACGTACATAAAATGAATCTTATGTCCACTGAGTTACTACCATTGAATTATTCACTGGCAATTCCGCCTGCACAGCTCTGAAATTCCCCACACTAACGGGTTTATTTTAACAGTTGTCTCTCTGAGAGATCTAGGAAGGAGACTCTTCTGAGTACAGGATCTCTTTGAAAAAAATGTGAAGTCAAACAAAGTACTATTTACCACAAAGAAAGCACTTTCTCCTGGCAGTAGACAGAGACTAGATTAAGAAACAGGATACACTTAGAGGCCCAGGAAAAAAATCCTTTTAAATGATTATGGTTCCATTTGTCATACGACAGCACAGATGTTTGCATTTCTATTTTGTGTGCGGCCCACTCAATGTTTCATTTTTTTCCCAGCACAAATTCAGCACATTCCACAAAATACTAACCCAGGCGCTTCATTTCTACCATCTTCTAGCTGGTATGAAATGGATACAGATGTTTCTTGTACATATAGGGCCAGATTGTGTCTCCCTTACTCACACTGAATAGTACCCAAGTAGTCTCATTGAATGCAGTCATCCATTCCAGTGGGGCTATTTGGGTAAATTACCATTCAGTGTGATTAAGGGTATGAAAAATTGGCTCATGATCCTTATTTATATACTAGGAGTGGCAGTTTCAAACCTACTCCAATCCATAAGTAAGTAACCTTTTGCCTCCTCAGATGCTGAACTCAGAGTCCCTAGGAGTGAAACTAAGTCCTCCAGTAATACAATAAACTTTCTCGTCCTGGAGAGGAGACTGCTAAAGCAAGGAAGTAATAGTCACTCCAGTGGTAAAGGTGCTCAAAAGAACTGCAATCCTTGTATGTCACCCCTATCCCATAAATCACCATCCATTTTCTGACAAAGCTGTTTCATGAAAACAAAGGAAATAAAAGAATGAGTCTGGGTCAGTGACACAGCTTGCAGAGTCTAACACTAACTTGCAAATATCTGGTTTAGACAGGAGAACATAAGAAAGGCCGTACTGGGTCAGACCAAAAAGTCCATCCAGCCCAGTATCCTGTCTGCTGACAGTGGCCAATGCCAGGTGCCCCGAAGTGAGTGAACCTAACAGGTAATGATCAGATCAAGTGATCTCTTTCCTGCCATCCATCATCACCCTCCGACAAACAGACAAATAGGGACACCATTCCTTATCTATCCTGGCTAATAGCCATTAATGGACTTAACCTCCATGAATTTATCCAGTTCTCTTTTAAACCCTGTTATAGTCCTAGCCTTCACAACCTCCTCAGGCAAGGAGTTCCACCGGCTGTGTGCTGTGTGAAGAACTTTTTACTTGTTTTAAACCTTCTGCCCGTTAATTTCATTTGGTGGTCCCTAGTTCTTATATTATGGGAACAAGTAAATAACTTTTCCTTATTCACTTTCTCTACACCACTCATTATTTTATATACCTCTACCATATCCCTCCTTAGTCTCCTCTTTTCCAAGCTGAAAAGTCCTAGCCTCTTTAATCTCTCTTCATATGGGACCTGTTCCAAACCCCTAATCATTTCAGTTGCCCTTCTCTGAACCTTTTCTAATGCCAGTAATGCCAGAGAACTTTGATCTCCCTACAAGGACTGGGCCTCTGTATCCATTTCTGATCAGCAACTGCACTAAAAGAAAATAAAAAAATAAAGCTCACACAAATATTCCAACAAACCTTCAGGTAATTGGCCTCTTCTTTACCCCCGCACCTCTATCCCAGGAATGCAAATAGTTATTGATTAGTTATCTATAGTTTTTCCTTTCCATATTATACCCGCAGATGGCCTCCGTTACTAAGTTTATTCTTCATTTTCAGCATGTTTATAGGACAACTTTGGTTCCCCAAGAGATGATACACTGAGTCTTGAGAGGAAGGGTACTCTCTTGAATAGATCTGAGATCTCTCAATGCCCTCACTCTTGGGGAAAGTATCATGGGATCTTTAATGACTGCAAGTGGTCCAGATTTCAGTTTTGAATCTCATCTGAAAGTTTGCATCTCTGTCAAGATAGTGTCCTCAAGTACAATAGTAGAGCGTAGGTTCAGTACTATCACAGAAGGAAGAATGTCTTCCACCGAGTAACTTACACTAAGTCTTGCAATACCTCAGATTCTTGGAGGCCTCCCAGCCAAACGCTCATGAGAATTAACCCCAAAAAAGTACAAATGCTCCAGTTTGGTTAGTTACAGTGCAATCTTGGGATCCTGGCAGCAAGTCATACTCTCTTCACAGATGGAACGAAGCTAGTTACTCCAGCTACGCTTCAGAGGGGAACTGTCATGGAGATGGAGCAGCTGGGTTAATTTATAACAAGGACACTCCAGACCAGTCAGGGTGAGAAAAAAATTGTTTTCCTCATGAAGCAGCAGCATCAACCAAAACAAAATAACCCCAAAACAAACATTACCAGAAAAAAATCAAACTCAATCTGATGTTAAACTTCCTCTGGTCTGGGGTCCCCTTTCCAGCAAAAGTCTCCCTCCTATAAGGTTCCAGTTTTTTTTCTGCTTCTGTGACTCAGATGACTGTCCATTGGCTGAACGTGAGCATTAAGCCAGGTTTAGTCCATTTAGAAAGGAGCTCCGCCATGGGAAACTACCTGCATGTTTGCAGCCTTCACTCAAACAAAGCCTAGATAGAATAGGGTCATACACATTTCTAGCCCTTTGAATCACTTCTTAGGTAACATCAGTATGATTCTTGCCTCAGGGTAGGAATCACCACTGTATGACTGCTAATAGGATTCAAGAAATAGGGTTGGCGGATCTATGGACTTTATGGCAGGATCTGACGAAATGCAGGTCTTAGCAAAATGCTTTGAGAGTATCTTCAGAAACAATAAAATTCGCTTCTAAAGATAAAATTGTTATAAAAATACATTGATGTTGAATACATTCTCTTTTTTGTGCAATGTCTAGCTCTTGCTTTCTCATTACAACCACTATCAAAAACCCAGTGTTCCAGTGTTTTAGGCACAATCCTGGTCTTAATATGATGGACAGCAGGAAATGTCTAATGCCATTTTTAATGTATTTTCTTCAAACATACTCTATGGCACAGGGACCATGAAAATGGCCTTAGAAGAAAACTGAATATAAAGCTCTTGAGAGAACATATGTCCAGCTCAGAGGCAATCTGAAAAGTGAGTAGTCAAACCTGCCCTCTGAAATACGGCCCAATGACCAGAAGAATAAGATTGTGAGCCACAACTCTCTGGAATTTTTTCTAATTTTGCTATAGAATCTTTATGTGAACTGCACAGATCACTTACATTCTAGTGCCTCAGTTTGTCAAACTGTAAATGAGTATAGTTATAACCCCTACTTTAGCATGGAGTTGAGAGATGCTAACCCTAATCCCTACTACTCAGAGGAATCGTGAGACTTAATTCTTTGTAGTATGCTATAATACCCTTGAACGTTAAAAGATGTGTAGATATATATTGATGAGTATATTAAAAAAATTTCTGAAGTGAACTATTTTGCACATCAACTGTTCTAAAAGATGGTTTAGATGGCAGTACACATTCATGTACCAAAGAGTAAAATAAACGCAGAATTACAAATGGTAGAGCAATTAAAATGTCTGCCTTATGCTTCAATAATTAGTGTGGGCAAGATAGACACATGCCCATGTCTAATATTCAAACACAAATGTCTTCATAGTATGTGCTAGAGAACTTGAACATCAAAGGCTCTGCTCTCAGATGATTGATCTAAGCAAAATGGATAGCTGTTTTCCCCTTTCTACTCTAAGCCATTCATTAAATAAATTGCCAAAATATACCACTATACCTATTTTATACTGAAAGTGAAATTCCTGGCTTTGCACCCAGTTGAAGTAGTGGCAAGATGAATAACTGACACCATCAATGAACCATAAAACTGTACATGTGGGTGTGAGGAATAGAGGACATACAACACCTTCTGCTCCAACCAACTCTGAGATAATTTCCCAGGAGCTGTCAGTTGTGTCATAGGAGTGCTTATATTCTTATATCCTTTTGGAGGACTCCAAATAGTACATAATTACAAACCAACCAGAAGATGAGCAAGTCTCATTTCCACCCCATTCAGAACACCAAAAGACATACATCTTAGATGGTCAACCTCAACTGCAAAGTCATATGAACTGCATGATAGAATGCATAACCAGTGCAATCTAATCATAATAGAGATTATTAGGACTCCTGCCCTAATTTATGAGCTGGGCTCCAGTTCTGTTTTCTCCTCATTTGCAAAAGATCTCAGGACTTGACAGATATTTTGTGATTAGCTTTTGCATTTAAAGAAAAAAATATAACTTTTTAGGTTATTGTCATGGATCTGACATAATTCTACAAGTGTTTCTATCATACTCTGCAAGGTGTCTGAAACTAAAAAGACCAAGAAAGGATTTGCACACACTTTCCCACCAATAACTCAGAGAAAAAACAGCTCTGCTTCCATTTCTCCTGTTTTAAGTAGTTCAGCCTACACTGTGGGCAGAGAGTGTACCTGGTTATTATCACATGCCCAAGATGATATGAACCAATCAGTGAAGACTGAGAGGATAATAAAATGAAACACCCTGGATATCTGCCATACCATCCAAAAGACCATACCATAACCTACAAGCTACTGCAGTATTTCTATTCATTTGTTGCATTTCCCAAGGACCCTGTAAAATGACTCTTCATGGGGCCAAAACTACAAAAGACCTGGTCTTTCCACAGTATGTATATTTTTGATTTTGAAGCTACGTATTCACAGCTGTACTTCACTTTTTGGATGGTGGAAATGCAGTGTTGAAAAAAAGCCCTTGCAAAATTTTTCCTCCATAAATGACTTATTGAAACAAGAAAGCCTATGAAAAACAGACACTATTACAAGACAGATCTCAAATGACCCTAACAATCGTTGTTCTATTTCCTATTTAACAATTCCTCCCCACTCTTAATTTTTCAGCTGGCTCAACTAAAGCCCACTGAAGTCAAATAACTTTGCCTGAGGTCACACAGTATCTCACTTGGATTTACAAGCCAGGATTCCCCTAAGACCCAGTCTCATTTAATTTTGAGTTGTCACATTCTGAAATCACTGTTCTCTTTGGGTGTGAGTTAGCGGTACCTTACACAGAAACTAGCCTTGTTTTATAGAGGCATCAGTGAAATAGTTAACAGAGCATTTCCTGTTGTACATGGGAGGGAAGGTACATTAACAAATCCTGGCATTAATTCACAAGAATGGAGCCTCTTTATCTCCCATGCCCTGTTCTGAACACATACCACTAACCAGATCCTCTTATTCATAAATAACTGACTCCTAAGGGTAGGGACACCTTAACAGGGCAGATTTAGAGACATTTCTAGTTGACATTTTATCTTGTCGATGCATTTCCAGAACCTCTGAAAAGAAACTATTCTGAAAAGCTCTTCTGTAATTTTGAAAAACAAATCATCAATTTTATCCTTTAGTCTATCTTTCCTGTGATCTGTATATGCCTCACCTACATCATTTAACTGTATTTAAACCATTCCTCCTGCTCCACCTTTATTAGAATAGCATAGAGCCACTAGTGATTTCTTCTCCGGCATCTGAGATACACCAAAAAGGTAACCATATGGCAATATGAAAAGTTAATCATTATTCAACCAAGCTTCCAAGGCCAAAGTCAGTTACTGTGTTATGGCTGACAGTGAAACAAAAAGCCAGTGACACATAAAGCATATCTTATCTCCATATATACATATGGGAAACAACCACTACAAAAACTAAAACCCACACTACTTGTACAGTAGACTCTTGATTATCCAGGATTGGGTTAGCCAGTAAGTGGATTAACCAGGATGTCAAAAAAAAAAATACG
>ML677335.1:39485206-39534825 GCA_007922305.1 Dermatemys mawii | reverse complement strand
AAAAAAAAAACCCCACCAGGGCACAGGGCAGCCAGTGAACCAATACCCTCTTCCCCTGTGCAGGGTGGCTGGTGAACCAATCCCCCCTCCACATATTTCCTATGGATGGTGATTATTCAGGATTTTATTAACCAGAATTAATTTTTTCCCTATCATTCTGGATAATCGAGAGTCTACTATACTTAGTCTGTTTCTCTCCCCTGTCTCACCCTCCCAGGGGAATGCATTTAAGTTAGTATAAATAACTCAAGACAATTGTGTTTGGAAAGGAAAGAGATGCAATTGTAGAACAGGAGGCAGGTTTCCAAAGATAAATGAGACTAAACAAACTTCATGGCTGAATTTGCAGAGAGCTGGAGAGAGAAGTCTTCATTACTACAGTCTCATTGACAGTGGCCCATAGCTGCTCAAACTGTTTAACCTTACAAAAATATCAAAAAACATTTAAATTGCTATCAGCATTAAACATGTGTAGAAACTATATATTATACACATGGGTACTGTGACAAAGCTCCAAGTTTGTACTTGTGGGTCCTGCGCTTCCTGGCAGATTTAGGGGCCTCAGAAACTCATTTAGGCCCCAGAGTGACCTCCCTTTCTCAGTATAATTGGCAAGAGTCACCGCCTAGTGAGTTACCTTCATCACAGGCCAGTATGGAAGATGGAAAAGGGGAGAGCCCAGGCCCGCCCTCTACTCCGGACTCCAGCCCAGGGACCCTAATAATATCAGCTAAGATGGCTGACCTTTTATCCACAAAACACAATACAATTCCCTGGGCTACTTCCCCACAGCAGTCTCCACTTCTTCAAACTCCACTTCACCCTTACCTCAGGGCCTCCTTCCTTCAGGAGGATATGTTGTCCAACACTCAGTCTCACCAACAGCACAACTTCCTCTCACAGCTCCTGACACCCACAGCCCACCTGACTAACTGGGAGGTTTTTATATGGTTTCAGCCAGTCCCTGATTGGCTTCAGGTGTCTCAATTAGGCTAGCTGTTTCTACTCCTTTCTAGAAGGTTCTTAATTGGCCCCAGGTGTCTTGATTGGCCTGGAGTAGCCTTTGTTTGGCTATCCAGGGAACAGGGATGTGCACATCCTGCCTTCCAGCACTTTCCTATATCCTTCTGGTCTGACTCCGTCACAGTACATGAATATACCGTTGGAGCTAGCTGGTAGGGGGTGGAACCAGGGTGGACTGGCAGCTCTCCATCGGCTGCCCGCTCCCCTAAATTCCCTGTGCGGTAGCCACCCAGCAGGTTATCAGCTGCCAGCAGTTCAGCTGTCCCTCCCCCCACTGCCATGTGCTGCTCCAGCCCTCTGCCTTGGAGCTGGTCCTGGGATCCTCCTGCTTGCTGTGGGGTTGTGGGGGAGAGGAGAGGGGAAAGGGAGGGACTAATGTCAGGGTGTCTCCCTCCCCTCTGCTCCTGCACCCCGCTTACTCCTTCTCCATATAGAGCAGGGTGGGGATCTGGACTGAGAGAGACAGAGAGAGCTTGGGGCAGCAGCTGCTGTCTCAACTTCCTAATCCACTTAAAAATACAATGTACTTAAGAGTGGGGTCAGCATACTTAAAGCGGCATCTCTCTCACACACACAGTGTGTGTCTCTGTCTGCTATGCTGCCTTTTAGAAAGTGAGGCTACATTAACAACAATGTGTTAATCCTTGAGGGTTCAGCCAAAAGCTAGTTCACCATTTATCAGTAAGGTATTCCCTGGGAAATATTCCACTCTCTAACTTCACCACCTCAACCAAATTTCACAATCATCATTACTGTGTACAGTATTAAATTGTTTGTTTAAAACGTATACACTGTGTATGTACATATAGTTTTTTTGTCTAGTAAAAAACATTTCCCTAGAACCTAACCCCACTTTCCCCCATTTACATTAATTCTTATGGAGAAATTGGATTAGCTTAACATTGTTTTGCTTAAAGTCACATTTTTCAGGAACATCACTACAACGTTAAGTGAGGAGTTCCTGTACTGCACACCCATTCATTGCAGATTCTAGCCTTCAAAATTCTCACCTCTGAAATCAAAAGGAGAAGGGATGATTTGTTTCTTTCTGGCACATCTCTTGACATTTTTAGGGGATGAAGAGGTAGCAATTCATTTACTTCACATTATTTCTCCCACTCAGAGAATTTCTTCCCTTCTCTCCCTTCTCCTTCTCCCTCCCCCCAACTGCACTAAAAATAATAATTAACACTTTTTAATGTATGGGAACCCACACCTGACAGCTTCTAAAATCCAAATGATAATAAGCAAAGGCAACCAGCCTATTTCAAACAGAAAAGAACCCAAGGTCAGCAAGCACAAAACTCTTGAAGAACAAACAAGAAAGAAAAAAAAAAAAAGCTTTGTTCAGAAGGAAGCTGAAGATGTGTTCTGGTATTAGCAGAGAAAGGGAATGCTTCAGCGTGTGGGGTGGAGCAGTGTTACCAGTTCTAACCCCAGTGACCATAATTGTGTGAATGGCATAGAGCAGCAGCTAGTAGTCCAGGCAGAATGTTCTTTTATTATGTATATCTGAGATTTTTCAAAGCCACCTCCTAGATTTCGACTCTGGCATCTCATTAATACCATATCCCCTAGGGTAGCTTTAAAGGATGTCCACTTGAAGATTTAAATATTATACTAACAGGAAGGCTCTGGTGGGCACTTGATTGATAAGAGCCAGGCCGAGAAGGTCACAGACCACCGTGGGTGAAGGCCCTTGAGCCATTGTGCTTCTATTGCATATAATACCTGCAATCTGAAAGCTTCTTCCTTAGTTTCATGTGCATTGCTTGTTTCTTGGATCACTCTCGGGTTTGTCCTGTTGGTATCTTTTTCAGGTTTGAGTGTCGAACCAATTTAGAACCAATTTTGATGGTGTTATCTGCATGCTTTCTAATTCGTCCTTCCAAGCAAATTTAGTCTTTCTATATCCAAATCCTCATTTGTTAATGCTGATAAGGAAGCAGCCTGAAGTAATTTAAGCACACTATATACTTCATCTACCAGGGTCTCTTCTAAGAGAATTAATCAAATGAATCAGGTATGTTTTCAGGGCATATAAACTCACTGCGACAGACAGTACAAAAGCTGCTCTAACTTCTCCTGAACTGCTAGCGAAAAGTCCTATTTTCAGCATGCATTCCACACCAAATAAACTAGAAAGTAAGCTGTGTTCTATGTAAGCCTATTTGTCTAGTCCAAGAACAGAAGTTGCACAGCACTCATCTCTAGTGAATAATCTCTAAACTGAGGTTGAATGTGCAGGCTACTACCAGCCAGTTGTAGCTGCTACACTTCTTCATCATTTTGAAAACCCAGGCCTCTCCTTTGTACTGATTTAAACTGACAAGGAGCAGCTGTATGCTAAGCTCAGAGTGGGGGCGGGTGGGAAGGGTGGGAGATTTCAAAGGAACAGCAAACATATAGAAGCACAAAAAAACCTGAATGACTGTTATTTAGTAATTACTGGCTTTTCATCCACTGCATTACAAGGATCACCGCACGTGGCAGATCCAGAATCAAAACCTGACCTGGAAGGTTTGGGGCCAACGCCTCCCCCCTCACCCCCGGGGGGGGGGGGGTTTCGAACTAAGATACTTCAATTTCAGCTACGTGAATAGCGTAGCTGAAGTTGAAGTATCTTAGTTCGACTTACCTGGCCGTCCCCATGGCGGCGGGTCAACTGGAGCCTCTCCCCCACCAACTCTGCTTACTCTTCCTGCCGGGTAAGGAGTACAGGCATCAGTTAGGGGATCGATTTATCGTGTCTAGATGAGATGCGATAAATCGATCCCTAATACATTAAGAGCTACCCACCAATCCAGTGGCTAGTGTAGCCATACCCTAAAACAGAAAGCTGTTGGTTGGTCTTCTAGTGGAAATAAACACACAAAGCAATTCTGGGTGAACTTCAGGTTTGAAGGTGCATTGCACAGCTACTTAAATTTGGAGATTTAGCATAACATTTGTATTTTATCCATTGTTAAATAGGAATGTCCTTGACTTGCTTTTTTTTCTGGAAAAAAATGGTTCTTTCCTTTATTTCTTTTCCTGCTCAAACAGAACCATCCAAATGTGCAAGAAATTCTACACTAATTATCAACACACAATGTCAGGTAGGTAAGATCTTTAATTCTTATAAATTCAGCTGTCTAATTTTTTCCCTAAAGGATGAAAATCCTTAGAGTAGATATTTTGGACAATGATGGATTTTTATTCTCTTCCTGGAATTTTGTGTAACGGTAACTGGGCACAAGCCCGTCCTACTATTAAACCTCTAAGGACATCATGCTGAAGTGAATGAGTGGGTATATAACTCCTATCTAAGGAAACCCTTCTTTGGCTAGACGATTCCTTCACATGGAAGAAATGGTGCATTACACATACTGTACATAACATACATACAGAGCTAACTCATCTGTGGAATTTCTATTTCAGAAGGTTTCTTCATTTCTCCAGCATGTTGTCAGGGTCTTTTAAATAGGAGGTATCATCACCAACCTAGTGGCAGGCTGGTAATTTTGCAATTAACTGTCAGGGGCACTACCTTGTTTTTTACAGTCACTACCTGACGTAACAACTCCTGTAGATGGTAGGCCAGGTCTACAGCATGAATACAAGAGTGTACTGTACAAATGCTAACACAAGCTTGTGCATACATTTATGCACACAAAATTCAGGACTTGTATGCATTAGTCTTTAGTGTGCACTGCTTGCAAAAATGCAGGTGTATTTCTGAAAGTGTGGTGGCCTATGTCCAGGAATTATTTACATGAAATGAAGTTTCTAGTACTGTAATTTCATTCACAGTAGTTTTTGCTTTCTGAAAGCAATATTTCCATTACAAGCAGGGAAGACTGGGTGGATGCATGATACTGGGAATAGCTTTGTCAGCAGCATATAAAACCCATTTTGAACACTCAAAATCCTAGAGTGCATATCTAATATACATATGCATGAAATACAAAAACTAGCATCAAGTGTTATAAACACACACAAAGGAGGGCTGGACTGGCCAAGAGATTTGAAGTATTTTACCTCTTTGGCACTGATCTGAATTCCACAAAATGAAAATGTTTCAAATAAGCTCTAGCCTGACCCTGGCCCACTGAACCTCTCAGCCTGCTATAACCCAAATGTGGGACACAATGTATGACAATGACCCGCAAAATCAGGGACACACACAAATGATTCATGCATGCAACTTAAAAGTCTTTGGTTTAAATAATCCTTTCCTTAACCACAATTTTTCATGTGAGATGTAAGTTTTCAACAATAAGGGCAGGGGTCGGGGGAGAGAATGCCCAATTTGTGTTGAATGGAAATAACTTTGGGACTAAAACAGGGGACATCCTTCAAAATGTGGGACGACTGAGAGGTATTTGGCCTCCAATGGCAGGGAACAAAGTTTGTTACCATCTCGCTGACCTATGTGAAGTGATCTGATAGTTTAGTTGCAAGTGAGCTTGTGTCTACCTTAATATTAGAGCTAACTAACTGATGGCCTCAGAAAAGAGGCTGAATGAACATGGAGACTTCACTCTCCTGTCATGCTGACAAAAGTGATCTCTCTGGACAAAGGTTGAGGCAAATTGACAGAGTCATATGGGGAAATTCGATTTGCCACTGTTATACTTATTTGGTGGGTAGTCTCCTACAATCACCTGTGCTGTCAGGACATTGCCTTGCAAAAGCACTTAATAGAATCTTAAAACATAAACAGAAAAAGCAGGAAAAAAGTCTCAATTAGTAACGAATAACATCCATCCATCTTTCAACATGAACTGAAAATAGAAGACAGGTACATATGTGCACACAGCTTACAAAGTGTGGGGCATTCATTAATCAATAACAGCTAATTCACTCCAGTAAGTAGCTTTCCTTTTAGACTGCTGGTCCATGATCCAGGGAGATTTTAGACTTGCTGAATCCCAAACCAATGGCATGTGTGCATATGGACAAGTGACAGAACTGTCTGTGATTTTTCAACCTGGGATCCTGAAGCCACACTGGTAACTTTGGACTTTAGTTTGTTGGTGAATACTGCAATGGAAATAGAATCATTGCTAATTAACATCTCTTATTACATAACCACCAGAAGAAAGGGTTTCTGCTATGAACCATGTTCTCTGTGCAGACCGAAAAATCATACGGTAGTGCAGACTTTTGCATGAATTCCTGTCCAGCTATACTTTATAAATATATCCATAGTAAATTTAAAGCAAACAATATACCTGAGTTTAAACCAACCCTGAGGACATAAATGTAATTGTGGACAATGCTCCAGGGTATTAAACCACTTCATTTAACAACTGTTCAGCATGCAGACTACTCAAAGGAAACTATGCTGCAACTAGCAGGAGACAGGCTGCTTTAATAGATATATTTTATTGAGTTTAGACAAATTAAAAGGGTCATAAGCCACAGACAGTGAACAAATAACCATGAAAATGACAACATACATACTCTTTTGAATGATACTCTAGGGATCTGCCTATAACACAGTGTATCGACTGGGAGGAGATTGAATTCTCCCTAATTGTCATAGATGATAGATCTTTCTGGTTGGACATAAAAATATCAATGGAACAGAAAGTGGAAAAGCTGCTACAAGGCTACAATTTTACAAGGCTCAGTTTGTTTAATCAGAAATGCCATACATTCATAATTAAAGTCACTGTAAGACTCTTACACAGCCAATGCCATCTCTGAATGTAAATTATTTGGTGACTTCTGTAATACAATGAGCACAATATCAGGAACAATTACGTTTCATGCTGGTGACTTAAATTCTCACAAATTAACTTCAGATTCAAAACATTCCCATTGGAAATTGTGGAATTCTGGTCATTTTGTTTTTTGCTTTAGAAACAAATGAAGTCAACATGTAAGTAGATGGAGTCTAAATTTAAAGTTGATAGAGATGGGAACATGAATAAATCAAATAATTAAGAACAGCAACATCTGGTTTAAAAATTATTTAACCATATTTTGTTAGCATGGATATGATAAAATGTAGCCTACATGGCGATGAGTGAGGGACAAAATCCATTTGTGTGTTACCCTGTCAAATACCAGATGGAGGTATAAAATTCTGGCCCTTGTCCTTATTAATCATCTGTCTGATAATCTAATCTTCCAGACTCAACAATAATTTCAGCATAATTCTCAATATCCTACTTTCAGTTCTGGTAATTAGTTGCTTTTAGTTACAATCAATTCACCACGTATCTTTCTTTAGAATTACTGTTCTAGATCTTCCTTCCAACCACAGTCTCAAACTTGAGACTATCGAGGAAGACAAAACACGACCTGCAGTTATATCATTTTGTTCTTAGAAGTGGTTTGGGTTGGATTGGTACTGGTATTAAAGACATTGAGATTGTTTAAGATTCAGTAGGTGGCATTCCTCCCCTTGCAAGCATGAAGGGAGCATTGATATCTGTACACCGCAATCAGCAAAGATGCAGATCAGAGGTTTGGTTATTAAAGTTTTTCATAACACTTTTCACGAGAGCAGAAATGTCCAAGAAATGCTTCCTGCTCAGTTTGTGCCCAAATCGCAGGCTCTGTATAAGAACAAATATGTACAAAATCTAACAAAAACAGAAATATTTCCATTTCTTTTTAAAAACGCCAAGGGAAACTTTTGCATTAAAAAACACTCTTCCTCTGGTAAGAAATGCTGAAGTGGTATGCTACTGCATAAGAACCCGAAAGTGAAATTGGATAGAAGAAATCAAAAAAATTGACAACACATATACTGAAAAGAAACCAGATTTTTAAAATAATTTCAGTTTTAAAAATCTAAGGTGTCACTAGTTCCACAAAATAACATTAAAAAAAAATATTAACATGACAACGTCCTCGCAACTAGCCTGGCCAAACTTCAATATGGATAGTTTGATTCCACCTGGCTACATTCCCACTGAAGTTTCAATTGAAGATGATATTCTTCACCATTTCCCCACCGCAAATTTCAGTATAGTGTTGATACACACTGTTGACATATTATTGTATTCCACCTCAGTTAGAGGTGAGTGTAAAAGGAGTGTGGAATGGTTGCAAAGTCCATGGAGATTCTTGGCTAACTATGAACAAAAGACATTAGCACTTCAAAGCTTATTTATAAATAATACAAGATTTTATATGCTGTTTACATACATACGTATAGGCTCACACAGGTTGTTGTTTCCCATCTTTCTACAAAGGTTGCTAATACATCAAGAAGAATTGTTAAAAAGAATTTATTCTTGGTGTTGTCCTTTTGCATAATCATATTAAGGATTAAATCTGGTCCAGTCAAAATCACTGCAAAATTCCCATTGACTTTAAGAGGATCATGATTGAACTTTAAAGTCATAAATACGTAGGAACTAGAACACAGTTCCAATCCATATGTTCATCTCAGCTCCATGTGCATGACCTAAGTCAGGAATTCTGTACCAGGCAATGGAGACCCTGGAACAGTAAAATGTGATTACAGTCAACAGTCCTACATTTGAAGATGAGTTCTGGGGTAGGGAGTCCAACAGTAATCAGCGATTACAGGAATGGTAAATCCTATCAAGGAACAGACTTTTACATTCCTGATTATAAGGATACGAACATATTTACTGCCTATCCAGTGACAGGTTAAATTCTTAAGAACAAGATTACATTCTTCAGCGCTATACTGAAATAGATACATTTATAAAATAACCCTACAAGGCAAGCGTGCAGTATTAAATCCTTGAACGATGAAGCTTCAATGCAAAATAAAATAATAAATAAATAAATACACCCCTGCCATTTAGCAGGTATGCAACCTCTGTTCAGAATGCTGAGCCAGAGCTGATGAAACTACCAATGAGAGACCTAAGATAAATGCCCCTTCACTATTTATTTGTGGTTGAATTGAAGCATGGTTGGGGTGAGGGAATTAACATGACCACAGGTCATTTGATTCCTAAGACACCTTGCTGACAGAATATATGGAAGGGGAATACTATTTATAGAGATTTTCTGGTACAGCAGGGATCCTGGTACAGATCTGGTACAGATCTGGTAGAGATCCCTGCTGTACCAGGATCTCTACCAGATCTGGTACAGATCTTGGTACAGCAGGGATATTGGAGGGCATCTCACCATAGGTCAAGCAACAGAATCTGCCAATGTTCTGCTACAGAGAAACTGACTGGTAGGTCACCAGCTCCACAGAGAGATATGCTATCAAACTTAAATTAAAGTATTGAATCATACTGGGAGCAATGAAAGAATAAAAATAAATGGGGACGGATATGTTTAAATAATGGGAAAAGGCCAAGTCATAGTTCTTATTATCTGGTTTATTCTCCTGGAATTAAAAAAGTTGCCACCAAACATAGAATCATTGAAAGGACCTAGAGAGGTCATCTAGTCCAGCCCCTTGCACACAAGGCAGGACTAAGTACTATTTAGACCACCCCTGTCATGCACACAAATCATGCGTGCTGCTGCCAGAAAGACAGGCATAAGAATGGCCCTGTTGGGTCAGACCAAAGGTCCATCTAGCCCAATGCTGTGTCTTCTGACAGTGGCCAGTGCAGGTGCCCCAGAGGGAATGAACAGAACAGGCTTTAAGATGGTATTTCTATTTTTAATTTTTAGGGCATTGCTGTGTCCAGCAATGAGATGTGTGGGAAAATTCCTGAAAATAAGAACTAGGAAGACTCTTGCCATTCAGGATTCAATCTGTTTCTCGTTGAAGCCCATAATGAAACTAAAGTCCTAGTGTTCCTCTTCACTCAACCACAGAGACACAGTCCTGGAAGTAGGTGGCCTATACAACCCTGTCTTGTACAACTAATTTAGTATTATTCCTGACACTGTATCACTGCAGCAGCATTAAGTGTAATGATGCAGCCATCACACCTGACAAAGCGCCACCCCCCTGGATTTTAACATGGTCACGCTGTTGCAGTCCGCAGTGTTGCATCCATCACCCCCTAGAGGTCATTCAAGGTAATTTTAGTGCCTTGCAAGTCTGCCTGGCAGGACGCAGGACAGGCCCAATCCAAATAGGAACTGTACCAAGAAAGAACAGGAGGCAATCCAACACTACAGTAAGGGATTTGGGGGCTTGATTTACTAATCACCATCTGATTTCAGGAATAGTTATTGAGAGAATCCTATGCTAAAACAGCAAACAGTGCTTCTTCCTCCCTTCTCTTCCCACCCCCACTTAATTCCAGCTCTCTGTTTGTGATACTCCCTTGTTGCTTAAGAAAGGATGATGAAATCCAATGCACTGGGAAAAAAACAAAAAACGAAACTCCTCTTTTCAATATACAGGGTGAAAAAGAAAATCTTTAGCTTCAACCAGATGATGTCTGAACGACACAGAGAGATTTATATTCTCCCCTAGAGGTGGGAACCTAGCTCCACTTAGCATTAAGGGCAGTTACAGATGTGCAGTGATTGGAAAATGTACCCCACTATTCTTAAACTATTTGATATGAATAGGTCTCTCTTGTTCAAGGGAGAGTCAATTTCACCTTGCAGTTAAACACCAACCATTCCGCTCAGCCCAGCAATCCGAAAAGTTCACATGGTGAGAAGCACTTCTCACCATGAGGAAGCTGTGAAATCTAACTTGAAAAGAAAGTTTCTGGTTACAATTGGCATTTCTGGAGCAGCCTACTGTTGGCAGCATCTATCTTGCTGGAGGAAAGTGACTTTGTTTGTGACACTGATAGAGTGGGAGTCCAGTGTCAAACTGTGTAAACAACTTGCCATCCTGCTTTCATGCTGTTTTAAAATATCTTTAAAAGATCCTCAAATTCTTTATAAAATGGGCACAGCTTTCTTTTAATATCTCTATTTTAGGCCTGCTCAGTAATCTATACGTACTGGATACTTGCATCTATCCAAAGGCTTTACGCAAGAATGAAACATTACTCTCTCATTGTATTTATCTACTATAAATAAAGAATGGATCTATTTGCTCCCAGCCCCTACACACACTGATCTACTAAAAACTTGGGCAGAGAGCCAAATTCTGGCCTCAGATACATTCATGTGCCTCCCACCGATTTCAACATGAGCAATGAGTGTGCATCTGAGGGCACAGCTTGGCTCTAATTCATGTTTTAGTGCCTAATGAAACAGCAATAGTCATGTTTTCTGCTGTTTTTAGAAGTCTGGCTAACTTGGGCCAATCTTTTTTTTATTTTTATCTATATGTGTTAGTAGTACAAATAAGCAAAGGAAACAAAGACATATCCACAGAAATTTCCAGTATAATGCACCTAATTCTGAGATCACCTGTACTAGTATAAAATCAGGAGTAGCCTCAGTAAAGTCAAAGAAATTAAATTAATGTCAAACCCATGTAAGCAAAATCAGAATCAGACTCCCCATGTTAATTTTCAATTTCTGTTCTGATCAAGCTTATGTTTGAAATATCATACATAATAAGAAATACTATATTCTTAAATATAGGATTTTTGTCATCCAGGTAAGATTTGGGAGGTGGGAATAGACAAAGGTAACTAGCAAATTAAATACTAATATCATCTCTGATTTTGAAGCAGTTTCTCATATTAATTACTTTCTGAACTTTTCTAATTTTTAATATATAAAACACAGCAATTAAAATGATAGTTTGTATTTAAAATGGTAGTCAAATTAAAAATCTTGTAGTTTAAAAAACCCTCATAGCTGTGTTACTCATACCTGAGATTATTAGTAGTAAGCAAAGTAGATTTTTAAAATTCTCATCGCCATTTGCTTGGTTGGTATACAATTCTGCCTGAACAGTAAAAATAGACCACTCATTGCTCTTCTGTTTATAATCAGTTGAATTTTCTAGTTCTCATACAGTAGTATAATGTCTGCTTGCAAACAATGCAAGACATTTAAATCCAAACTATCCATCTGATCCAAAACTCATTGAAGTCAATGGAAAGGCTCCCTTTGATTTCAGTGGGCTTTGGATCATGCAGTAGGATTGTAATCTTGCAAACACTAATGAGCATAACATTTAGTCCTATTGACTGCCCTTGGAATTACTCCAAACACTAATGTCCAACAAAAAATGTTTGCAGGGTGAGACCCAAGCCAATAGTGTTTTGTCAGGCTTTTTTTAAAAAAATGTTGCAAAAATATTTCTATTAATATTAGATTGTTGAATGTTTCTTTTGTGGACAAAGCCTGAATTTTGTGTTTAACCTATCTAAAATCATTATTTTAATAGAAGGCTTATGTCTGATTACCCCAAAACATCTTCTACATTTTAGCCTCACAGTACTCAGGTGAGCAAGATCAATATTAACTACATTCACATTTCAAAATGGTTAAGCTGAAGGACAGAAGGATCTTGTCCAAGGTCACACAGGAAGTCTAGGATTATACCAAGAAAAGAACACATGATTCCAACTCCCAGATCTCTGCATTAGTCACTAGACACAAGACCAGAGCCTAAAAAGATGAAACAGGCATAGAGTTAGAGAAAGGGATATAAAATACAAGTAGAATGAACAGTGGCAACATCATTGTTAGTTCCATCATTTTAAAAATAATTCTGGGTGGGCTTTAGTTTATTTTACTTTATTTATTGAATGGCAGAGTGAATTATAGGACTACAGGATCAGTTAAAGGGAAGAACAAAGCAAGGGAGGGGTACATTGAGGGAAAGGATGTAAAGAGGAGTGGAAGAGACCATGGAGTGAGCACAAGTGAAGAGTCTATGTGAAGGGGATGGGTGGAGATTGGAGCAAGATGCCTACCAGCAGAAGGGAAAGAATGAACGTGTCTAGCAAACTCTGTAGAATGCATAACCTCATGACATCATCAGACAATGGAGCAGTAATGCAGATTAGGGTGTGGTTAGGTAGTAACGAAATACCCAAAGTACTTACTAAATTTCCCCACTTCTGTTTCCAGTGGCCAAGGTTTACATGCTTAAAGACTGACTCTGAATAAGATTTGGTGTCATGGTGGATAATCAGCTGAACATGCACTTCCAACATGACACTGTGGACAAAAAAGCTAATGCAATCCTTGGATACATAAATAGGGCAATCTTGAGTAGCCATAAAGAGGTTAATTTGTCTCTATATCTGGCACTGTTGTAACTTCTGCTGGAATATCCACAATTCAAGGAAGATGTTGATAAATTGGAAAGGGTTCAGAGAAGAGGCATGAGAATAATTAAAGGGTTAGAAACTATGCCTTATAATGGTAGACTCAAAGAGCTTAATCTATTTATCTTAACAAAGGGATGGTTAACGGGTGACTTGATTTCAATCTATAAGAACCTACACGGGGAACAATTATTTAACAATGGCTCTTCAACATAGCAGAGAAATGGCTGGAAGTTGAATCTAGACAAATTCAGACTGGAATTAAGGCATACATTTTTAGTGTTGAGAGTAAACCACTGGAACAATTTTCCAAGACTTGTGGTGGATTCTCCATCACTAACAATTTTCTTAATTAAGGTTGGATGTTTTCCTAAAAGCTCTGCTCTAGGAAATATTCCTGGTAAATTCTATGGCCTGTGTTATACAAGAGGTCAGACCAGATGATGAGAACAGTCCCTTCTGGCCTTAGAATCTATAAATCATTAAAATCTCCCCAGGATTCCCACAGCAGGAGGTTATTCTTTCCTGTACCTCTCCTCTCACCAGCACACATCAATACTGTATGTGCCTCAAGTTATTAAAGGGAAGACTGGTAAAGGCAAAAATAAGGTGACTGTTTACTTGTTTATTTTTACCTTACATGACCTTTAAGATCCAAAACAAGCCAAAGTACAGACAACAAATAAATCAGGGCTCTTGCACAGCGGAGCCAACCTGGGGCTGGTCTACACTTACAGTACTGCAGCAGTGCAGCTATGTCACTATAGCACTTAGTGAAGATGCTACCTACACCAATGAGAGCTTCTCCCTTCAGCCTAGGTACTCCACCTGCCTCAGAGGTGGTAGCTATGTTGACAGGAGAAACGTTCCCATCAATAGAATGCTGTCTACAGGGTGGGTTAGGTCAGCATAACTACATCGCTCATGAGTATGGATTTTCCACGCTGCTGAGCAATGTAGTTATACCAACAAAATTTGGTAGCATAGAGCACGCCTTGGTCTAGTGGACAAGCCCTACAGCTGAAAGTCAAAAGATTTAGTTTTAATCCCAGTTGATATTAATTTGCTTGTATGATCTTGGATAAAACAACTTCAGCTTCCTCCTCTACAAAACAGGACTGTAATACTTGTGCACCTCGTGCGATCTTCAGAATCAGAGTGCTAAGATTTATAACAGCCTGAGCAAGATTGTCAACCCTCTAACATAGATACTATTCTCTAATCACTGTAAACAAGATTAGTAATACAACACTGGTTTATTGTAACTATTCACAATTAATCAGACCGAAAGTTCTGTATTTCAGCCATCAACATTCATCTTGGTGGATAACTTGTAATCTCTGCCATTGATTTCTAAATAAATATATTTTAACGGTTCAGTATTTAATAGTCCCTTGAGGAATTATTGGCACATATAAACACAATTAATCCTGATTAATTTATAGGAACAATTTAATTAAATGAGTAATGGGAGGGCATTTTCCTAGCTGGGTTAGAAGAGTAAAGGAAAACATCTCTATGCCTCTACAGAGGTTCCAATGAAATGGCAACATTTAGGAATAGATTAAAGCATTCCTTTCTCTATATAGGCAGTGGGAGGTGGCATTTAAAAGACCACATAGTATCCTTTGACTGCTTATTTACAACAAAAGCTTCCCAAAAAATAACAGCTAGTTATATGAAAAATGTTTCTAAAAAGTTGAGATTTCTGTTTTGCAGCATGGCATAACTTAAAGAGTAATGCTATGAGGAATGTTTTAAAGCACTAAATAATAAATCTGGTTGGAAAACTGCTCTCCTTCCCTGCCCCTTGGAAAAGTTTCCATTAAAACAAAACTGTTTTCATCCACATTTTTCAGGTTTGAATAGAAAACCTGAAGTATTCTTGACAACTAAGCCCCAAAACGTTTATATCTGAGTGGGGTTTTTTTCCAATGAAAACCCGCAAAATGACAGTGAAAATGGACATCTTCCATGAAAGTATTTTGACAGGAAAATGTTTCAACTGACTTTTTTAAACCAGTGCTAATAAACAACCCAGTGTTATCTGCTTCCCTCCCTGCGCCTGGTCTCTCCCCACTCTGTTTTTTCCTCCTAGTCCCCCAAACTAAGACTTTTCCTCTCCAAATGCCAGAACATCCGTTATGCGGCAGGATGATACCCTCACATTGCCCACCTCCTCACCTCCACCACCAGCACTCCCTTTCAGCTCCTTCACTGCTGCCTCCATGCATGTTCTTCCCTGACCTGATACCCAACATGACTTGCTTTCTCCCTGATGGTCTCAGGTCTGAGGGAAAAGTCACAAGAGGCACCAGCAGAAGAGGAAGAAGGAGCAGAGTAGGAAAGCAGACCTGAGAGAGAGGAAAAGGATCCTAGCAGCAGGAAGTGAGCTAGGACTGACTCCCCTCAAGTAGCTTTCCAGAAGCAAAAATGCTGTTTCCTCACCCTGTCCAAAATGACTGCAGTGGCTGAGATCATAAGAAGTCAATGTCTTTGAGTTATTACAGGCTTATATTTTTGAATAGCCACTATTTCCATAGCACCTGCAGAAACACAAAGTTGAGTGTCCCCCTCCCTTCACTCCCCTGCTGGCTAGCAGCTGGTTATTTCCTTTAAATGC
Organism: Dermatemys mawii; assembly: GCA_007922305.1. NCBI lineage: Eukaryota > Metazoa > Chordata > Testudines > Dermatemydidae > Dermatemys > Dermatemys mawii. Next base: position 39,519,093 of record ML677335.1, on the reverse strand, counting down.
CTATTGAATTTCCAGAACTATGATGACTGAGAGCAAAAGATGCTGGTGTATGAACAAAAATTCTGTGGCATGATGAGACCCTACAGAGTAAATAAGTGGTGACAGTTGCTCATTTCAGTTCACAACACAAAATGGGGAGGGGAGGTGGGGAAGCAGATGGAAAAGGACAAAATCCACAAGGAAAACAAAATTACTTTCAAACTGTGGATTTGGTATCCAATAGTGGACCCTGCAACTCCAAAGAACATTATTTACAACAGCAGGGGGTTGGACTAGATGACCTCCTAAGGTCTTTTCCAATCCTAATCTTCTATGATTCTATGATTCTTTCCTTTGCCTATGACTTCTATTTAAAGCCAGAATGTAATTCTCTGTAGCGCTGACCTTTTTTTAAAAAAAAAATTATAATTCCACCTGTCTGCAGAGGATTTCTTGTCTGCAGGGTGAGTGCCATTATACAGTACTGAAAAACGGTAAAGGACAAAATCCCCTCCCTGCAGGATAGGAAGAGTTTTAAAGGGCTAGGACTTTACATTTGTAAGTATCTTTCATCCTGAAGGATCCTAACCCACTTTTACACATAACCCTATGCATTTAATACTATATAGGCAGATTAGAGAGAGACACACTCACAAAGGAATCATTTCACCTACCACTGTAATGCAGCTAGCCCTTAGACCCAGCAACTATTAACAGCACTCAACAATATTGCATCCCCAAAAACATAAAATCTATCAGTCCAGCCAAAACAGGGCTGGCACAATGTTGGAAAACCACCTCTTCATTCCAGGTGACTAATAATTCTACCTTTGATTTGATATGTGCATATACACTCTGTTTGCTCTGCTCTCCCTGCCAGCTCCTTTACTGAGAGTAAGCTGGGTGCTGAAACTGGCAAGAACACTCCCTGAAGCACACTGTTGTCATTAAATATTTTTGGTTGTTGGGCTTTTGGGCTGGGCTATTTCTTGAAAAACTAGGATGAAATATTGACCATCACCAGGCTCAAATGCACATTCACTATAGACTCTCACTGCATGTGTTCAGGCATCGTGATTAGTAGTAAAAGATACCCAAAAGAAGTCAACATACACTTAGTGTCACGTCCCTCTACCTCTGAGGAACTAAGGTTGATAAGCAACCTTTTGTTCCTGTTATTTTTAATTTTGCACGGCACAGATAGCACACAGACAGGTGCTACATAACAAGTTAAGGCAGATCTATAGTGTTGCCATTATTGTTAAAGCACTTATCTAAGTATCTGATTATGTGCTTTTATTCCTTCAAATCTTTGTACAAATACTGATCTTTTGTTAGTCTGGTAACCTTTTCTTTTTAGGTGACCTGTTCATGGAAAATCAGGATCTAGAGTTTGATTTTGTGCATGACAAGAAAATAGAGTTGTCATAATATATATATATTTCAGTACCTATATGCACTTCCCAAAGTTCAGTATGGGGTGCAGCTGCTTGACACTGTAGTCAGATAGGGGAGAGAGCCACCATTTATTTTGCTATTCAGAACCATTTATAAAGAAACAAACAAACAATTTGCATTGTTTTAATTCTCAGCCTTGGGTCAGAGGCACCATGTCATTGCTGGTCCACAGCCAACAGGCAATAAACTATCACATTTCACTTATCCAGCCTAGATTTTATTTGTCCTGAGTCAATAGGATTTTCCTAATCATTTTAAAAAGACAGAGTACTCTCCCAACATTCTCAGTACAGCAAAGCATCAGCTGTTTAGATGTATTTATTACCTTTAAAAGGCCCATTTGTGTTTGGTCAATCACCATATCATTATCTATGTATTTGTTATGTTCAAAGTTCTAAAATAGTAACTATACATTATAGGTCTAACTGATTCTCATATAAGATTGTGTGCCATTTTTTCTCACTGAAAATGTCATTCCATCCTGGCACTAATGTTTGGGAACCCTGTCCTTTTCTAAAAATGGAGCTATTAAACATCTGCAAACAGTAATTATTGTGTTATCAATGGCTCCTTCCCAAAGGCAATAACTTCCTTTGGACTCTAACCTAGCAGAACCAGTATGGGTGTTGTAGACAACCTCCCGGTAGTTATCTTGAAAATTCTAGCTGTTATTTTCCTCCAAATCATCATCTTAGGGCATTCCCACTATATATGCAGAAAAGTCCTTTTTCTTCCACATCCTCTCCAGCTTTTGTGACTCCATTTTAATATAATATTCTGAGCTCAAATGGAGACAGTTACTCTTGATAAAAGCAGGTTATAATAATTTTCCTCAGTGGTTGCAAAATAAAATAGTTCTGGCCTTCCTCCAGATATTTCCCATTGCCAAGGTGATATCTGTTTCTCGATCCTTTTTCCCATTTTGCTTAAAGGTAATCTTATCTCCTAGCTCCACCAGTAATGATGCATAATACCATACATAATGGCATAATCTCTGAGGTTGCCTTTGTCATCATTAGTGCTTCTAGACTCATTAAAATCTCCTGAAACTTAGGCTTCCACATGCTATTTGACATTATATTTGACATGCTATTTGGCATTATAGCTGGCTACTCATCTCCTGCTAGCTGGGTTGCAGATAGATGGGGCTTGAAAAAGAAGATGAGGGAATCGGACTGAATAAAAGTATTATGGTGGGAAGTGTCACCCATTGCCAGCTCTAAGTGACGCAGGTGCTGCTACTTTGTCAGGGTTTAAGCTGGATGAAAGCTGGGTAGATTTTTAGACAATATGGATTCACCTAATTCCTTCAGACACCTCTGATGTTGCTGTTTAATGCATTAGTTGAAAAAAAAGCCCGCCCTGATATATTACTATTTCCCGGGAGTTCTCTGATAATCTATATTTCCATAATTTTATCATTATGGAATACCTGGCCTATAGCTGTGTACCCCCTTTTCCTCTCACACATTATATAGTGGACTGATAACTGCAGTTAAAATTCTGGATTGATTCTAAGCAGGGAAGAGAATGGCTATCAATGAGGTTTCTGATTGGCAGGTAGTTATTCCAAAGAAGTGCTCTTATAGTAAACACCAATTATTGTGATGGAGGTTTTAACTCTCATAACACAATGAAACTGGATGGACATGACAGTCCATTAGCAATCCTCCTCTCCTGATCAATTTGGATGTGCCACAGCTGGACCAAATCCAGCTGCTTACATGCCCATCATCGACAGTTCTACAGAACAGCTTACACCATAAGTGCACTAAATCAGTCCCATTCACTCACAACTTGACACTGATCTATTTTCCAAATATGCAGTGTTCCCACATCCCAGAAGCAGTACCCTCCTACCACAGCCTCAAAATGGTCCCGGTCACAAGTGAGGAGGGGAAAAGGAGCAATTTATAATTGCCTAGAGCAGCTTTAAGTTGCTTGCTTCTTACTTACATTTATATACTGATTTTGGAGAGAATCACACACATCCTGATCATGACTCCACTTTGGATGCACACTGCTTTCCATATACCCATGCTCATGATGGCAGCAAATGGGTGTAACTTTTGTGTTTGGCTAGCTATCTTACACTTTCATCTACTAGGCTACCAGTTACTTGCTCACTTTCCTTCATTGCCATGCACGACAGCAGGGATAGGACCTACCGAACATAATTTACATCGCAACAGATATGGACCAAGTGCATGTAACCCAGCTAGCCAGCCAAATTAACTTTTTAATGCTCAGACCTCACAACATATGATCAGTAAAGGCACATCCTTTGAGTGAATCCTGCAGCTACACAATACATTCTGCTGTTCCCCAATCCATCTTAATGAAGGCAAATCCCACATCAAAGATATAGATCTAGTAGTGAAATAATTAATAACAGGGTTTGAGTTTAGGTGTTCTTTAAAGTAAAGCCACTGATCATTCATTCTGTATAGTCCCTATATAAATTTTATGCTAATATTTATTATTATGTTGATGAGAAATCACATGCTAGAGGGTTATTTAGGGTAAGTATTTCTGAAAGCAATCTTTGTTGCCACAGTGAAGGGAGAAATGGGCTGGACTTCCTATGACCACCACCAGTGCAATAAGCCAGACACAAGTTATCTTTTTAACTTCCTCCTGAACCCTTCAATACAAGCCACAGAGCAACTCAAACTAGATACTAGCATTGCCAACTCCACCTTCCATCACCATGGTATCTGAGCACCTCAGGAACTTTAAAAATGCAGCCTCTTAACACCCTTCCAGAGTACTAGTATCCTCATTTCACAAATGGGAACTGAGGCACAGAGAGATTGACTTTCCTAGGATCACACAAGAAGTCTCGTAGCAAAGCCCAGATCTCTTGAGTTCCACTCCAGTGCTTTAAGCACAAAGCCAACCAGCACTCTGAGCAATGCAACAGCATAATAGAGAGATGGGGGGCAGTTCTCCCCCTTGGTGAATACGCAAACTTCAACAAGTGTCAAACACAGTCATACAAGGGCATCTGTAACAGGGTGCTGGCAAGAAGGTGCTGAGCCAGCCCCTGTTCCCTCTGTTAGAGCTGGCAGCAGAGGCTCTGCTAGCCCAGCTCCCAGCTGGGGGAGTTAATTGGCTGGCAGGGCGTGGCCCCGAGGAGAGTGGGGCTTAAGGCGAACCACCTGGGAGCCTTTCAGGCCAGAGCATAAAGCTGGCAGGAAGGAAGTCACAGGGGGGAAGGAGAACAGGGAGGAATGAAGGGTTGTTGCTTCTGGCTAGCTGTGGGAGCTAGCTGTTCCCCAAGGCAGCCAAGTCAGTGGGCTATCCTATGTATATAGGTGATGGTGGGGGCTTGCAAAAGGGAAATAAAGGGACACTGGTGCTTAAAAAAGTGGGGTCTTGACTCCTTTGTGGATGGAGCGGAGAAGGGCTTGTTTACAGCATCCAATGGCCAACAGACTCATCTCCACACCTGTGCTCTCACCAAAGGGAGAAGTGACCCTTTGCTCTGCAACACCAAGGGGAGAAGAGATCCTGCAACCACAAACTCCCCTATGGAAAGGAGAACATCCCCTAGTGCCTGTGTAGAGAAGAACAGACCCCAATGAAAGGTCTTAACTCCTGTTCCAATGCACAACATTAGCCCAGAACCTCCAGTACAATGTGGGTACCTGCAACTCCCACTACTAGGTAGGGTTAATAAAAAAAGCTTCTGCTCCGCAGCTTGCACTGCAGCCGCAAGCACTAAATTAGTGGAGTGGAAGAGAATGGGGATGGCAAGTGCACCAGTGCCAAGCACTCTATTCATATCATCTGAAACGAGGATAGCAGAGATATAAGTAGTCTGGCTATACTTCGAATAAAGCTAAATTAAACTACTAGGGTTAAAAGCAGGAAAACTGAACATAGCTGATGGAAAGGAAAAAAAACAACCTAACTCTGATGGAGCTAAGGCACTGGAAAACAATGTCATACCAACTTAGTGACAGCAAGCTCTGAATTCTTTTGTCTATATTTAAGTTTAAGCTTTTAAACCAATTTGTTTACTTTGTTTTAAAATTCAGAGAAGCCACTTGGTCTCCCCCATCATTCACACTTTACAAAAAGAAATCCAGAGTTAGAAGGATTCACATGTCAGGGAATAAGATGAAGCATTTTTCATCACTAAATCATCAGTTCAAATCTAGCTCCAGTGCATGATGAACGTTATCTGCTGCCTCATGGCCTATGTTAAATGAATTGATAGTTTCGCTGTGGTCTCCCCACATGGACATGTGTCCACATGATGAGCACACCTGGCAATAATTGGCTGTCTCAGTGTTTTTGGGCTTCTAGCTTCCTCCTCTGTCAATTTGGCACCTATGTCAAGGACCACAAAGGGAAGAGAAACAGCAGAATTCCTTTGCGGACTCAACACAACAACTCAAATTTTCACAGAGCTATTCAATATGGAATCAAAGCATGATGACCATGTGGCAAAAACTACTGAAAGCAAATGCCATTATTACCCTCTTTCTATTAGCATCTTTAAAACAGGTGTCATTTAATCTCTAGGACACACATTTTATGAATATACTTCAATTTCTGCAACTGCAGTTTTTCTTTGAACTCTGCAACTGCTCATTATGGGCCAGACACTGCACCACTGAATTCAATGAAAGCTTCCCTATTGACTTCAATGGGCACAGGATCAGGCCCTATAATCTGTATGCTTCAACCCTAAATTTCTGAAAATTACTTGTGCAGATGTTTTTCAGAACAAGATTAAGGTTCCACAAAAAGCCTCCCTAGTGGAGTTTTAGACAAACTACTCTTACTCCTTTCGTTCCCATTATTTGCCTCTCCAGCAGAAATTTTATTAAGAGGATATTTCCCTCCCACCCCCAAACACACACACACCATTAAGGCCCTCAGAAACCACTGCGAGAGAAGGCTGTATCAAGACAAAAGCATTTCCTATGGTATTAGTAACTCATGCTTTACTGTGAAATGCAGTGCTGGAGATTTACTGTGCTACTGACTGAAAAAGGCTTTTCCAGTATTTTTTAAAAGGCTTAGTTAGTATTTGTGTGTGTTTTCTGAAAAGTGGGACAAGAAACAAAAGATAGGCCTTTGTGCCAAAAAAGACTTTATGAAAACTTACCATCTCTATTCTATAGATGTTTAGTGCAGAAGAAAAGCAAAATCCTCTACTGGGATGGGGAGGGCCAGAAGAGAATCAGAGGAAAGAAAAAATGCTAATAAGAACACTTTAAAAAAAAATGGGACGCCCACACACATAATTATTATTTTAATAAACTAAGCATCTCTGTCTTCATCTAAAAGCAATTATTTAAGGGTCACTACTCAAGCATTAAGAACAGCTTGTTCAAAAGCTCAGTACTTGAAGAATCACCTTAAGGAAATATATTCATCTCATTCTGCCATTCCTCCACCCCCTCCTTTTGATACACATGGACATCGAGACAGAAGGGAAAGGTCAATGCGTCCTAAATCGTAATCCACTTGCCAGACATGACAAGATCCAGAAGCTCTCTGCTAATTCTTTTTAGCTTAATGTCTGAAAGTGGAATCAGTTTACAGAAGACCACAGGTGCTGAAGAAGCTGGGAGCATTAATTTGTAGAACAGAAACAGGTTTCTCTCAGGCTGAAGGAGGCTTTCATCCAAATGATAAATATATCTGCACAGCGCTTTGTTTGGTGGTGGTAAATGGGTGTGCATGTGAGAGAAATACAACTATATAATCAAGATATAGGTTTCATTTATGCTAGAGAGAGACAAGAGGTAGCATGTGCACCATATTTTTTTGCCAATATACAGCACCCCTTCTGTGTATATCTTCTTCCTTTCCCACATCTGTATCTTTCTCATAGCCTTGTACATAAACACTCAATGCAGCTCTTATTTAAAAACAACAGCAGCTGAAAGCCCTTCATGCTGTGAGGAAGTCTATGGTAATCTACCACACACAGTCCCCTGGGATTAGCTTGATTGTCAGAATTCTTTGTATGTAACACAAACCACTTATCTCCACCTCTTGCCCTCTCTAAAAAAATGGGATTGCAGGGGATGTGGAATCACAGGGGGAACTCTATAGCATTCCCTCTCCCCTTTACTTGTCTCTGTTGACCCTGTTTCCTGGGAATGCTCCCACCACTCCAGGACACTAGTTGTTGAGAGCAAGCAATGTGTTCCCACCTACCTGTCACGGAGCTTATTACCCTTTCAGTCACAGGGTCATTCTGGCCCTAGAAATAACACACACAAGCCAGACGTAGCCTGCTTGTTCTTATTCACCAAACAGCTTTCCAAATTAGGAGAGTTATTGTGCTGAATTTTGCCTTTCTGTATAGCAGTATGTTTATTTTTAGCCTAATTTAATGTTCAAAGTTTGCAAGGTTTTTTGTTTTGTTTTTCTGGGACAATTTAATTTTCTCATCATGAGATAAATTTGTAATTTATTGTACTATCACTTTTCCTCATGAATTCCTCTCTATGGATATGGATGGCAGACAGAGCCCCAGAGGAGGACTACTTGGTTAATGGACATACTTAAAGTTTCAAATGTCCAAGACTATTTCCCCCCTTAGAGAAAAACCCAACAATTTGTTGTTCTCACTATTCTATTAGAGGAAACTGTTTTGGCTTTAAAGGTAGCTAGCTCATTTTGTCCATTTAACATGTTACAGGAATGCTCCCCTGAGGGAGAGGGGACCATTGTCATTGTGGCCACTTGTTAAGAGAGTATTCCTATCCAGACATCCAATTTCTGCCCATCCCACTCTTTAAGAAGTGTTGACATTCCCTGCTCATTTGTGTGCAGCGAATGTCTTTATGTCTCTCCGATGTACTCAAAAGCCCTGCATGTTGTATGATACTCTTGAAGTCAGTGCAAAGATTTCTGCAATATATCTGAGAACTAAAGATGTCCACTGTACATGACTAGGAGGAAATGACAGTTAGGAGGCTGTTATGTGGGGTGGAAAGAAGGGGCAAACAAATATGGGGCTTGGGGGAGTTGTGTGAGGAGCACGAAACCCATCTTTGCATAGGACACTGATGCATCTAAGGCTGACAATGAACACATTGGCCCAGATTCAAAAGTTGTTTAAGTGAGTCGAGAGGGAGTATAATTTAGTGTAACCCGCAACTTCTTCTAATCCACTTCACCTTGTAGGTCGCACCAACCTAGATTCCTTCTAACCTTCCATACACACACTTCCTACAGCATAAATCACACCTTATATATCAACTTTTTATTTACCCCACTGAGTCTAAAGGAATTAAAGCTGTGGTTGAAATGGAGGTGGGGGGAAATCAGTACCAGAATTCAGCATCTGTTGTAAAGCAGGAGATTGTTGAGTCGGATGGTGAGGAACGGGAGATTGGGAGTTGCTAACTACCTCTTCACCTTCCCTGCTTCGCTTCCTCTTGGCTGCTTCTCTCAACAGAGCCAGAGGGAAGATTCAGTCAGTCTCCACATGTCCTTTCCACCACATCATCTCTCATTAGGTTCTCTGTGGGGCATGCATCAATTACTGGGATGGCAGATGGAATTTTCTACTCTTTGACTCCATCAGTCTGCCCTTCTGCTGGGGCCTGGGAAATCTCCCACTGTCAGATGCTGTCTTAGCTCTTCCTAGTACGCTCTTCCCTGATAGCCATGGACCAGTTAGCGGGACCCATTCTTCCGCTCCTTTGAGGACAGTGAGATCCAAAGAGAAGGAGGCTCAAGAAGAAGGGTGCAGATCTGTGAAAGAAATTAGGTATCTACGTTCCTCCTGCACTGATATGTCTTCTGCTGCTTGCCGGGGCAAGGGGGAAGGAGGATGGAGTAAGACTGCAACCAAAACACAGACTCTTATTAGTCAATAGGAGAGCAGGAGTGGGGAGGGACAGACTTTTCATTTCAGCACATCCCAGTGGAGTCCTGGTGCATTTGGCTCTCAGATTTACACTCAGAATTGCTTTTCTGTGAATTCTATGACAATTCCAGGACACACGGGTGTAACACCCACCCTGAAGCCAGCAGAGAGGAGTATAGCAAAGAAAGCAACTAACAGGAGATAGCATTATTGCCAACCTGCCAACCCCAAACATTTAAAAATCATTAGTCAGGACTAAAACAATTATGAAAAATTGACTTTAAAAAAAAATCACAAGTTTTCACAATAATAAAATTATGCCGTTGAGGGTTTGAACCTTTACATTTTGTGTTTTCAAGCTTTTCTCCACAATCATGAGAGTGAGTAACTTAACTGAAAAAACTTAATTTCTCACATGTTCACTGGACTCCAGGAGTAGTAGCTTTAAGAAAAATACCAAATTGTGCAATTTGTGATGATACTCATGATAAAAATCACAACAGCTGGCAAAAGTTAAAATAGGCCACCCCATACTTTAACATTATTCTTCTTGATAAGACAGTCTAAAATGATGAAGCTTATACAGTGATAAGTGGCATCTAAGCAAATCTATCTCACACATCATCACTAAATTTGGCCCATTTACTTTGTTCACATTACCCCTGGCCTCCAGTCTTTCCCCTAATCCCTCCCTCCTGTAACTGCTCTGCAAAGTTTTCAACATGTACCATAGGACAGAGGGTAAATGTATAGGCTTAAGGACAGTGTTAAATATCACAGTTTTCTGAAATGATTGTAAGGATGTTTGATTATTTGCATAGCACCGCTTTTTTTATTTTACTATCTAATTCTGGCTGTACAGTCTGTGCTGACAGGTAATTATGTGAATTGCTTTGAAACACTGCTTATAACAGATACTTTCGCTACTAAATTTAAATTGCAGTTTACAGCATGTATCATCACAATGGTTGCAATTTATAAAAAATCCATTTTTATTTTGTTAGGCATTAATTAGAATTAGTGGCAAAATGTGCCAGACTAACAAGCTATTGATGTCTCCCCTCTAGCCACAGAACAGGTTTGGCAAATCCAGTGATATTACAAACTTCCCCTACACTAGCTATCAATGTACCTTACCCTGTGGTGTACTGAAAACTGTTAAAATTGTCCTCATTTTAAATTCTGTGGGGCTTCCTGGTCCTGTCAACAGCCTAGAATGCTATTGGGAAGCGTTTGATCAGTCTGGAAACATCCAGCCTAGAAAATGGTAGGTTAAGTTCTGCCTTTTTCTGCCTTAGGGAGCAGCGTGCTTTGTCTATCTCTGTTTTTGAGTTATCATTCTGAAGTTTAAGAAATAAAGTAGTGTTATATTGAAACTTTCAGCAATAGTACTTCATATTTTTATCTAAATTCTGTTTGCATGCCATGAACTTAGCACACCCTGGACCTGGAGAGACCATCTTCTCGAGATGAAGAGAGAGTTCATGCATATTCAAGCCCTGGACTGTCTGTTGAGACTATAAAAAAATGTAGCTAGTTAGTACCAGTTGTGAACAGGGGCAGCAGATCTGGATCATTTTTAGTGGTGCCCAGAACTGGTCCAAGTCCTGCGCCCTTTCCCCCCCATCCAACACACACCTGCTTAAGGGTCTGGGGGGGAGTTTGGGTGCAGGCTCTGGGAAGAAGTTTGGGTTCAGGGTGGATGCAGGCTCTGGGATGGAGTTTGGGTCCTGGGTGCAGGTTCTGGGCTGGGACAGGGTTGGGGTGCAGGAAAGGGTGCCAGAAGGGGCTTGGGGTGCTGGGTGCAGGAGGGGGTTGGGTATTGGCTCTGGGAGAGAGTGTGGGTGCACGAGGGGTGCAAGCTCTGAGCTGGGACAGAGGATTGGGGTACGGGATGTGGGGCTGGGCTAGGAATGAGTTGTCTGGGGTGCAGGAGGCACCTGGGCCTGAGGTGGAGTGGGGGGCAGAGAGGAAGACTCCAGCCAGTCCTCTCCCCACTGGCAGCAGCGAGCTCTGGGGGGAAGGCCTGTCCCCCCACAATCACAACACTCACCCAAGCCCTCCCCCAGGCTGCTGCTCAGGAGGTCCAGCCAGGATAAGCCCCTCCCCGCTCAAAGTCACCTGCTGGAGCGAGGCGGGGAGATTACCATGCATCTCTTCCCCTCTGCGGGCGCAACAACTGCCTCAGCCTGCCCCCGACGCCGCTCCCTTGTAGCCAGCAGCAGCTGGCGAAGGAGCTCAGTGCAGAGCTGCAGAGGGCAGTTGCCCACTGCTCAAGGCAGGCAGAGATGTTCAGGGGAAGTGTGCGGGGGCAGCAGGTGGGGTGAGGGACGCTCCAGGGAGGCGTGCGGGGTAGCAGGTGGGTTCAGGAGAGAGTCTCAGCCCCAAACGTTGCCGGTGCAGGGCCCCTGGGTCCCTGAATTTGCCTGAGCCCAGGTGCCACAAGCCCATACAACTCTCAGCCCCTGGTTTGAAGGTGGTTTCTGCAGGGTCTAGGATTGCCATTGTCTCTAAACATACTACTTTATAGTTCCAGTAAATACATCATTCTGATTCATCACATCTAAGAGAGGCCTTTGTTAAAATGCCAGTCTGTATTCCTATAGCAATTTTTCTTAGGTTGGCTGCTGCTTAAAATAAAGGAAAACAAAAAATATCTTGCATTTCTATAGCCCTTTTCATGCCAAAGGATCCCAAATTACTTTACAAAAACTTTCAACTATATTATTTCATCCACTCCTGAAATGCAGCAACTCTGGGATGGAATGTGGCCATTACTGAATAACTATACAACACTGTTAGGAACTGAAGAGTAAAATGAAGTTTCAAAAATATTTCACTGTAGCTAGACAGAGCAGTTTAACCACAATTAAAAACACTGGACCAGATTCTAAGTTGCTGTAAATCTATTGACTTCAGTCAAATTACACCAGGTAAATCTCTGGCCATCAATATTCATTTCACATTATTCCACAAAAGTTAAACAGCACAAAAGAGTCTTTTGGTGGAGTAATTGATAACTCACCAGGACACACCCTTTTATGTAGTCACAGTCTTTTGGTGGAGTACTTGGTGATTCACCAGCCTGTGCCCATTCATTTTAACTTCAGCAAGTTGTCAACTGAATACATAGCAACTTTTTCCATTATGAGTGAAAGAAAAATATCCCACTTCACCAGCCTGTAACTTGATTAGAAAAAAATGCATATGAGCCTAACTAGCAGAATTTTGCTATCAGGGATTGGGTGTCTGATGAGTGGGAAAAAACAATATTTGGTTGAGACAGAATGTTTGTTATAGTTAGGATGAAAAGTTGAGCATATGGATTGTGAAACATTTTCACAGGGATTTCTGTTATTAACATAGTCTTACTCTGAGGACCCATAAGGATGACCTTTAGTTCAGGTCCTATGTTTTGAGCTCCTTGGATTGACTATAAAATGAACATGGAGCATATTTCATCCTTCTTAAAGACATACACTGCCTGGCACTTAAAGAAGAGTTTCTGGATCCAATAGAAGTTTGGCACAGCCCTCATTCCTTCACAGATTTCTCATGGGGTGAGACCTTTGAGGATGGGATACTCAGTATGTTTGAGGAAGCAGACAGGTCTAAAAGGGTCTTCCCAATAGAAAGCCTGAACATATTTTGAATGGTTAAAAGGTTCAAATCAAATTGTAATTATGAAAGCTAGGCACAGCTTCCTACTAACACATAGAGATGCAGATTTAATCATAATCAATTAACATAATATGGCACTTTTAGTCCCACAACACTTTACAAATTACATACAAAGTACAGAGGAATCATTTCTTCCACCATGGAAATGTAAGCCACTGGGGTGTGTCAGAGCATGTCTCTAAGGCCCTGATTCAGCAAAATACTTAAACACATGTTTAAGTCCCTTTGATTTCAATGGACCTTAACCATTAACTTAAAGGATGTGATTCAGTATATGGCTGGATCAGGGTCTTAGAGCACAACACACTATAAAAAGTTTAGAACAGGAAGCTAAGAAAGATATTGTACCTAACAGAAAATAAAAAAGCAGATGGGAAGGTAGAATGAGATTAGATAAGCAGACCATAACTGCCCAGTTTGGAACACTGAAGCTCACACCACTTGCCATGTGATTTTTAAATGGTCACTAGTAATCAGAACCTCCATTCCATTATTTTGGATCCTAATGATGACACCTCTAAAAGCACAATTCCCCTACAAGCACACAGGTTCTGGCTCTGTACTGACTCTGCGGGGACAATGCCACCTACAGAATTATCAGTGCTGCTCTTCCTTTGGAGGTCTCCCATCCAACTATTGACTGTCCACAACCTTATTTAGCCTGTTAGACCTGATAAAATCCCAGTTGAAATGTTAAAAATATGCTTCCTTATTATTATTGTTACAACATTAATGAAATTAATCTCTAAATTAATGGTATTCTCATTTGTTAATATTCAAAAGTAGCTGAGTAGTCCTATAATAATCTACTGTATATAAACTAAAGCTCTGCTCTATTTTGATGTGCCTTTTTTCTGTGGATATGGAAATAAAACAATGGCTAGAATTATTTGTTTTCTGATCGTCAGTTTCAATGAACAAAATTCATTTATTCAGACATTCTTTTAAAGCAAGATACAGATTTTGTATCCTTTGGTGAACCCATTGAATAGTTTAAATACAGCTTTATTTAGTTACTGTCAAGATATTCATGTATTGGGTCATTAATATCTTTTTAATCTCATAGTAACTAGGTCAAGACATGAAATAGCTATTGTATGAAGCACAAAGGCAAAACCAACACATCCTGCATTTTATCTTTGCACATACCAACTCTGCTCTCCTGGATTTATAGGAAAGTGCTCAGAGTGTTGTTGTAATGTTCCTGAATTTAGGGCTTACAATTTTGGACTGGTTTATTTTATTGCACAATTCTATTGAGTGAGCAAGTTCTAATATTATGGGTCTGATTCTGCTCAACAGGAGACTCTCCTTCAGCAGAAGCAATATCATGCCCTACAAGTGACATAGGACAGTCTACACCAGGGGTGGGCAAACTTTTTGGCCCGAGGGCCACATTGGCGGGCCAGGTAGGAAAGGCTGTGCCTCCCCAAACAGCCTGGCTCTGCCCCTTATCCAACCCCCACCCACTTCCTACCCTCTCACTGCCCCCCTCAGAACCTCCGACCCATCCAACCCCCCCTGCTCCTTGTCCCCTGATCACACTCTCCAGAGACCCCACACTCTAGCTGCCCCATCAGGACCCCACCCCCATCAAGGCCTCCCTGCTCTCTGTCCCCTGACTTCCCCCTCCCGAGACCCCCCACCTAAACATCACCTCCCGGGACTCCACACCCATCTAAGCTCCCCCCACTCCTTGTCCCCTGACCGTCCCCTCCAGAGACCCTCCTGCCCCCTAATCACTCCCCAGGACCCCACCCCCTATCAAACCCTTCTGCTCCCTGTCCCCTGACTCCCCCAACCCCTAGCCACACCCACCCCCCAACAGGCCCCCTGGGACTCCCTGTTCCCTATCCCCCAAGACCCTCTGCCCCTTATCTAACCCCCTGCCCTGGCCCCAGCCCCGCCCCCACCGCCTTACCATGTCACCACTCAGAGCAGTGTGTGTGGCCCGGAGCCAGACACGCTGTCATGCAGCCCCGCCCCCAAGAGCACTGTTTATGTGGTGCACTGATGCTACAAAGGATGGGGACAGTGGGGAAGGGGCCGGTGCAGCTTCCCCAGCCAGAGCACAGGGGCCGGTTAGGAGGAGCCTGCAGGCCAGGCTGTAGTTTGTCCACCCCGGTCTGCACTGTATGGTATTGTGACCTCAAGAATCAAATTCATAGCAACTCTACATACAGTGCTCCCACTGAAGTCTATGGGTGTTCCATGCACAAAAGCAGCTAACAGCATCAGGTCAAAAGAGTGTAAACTACAACTGGCATTTCAATATTATACTAATAAGTAAACACCAATATTTCTTTCTCTGATGTATAAATACCAAAACAAGCAGGGCCGGCTCTAGCTTTTTTGCTGCCCCAAGCGCGAAGAGCGCAACTTCTTCCCCCACCTCCCAGAAAAGGCTGCCATCCCAAGAATGGCCAGAATGCCGTCCCTTAAAATGTGCTGCCCCAAGCATGTGCTTCCTCTGCTGGTGCCTGGAGCCGGCCTGAAAACAAGGGCCCAAACACTGGTAGAGCCAAAGGACTTTAGTTCTTTGTCGGAAGAGACCCAGACAGTAGTTCTTTTCCATCTCCTCCCTCTCGATCCGGCTCCTTTCCCTTGGCTTTTTAGCCTGGGCTGCTTCCCCTCCTGTCCCGCTGTCCCCTCCTTTTCTTTTTTTACATGCTTTCCTATGACGATGACACCCACTCCTTTACTAACGCAGCTTTAACTGCCAACTCTCCTATCGTGACAACTGCCAAATCTATCCTCTAGCTCTGACCTCTCCACCCTATATCCTTAGCTGCCTCTCTGGTATATGCACCCGGATGTCCTATTGTCTTTGTAAACTCTGCAAGGCTAAAACTGGACTTTATACCTTTTCAGTCAAACTCTTTCCTCTCTCCCTTCCTGATCCTTGTTCACTGAGTCATCATCCCTTCCATCAGTTCAATTTCCTGTCTCCCCCTCTCCCCTTTATCCAAACTCTAGCCACCTCATCACTTCTTCCTCTGAAATCTCACCAATATTTATGCTAAAATCTAGGGGCCTTGGTAGCTCTTTTGGATCCACTGCTGCAACCTCCCCATTTCAAGTCTCCCTTACTCTTGTCATTTATATCAAATTCTAAAACCATTTGCCTCTCCCTCCATTCTGACTACTTCACACCCTTCTTCAGATTCTTCTACCCGTTTGTTACCTCTTACTTTCCACAACAAGTGCATACTTCTTCATCCCACTTTTAAAATCCCTGCATGGCTCCCCAATGCTGCCTCCCCAACCCATACTCCTTTCTCCCTCTCTCCGTCCCCTCTTCCCAAACTGCTTGCATTGAATGTCCCATTCATATCCTTCTCCGGTTTGTCATCTTCACAGTTCCTTCCATACATTATTTCCTTCTTTGAAAAGTGTGCAGCTGATTTTTTTACTTAATTACTTGCCCCCAGCAGCATTAAGGAACACACCAAAATTTGTGAGTCTTGAAAGAAAATCCAAGAGCTGGCAATGCTACTTATAGCACCAGATGCACAATCTGACTCTGTAATAACAACATTTATTTTGAGTTCTGGGGGTGCCAATAGCATGTCTAGTGCATTGCTGAAGTGAACAAAGTGCTGCGTTTCCATTGATGGACAAGGAGAATGCAAAGGATTTTACAAGGACTCCAGACCAGTTCAAAAAAAAAAAAAGGAGAGAAATAAATTAGTGATTCCCCAAATCTCTTTATGCAAAGTTTCAAGGGGAACATATTATGCTAATATCATCATTTTAAAATGCAACCTGCAGTGAATTTTTAAATCTTGCCTTTTCAGAGGACTACAGAGATAAATTTGCTTCCGCATAATTACATACACTAAACAAGGCAATTTCTAAGCAGCATTTTAAAATTCCCACTGATTCACTAGGCTGTTGTCTAAAATCTAGAGGTTACCATTGTTGTGGTAATTCCAACAGAAAATACCTAGCACCATATGTAGTCACTTACACCTCCTCCCAGTGGATGTGAAATGGTACCACTAATATACCATTAGATGGAAATCTCGGATTTGATAGCACCTTACCCCTGTAAATAACTACATAAGGCACAAGACAGTGGAGAATCAGAACAAAAGAGAACAGCAAGAGTGAATTCTATGGGAGTTTTGGCATTGACTTCAACAAGACCAGAGTTTCACCTAGGAGTCTTCAGAGATATCTGATACACACTCCCCACAGAGTTCTAGCTCTCGGAAGGAGTGTAAGTGCTACACAGATGTACACACAAACCAAAATTTCAAGAGGGGGAATAGGCAGAAGTGGAGAAAGTCTGTCCAAAACAACAACAAACAACAATAACAACAACAAAAACCCTGCTTTCCCAGTGTCTGTGCCTGCAGCTCTTATACTCCTGGATTCCTGACAGACATCATCTAGTTGACAACATGGCTGATTCCTGCTTAACTATATCATATTCAGAGGTTTATAGTAGTAAACAGAATATAGTAGTAATGATTTACCCACATTTTACCTTAGATCCAGTGATTAGAAACTTGTTTATTTCATTGCAATTTTACCCATCAATTTTCCTATTAAAAAGATGGTCAAAACCTCATGGAATCAGCTGTTCCCACTTTTGGGAAGGGAGAAAGCTTCCAGTTATTTGTCAAAATTATTCCTGCTGGCTACATTTTAGTACCCCTCCCCACAATTGTCAGGAATTCTATGACTGTGAAGACACTTTTGCATATTGCAGGAATGAATTTTTTGAAAGTGTAATAGAAGGCTCCCTTAAAACTGATCCCATTTTAGTTTTAGGTCTACTGTATGTTTAGTTCTACACTTTTCTGCATGCCAGTAGACCTATGTTTTATTTGTATAACTGTTTAAACTGCTCTTGCTTGTTTGTTGTACTTTATGGTTTTATTTGCCTCTGACATTACTTAATAAAATATGTGACCATTGAGACATCCAGAATACCAAAGTTGATTTATTCAGTATTGATTATTACACTGGAATGATTAAGTATGCTCAATTCTGAAAAGCTGTGTGCAATTTCAGCCCCACAGGGCAATATAAATAGTTTAATGCGCCTTTCCTGTAGACTAGGTCTCTGCAGTTGTGTCTGTGATGTAAAATATTTCTCTCTGATGGAATATACAACCATTCTTAAACTGGGCCATCCGTTACATTTCTCCAAGTATATTTTGAATGCATCCAAAATTCTTCCCTGGGGGGCCTTTTCCATTTACTCAGGTAAATCACACAATATAGCAAACATTTAACTGCTATATGTTAAATATAGGACAAACCCTTACATGGAGTTTAAGTAGGATGCATTGTAGACAGCTCTGTGTAGCCTGGATGCCCCGACTTCAACAAGGTTAAAGACAAACCACTCCTATATAGCACATTAATTCTGAAGAGTATGAGTGCTTATAAATATTTTCACAGTGACTCCATGGAAAGGGAAACAGGGATGTTTGATCTTTCTGAAATAACTTCTATTTTTCAAGTAAACTCTGAAAAGATGCAATGTATGAACACTCTCTCAGTGCAAGAGTGCTTTTCCAAACACATATGAATCATTAACATCAAATTCTAAGGAAGAATGCTTTTTTTAGGCTATGAACCGATGGCTCATGTAAACAGCCAATACAACTTGTGAAGCAGAGCCTGAAAGTTTGCACTTCCATCCAAACATTTCACATTTAGAAAGCAAAACTCATTAGAGAAGTTAAACACTCATCTAATCCTTAAATAGCTAAAAATATATCTTGTTTCTAACAGCAGAGATACATTTGTGAGTCTCAAACATTTTGTTAACAGGTGGGATTTTTCACCTAGGAATAGTCATGAGAAACAAGAGATGTTGCTATACCAAAAAGGCAATGAGCTTTCCACACAGTCCTCTCTACTCCCACGGCCAGCTACTGAAGGTACAGAACGTGTGCTGGAATCCAAACCCAGACAGTTCTTTCTGGCTGTTCTCATGAAGACAA
Source organism: Dermatemys mawii (assembly GCA_007922305.1). Lineage (NCBI taxonomy): Eukaryota > Metazoa > Chordata > Testudines > Dermatemydidae > Dermatemys > Dermatemys mawii. Next base: position 39,500,166 of record ML677335.1, on the reverse strand, counting down.
AGTCATAGCCCTGTGTTTATGACAGCATGAAAAGCAGCCACAGAAATAACCCTTTTATTTACTAAGCCCCTATCTGCCACAAAATTCTTGGCACTTTTCATAAAGACAGCAATAAACAAATCAAATATTAATTTAAACATAAAAATAAAAAAACATAAATCAAACTATGCCAATAGACTACCAGACACTGATGTCCTTCAATATAAAAAAAAAACATTAAAGCCCTGGTTGCATAAGGTTAAGTTTGTCTCCCTCCTGGAAGGCCAGAGAGAAGGCCTCCCATGTAGCCTGACCTGCCAAGGTGAAAAGAGAATATTTGGATATATCCACAGTGAGTTAAGCACTTTAAAAACCACTAGGAAGGCCAGGTATCGTCTCTAAAGTGTTTCTAATCTAGCTACACAACGGCATAAAAACAAAGAAAGGGGAACTGAGGGGACCCAAACCAGAGAGATTGAACAGTGAATCATAGTAATTGTTTGAGTAATTGCATGACTTTTGTTTGGATTTCTTCTAAAACAGAACAAGTTGGAGATATGAGCAGTATCTCTTCTAGGCTGGCCAGCTCCAAGATCACCAAATATAGATGCTATACTAAAGGGCACTTCAGATTAATAGATTTCAAGGCAAGAGGGACCATTCTGATCATGTGGTCTGACCTCCTGCACAGCACAGGCCAGAGACAGGCCAAACATTACGCCCAATAACTTGTAGCTGAACTAGAGCACATCTTTTAGAAAGACATCCAAAGGCAGGATGTCTGGGAAAGTAACAAGGCCCTCTGAATTCCAGCCTTGTGCCTGGAAAACAAGACCATTCTTCCTTGGCATCAGCATTATGATTTCATTGCAGGATCAAGTACAAAGGAACGAGAGGACTGAAAGAGAATATCTTTGTTTGAGTGTAAATATCCCTGATAATTAGCAAACCTGTCATAGGTAATTTTGGCTCAGTGTAAGAAGTGAATAGATTTATTGGAACATATGATAGATGTTCTTAAGTGTTCTCCAGTTCCTTAAACAATCTCTTTGCTGAGTTTAGGTCATTGGCTAACAGCTTTTAATAGTGTAGGCCCAGGCATATTAAAAAGCAGCAATGAATCTGTGCTATTTTCATTATTATTCATGCCAGGCCGGGTGAAATCATTAAAGTGGATAATGAGCTTCCATTTATGCAACAACTTTTATCCGAATGAATTCCAAAGTGTTTTATCAACAGACTGGACAGCCATAACTGTAGGAACCATTCTGACAAGCTGAAGTGCAGTCACCTGTGGGGTGCACACAACAGATACATAACAATACACTGCAATCCTAATAGCTTAGAATAGCAAATTTATAATGCCAACTTCACTGCAGGTATGACAGGCAGAATGTAATTACCCAAGCTGGAATGCGACCAAGATAAAATGTAGCATCCAACAATAAGTTTATCCTTAAAGCATTATTTATTGCTAAAAGATTGATTCTGAAGAAGTGGAAATTTCCTGCAATGATGAAAATTAGTCACTGTTACACTGTGGTTTGAGTGAGCTCACCATTCTACAGCAGATTCATTTCTGAGGAAACCATAATTATATATTGGCTTTGAACACACACACACACATGATCCAGACACTCAACCCAAAACTCTTTTGCTCTGAGAACTGCTGCGTGTGGCCTCATGGCTTCTTTCTCGCTAGCACCCAGTCCTTTGTACTTATGTTAGAACACAGCAGAGAGAAGGAGGAGAGGACTGGCCAGATTCAGCTTTCTTCCTTTCTCCTCAAAAGTGGAGAGATATCCAACACCCCACACACTATGGGCCTGACTCTACCCCCTTTTTCCTTGGAAGGCCCCAATGAACTAGTTACAGAGTAAAGTGCTACTCAACATGAGTCAGGAGAGCAGATTATGGCTCTCTGATAGAAGGTTGAGCTTTTCTTCTCTCCACTCCTACAGGTCTCTTTGAGCTGATCCCTTACAATAGAGCAGCCTGCCCTTGCTGAGATCCCCTGTTTATAACATTACAAGCAGAGTATAAGCATATGAAATCTCCCTCAAACCAAGGAGATAGAGGTCATAATTAAATTGCTGGGAATGGGGCAAAACTATTACAGATGCTATACAGATGTACATATTCTATATGTTATTCATGTACATATGTATTTAAATAAACTAAACTGGTGTATAACTGAATCTGATCCCATTTATATTCTTGAAACAAACACACTGAGATCAGTGACACAAGACATCTGGAGAGATCAGTGACATGAAACATCTGGAACTTGAGTTAGGACTTCTGTTTGCCATGAGCTAATTAGTCATCCTCCTTGAATTAACCACAGACAGACCACCTTTGGAGCCCTAAGAGATTGGCTTTTTCCCCTATGTTATTTATTCTACTCCTCTGACCCAACTTCCCCACTCTGTTGGGACTGAATTCTATTATAAGGGATGTCATTTCAGAAAAATTTGGGTGGGTGGGTGTGTGCAGGGAAGGGGATGGCAAAGCTGGGACATTGTATAGAGCAATATATGTGATTATATTTTGACCAGCAAAGTCTGGTGGGAGGCACAAAGTGAGCTAAAAGTGGAAAACATCATGGAACATGTACAGCTATGAGAAAGCTGGGGGAGAGGGAAACTGCCCCTCTTGCCCCATAGCAAAAGATGCCCCTTGCTATTCTCATAACAGTTGAACTGATGGAATTTAAATTAATATTAAGAAGTTATCTCAAAATCAGAAATACTGCTGCTACTGCGCAGAATATTGGGGGAGGACCACAAGGCATAATTCTTACTAGGGATGCCCTTTGTGGGTTTAGACTGCAAATTCTTCTGGACAGAGACTTACGTTTTGATCACAACCATTCACTATGTCATGCAATGCCATCTTACGCTGCTTTTAAAATAAAAGAATAACTGAAAACAAGGGGCCCCCCTCTTTCCTTAAGTCAGCTAGAGCTTTGCACATGCAAACATAACATTTGGCTCAAACCTTTTCCCTTTTCTTCTACCATTTCTCACTATTGCTGATAGCACAATACCGTATTTGCCTTCCATTTGCTGGGAATTTAGAAAGAACTATCATTCCTGCTACATTACACCTTCATTACAACTGGTCTCTCTTCTAATCCCCAAACAAGATTTCTTTTTTATATAAATTTTCTTTTTAAAACAAGTTTTTATGTGAAAATTTGGAAGATCTCAGTGAAGGCTCCTTAGCAGAGGCAGTTACATTACAGTTAGCTTTGCTCTTGGCTGTATATTGGCAACAAACACTGCTTTACATGTTGTATTGCCTTCCTGCTTTCTCACTAGCCTCTGCGGGAAAGTGCTGCTTTCAATGGTAGTAAAGCTGCAAGTCATCCACTCTGATGTAGCTAGGTCACAACACTGTGATCCAGTTATACTCATATTTATGCAAATCACAAGAAAGAACATTCTTGATCAGCATAAACAAAGGGGCAAATGCATAACTCAGTAAGTGATAAGGTGTAAATTAGTTTCTGTATATTGTATAGGTGTTGCAACTAATTTCTGTGTATTTTAAAATGAGTGCAATACAGCAACATGTGACAGTTGCTTCTTTATTCTTACATCTAATATGTTATTGTATCATCGAATACCACTGCTAAAAGCTTTCTCTTTGTATGGTCACATGCTGTACTATGTTAATACCACAGCCATTAACTTTCTCTTTGTATGGTCACATGCTGTACTATGTGAAAGAACATGATGGAGCCATACGTTTTCACACGACTGCCCTTTCTTCACATGATAATAGATTGTTACTTGGAGCTATGTACGCTAAGAGCGCTCACATTTTTATAGCTTTTGGTCTCAATCACACAGTTGGTTGTTACCATGCTGAAATGCGTTGTTGCTGGAGGTGGGCAGAGGGATTCTGTTTCCTAGCCACCAGTTGATAAAATAACATGAGTTGAACCACCTGATGTCCAAAGATACCAAAAAGTTGCAGCTCCAAGATCATAAAGTTTTAGCTTCCTTGTTCAGAGCCCTAAATGAAATGGGTCTTATGTTCCATGACACAGTAGGTAGATTCAGCGACGGGGGAAATTTTTCTTAAGAGCGTTCAGGGGTCAAACTGGTTCGCACACCTCATATCATCTAGAGCTCCAGTGTCTGAATTGTCCCTGCCTCCTAGCCCAACAACTACCACGGACCAGTCCCCTGCAGTGGAGTTGGCTATGGGAGGGAGGGTGACATAAAGGTCATTTTATTTAGCAAAGATTTAGCCATAGTACCATGGTTTCATTTAAAATATATCATTTATTTTTAATGTCTTAGGCCCTGCTCCTGCAAATACTTAGGCAGGCATCTGTTTGCAGGATTGGGGGGGGTTATTTAGTATTTTAATTCCTGAAAGCTACAGCTGTACCACAGAATCCCAAAAGTTTGAGGGGTACAAAGGACATTAAATCATCTAGCCAATCTCTGTGCCAGTTGCTTAACGAGTGGGAAAGTTATTTGAATCACTCAGCAGAAAAGACAAGTCATGCTTCATGACTCTGGGCAGAGATCGCACACTGGGAGTATCCCCAGTCACCTTGCTTCTGCTCAGCCTTCTGGGGATCAGTAATCCTGATAAGCATTTCTGCCCTCTCTGGTGAGGTTTAAACTACCAGCTGTCTCCAGCTGGGTGCAGACCCCTGTCCTTAGCCCTCTGTGTCACAATGCAAGCAAACTCCAGCTCTAGCCCCAGCTTGTTCCGTGAGCTGGCTGGGGGCAGGGGAGGCAGCTATGAGACAGGAGGAAACCCACCCTGAACCGCTGCCCAGCTGCAGCACTGCTCTGTGCACCACAAACCCCCAGGAGAAGCCCGCTGTTGCAAGGGGATTTCAGCAGGCTGCGCCGATGCTAGCAAGCACTCGGTGCAAGGGCTGGGTGGAACAGGAGTGGCTAACAGGGGAGTTCTGTGAGGGAGATCTTCAGGTGAAGGAGGAGCGGTTAGGTGACCCTTGAGGTAAGATTGTTGTCTGTAGTGTGTGTGATGTACTTGCTGCTTGACTGAAATATGCCATGTGATCTGTTTGTTTGGGGGACCGTGTTCTGAGCCTAACAGCTTGCTAGGCAAGGTTGAGAGCTTCTTAATGAGACTTTGATCCCTAAACTTTTCAGCACCCATCAGCCCTTAACCAAGGGGTGGGACTACTCAGGAAGACCAGGGCTTTAAAAAGCCCAGTCCTAAGCAGTTCAGAGGAGCTCGTAACCAGGAGCAGCTAATGGGTGTTTTGTGAGGAAGTTCTTATGTTCTTAGGATAGCCCTGCTTAAGAAATATTTCATTTGAGAATTTAATCGCAAACATTTATGCGCTAACAGTAGAAAAAGACACCGAGAAAATCATATTTTTTCATTGAAGTATGAAAGTGGGTTTACAACCATACCAAGCAGTGGGCTACAAAAATTATGTTTCCCTTACCTTGAATAAAGTTGTGCAAGAAGTGATAGACCTACAATTAGAAATATCTGTATGCTCTGGCATTTTACAGGTTTCCCTGGTGCTTCAGATAATGCAATTCATTACACTTTTAAACTTCTCTTCCCAAAGTTCACAAACAAAAAGAGTTCATTTGTTTAATTCAAGCCTTTTGGTTAAGAAAGCTAGTGATTTAAAACAAACAAGCACATCAACCAAAAACTGCTTTTTCCCCACAATTTCATCCACTCTCATGATCTTTGGTGTTTTCCTCAGGTCTCAGTGTTATATGATTATGGGAGAATCTCAACTTTTATTTAAAAATAACAAGGTAAGAACTTTCACAGGCTATTTCTGCAGTCCACTAGTCTTCAAGAGACCTAAATAAAATTAACTGGCAAGCTATTAAAGGGGTTAAAGAGTTTTCAAATGCCAGCAAGATAAATTCTGCTGTTGGATAGATGAGCAAGTCTCCCACTGAATTAGAATTTGGCCCATATGTTGGTACTAATAGTGACACAATCCTTTCCTATTTACTCTGGATGAAAGGGGTATTTTGAATAAGCAAATTAATAAATATTCTGGTTTTTAGCAACTAACTACCAGCAGTCAACCAGTATCTCTCCTCCTTCTGTGCCACAATTAATCATACTCCATAATGTGGGCCCTGGTGTTTTTTTCCCTTCTCTGTTCCTAGTCTTTTAGGACAAAATGCTTCAAGGAAAAATTACCATCACATGAGGGTTCAAAAGCAGCAGGTTCTTTATTCACTCTTCTTTGAAATTTTGATTTGCCCCTTTCTAGTTGCAGAAAGAAGAAAGGATGTTGCAGTCTTCTGTATATCATACAGTTTGTTATACTAGGCCACTGACTCTCATACTATTCCTAATGTTGCTAGGTTTATTTGAGAACCTGGGAATATTTTTGTGCAGTTTTCTGTGACACCCATTCAGTTCTTTGTGTTACTACCTTATGGGGATAAAGTAGGATATTACTCCATCCTTTACTTACACATTACCTATACATCTGATGCATCTTCTTCATTTTCTGTCATCCACTTAATTGCCTGGATGCCTGTCATTGCTCTACTTTGAAAGCATATGCCAATGCACTTGCAGGGCATGTGATCCCTCTCCTCTTGTCAAGTGTAAAGTTGCATCAGACACAGGGAACATATTGCAGGCATAGGGGTAGCATGAGAAAAGATTAAGTTGTTTGTGTGAGATGAGATGGAGACAAAGGAAGCAACAATGTGAGTTAAATGGGGAGAATCTATGGGATGTGCAGGAGAGAGGCAGGAGACCAGATATATGCAGGAGTGGCACAGCAAACTGTTATCTCTGTGAAATTTTGGACGTTCTTCCTGTTCCCATCACAAATGCAGTTTCTTTTATTATTATTATTATTCCAGCCTCACTCTCAACGCTCTGCTAGCATTACCACTTTCCTATAAAGCCTCCAGCCAGGAAGCTAAGAGACAAAGTAATCTTGTTTTTGCCTTCAAAAGACAAATATCTCACTTCCATTATTTGCTAAGTCTCTCCCCTAACCAAGTAGTAAACATGACGGTATTTTCTGCTCCTAAATCCAATCATGTTGCTGCTTGCCTGCCAGCTTCCTTTGTCAGGAGCTTTCTATGTGTTCCTTGTCTTCACTCATTGGTTTAGCCACATGGTCTCTGGCCTTTACGTCTTATGCGTGTCTGTGTTTATAGGACCGTTCATTTATTGTATGTACTGGGGAGGATAGTATAGGTCTGATGGGGAACAACAGGTGGGAAACTCTTGTGCTATTGATCTGAACAGTTATTAAGTCATGCTGGCCTAGCTTGGGTAATTATACATAGGTCTTAGGGCATACACAGCTAAATGTTAAAAGTATTATTTGCTAGCAGATGAGTGCAGTTATATGATCTCAGACTGGCATCTGAAAAGCTAAGCAATGTTGGCTCTAGAGTGTGCAAGGATGATGCATCTCCAAACAGACACATGTTGAAGGAAGTGGTGTTCGTGATTCAGTACTAAAATCAGTCCCCCACGATGATGCTATGGACCACTGTGCTGCTACATGGGACATCTTTCCACAAAGATGTAAAACTGAGGTTCCAATCTCTTGCATTATCAAAGATCTGATAGCCTGTGTGTGTGTGCAATTTATATTTACATATATGAGTAAGGATTTTAACTTTGGTGACTCAACCTGCCTACCTGTTTCCATGTGCTGTTACACAGATGCTGCATTCTACCTCAATGGTGGCTGTACTTCAATGTTATTCAAATAATTTCTCTCTCTCTCTCTCTCTCACACACACACACACACACACACACTTACTTTCTCTGAGTTCTGTTATAGCTCAGCTCTTTTATTAACTCCCTTTTCCAAAGTAACCCCTTGGCTTTTTTGGCAGCTGCTGCATCATATTCTAACTAATGTTTACATATACAGTATTATTCAATTTGAAGAGTGTTCTGGGATCCATTGGGATAAAAGTCACTATATAAAAAGTACTATAGCTTATTAATAATAAATTCATAAATACAGGGGAAATTATTTTCCTTTGATTATCAGCATAGAGGGGAAATCTGAAAGTGAGAATTCTATGGCTTCTTAGTTTAAACACCTGTTTGGGGGGAAATTTGTACAAACTAAAATAGAAAGTTTTACAGAATTAGCTTACCTTTTAGGCCATCTTGCCTTAGAATATAGGGAAAATATTTTCTCATTTCTATGAATTTAGAGTCAAATAAGGAAAAATAAAAACTAACAGGGTTCAATTTGAAAGCCTGAGCAAAAAATAGGATTCTAAAACATATAATGCCCCTGGTTGCCCTCAGGGCTCCTTATGCTGCTAAAAAATAAAACAGCGAGTTACAATATTTCTAGTGCTGCAGAATATACAAGTCTCTGCAAGGCGTAACTCAGTTCCTGGGATAGATTTTTTTCTTCTTTTAATTATGAATTTCTGTGGCAAAATTGAGATTCACTTTCCTGCAAGCATAATTTTATCTATGGAAACAGTATACTTGGGAAATCATAATGTCCCAGGCCTTCCTTTGTTATTAAACTCCTTACCTCTCCCCTGCCTTACACAGCTGTTACCAAGAGATGCATAATACTTAATGAAATAAAAACCTGATTTTCAAATCCTGGAAGCTCATTGTATCACACAAGACTGACAAGGGATGGTTTTGGAGCTGGAGTACTGGCATATTTCTGGCCAGTGATCTGTCACTCTTACTAATAGTTAGAGCTGATCCTAAATTTGGTTCCCAATCTGGATCCCAAGTAGGGTGACAACATGTCCCAATTTTATAGGAACAGTCCCGATTTTTGGGTCTTTCTTATATAGGCTCCTACTGCCCCCCACCCCATGTCTCAATTTTTCACATTTGCTGTCTGATCAACAACCATAACAGACGGTATAGTTAAATCACTAAGGGTGAGACCCTGTGAAGTGCTGAGGGACCTCAGCTCAGAACCTGGCAGAATTGGACCATGCTGCCAAATTTAGCCCTGCCACAGTTAATCAAAAGTCAGTCAATACATGTACTGGTTTAAATGCACGGAGGCCCTGTGCACCACTTAAGATCCACTGAAGATTTCTGCAATTAATTTCAGCCTCAGAGCAAGGAAAGATAGGATGTTACAGTCTTTGGTATATCAGACATTTTGTTACACTAGGCCACAGACTGCCATACTATTCCTAACGTTGCTAGGTTTATTGAGCCTGAGATGCTTTGCCTTTGTTTGGTTCTAGTCTCTCAAACCACTAGAATTCCAACAAAACTGGAACAAATATTAGCCATTTGTTTATTGAGGCAAACATTCCTTTACCTTCTAATATTTTGATAGGAGAGAGGTAATTCAGCATTGTTAGCTGAATCCCAAAGGGTCTTTCAGACATCTAGGAACTGATCCTAAGTGCCACATTGTAATGGATCATTGCTGTAATGCACCAACTCTGGGTTGTGTGTGGGTAGCTCAGCATAACCTAGTGAAAAGGCACACAACAACAGGACCACTAGAACAAGTTCTTTTCATTAAGCCAAAGAATGGCGCTTCTCAGTGAAAGGAAAGAGGGGAAAAATGAGAGGAAATGGATGTGTAATCTAATTGCTGCTGGGCTGCACAAACTGCCGAGCTTTTAGGTCTAAGATGACATCAGTATCTTATTGGAAAATGAATCAGACAAAGGAAAAGAATGAATTGTTTTGCCATTAAGACAAGAAAAATAAAACAGTTAGTGAGTGGTATACAAAAGCAATACAACAGCATTTATTTTTATAAGTCATACCTTATCCACTGTATCAGATCTTTATAGTACCAAAATTTAGAGAAAAGTACTAAGGGAAAAAAAACATGAAATAATATTAACATATCTAAGTTAATCTAGATGATGGGTGAGCGGGTGAGTAGGGGGAAGGTGTGCATGCACACAACTAAGAGGCCTCAGTCAAGATTTCCCTAGATATTGTGGTTAACATTTTCAAAAGCCAAATGATGTAGGAGCCTTAGGGCATTTCTACACCAACACTTAATTTATGTCAAGATGTGGTATAAATCTACTCTGCAGTAGCCTGCACACTCTAAGTGTTCATATGAATCCTGCAGCCCACGTTGAAAGTTCCACAGTGCATTTTGAGTTCCATGGAAGTTCCATAGTCCCATTTCAAAAAAGGAGTAGATCAAAGTACACTGGAACTTTCAGTGCACATCAACGGGATTCACATGGCCATCTAATGAGCAGCAGGCTACAGCAGGGCAGATTTACACTCCGGTTTGCCACAAGCCCTAAATTATCTGGGCATTTTTGAAAATGTTACTCTGCACAGACATGTTAAAACACAGTCCCTACCCCAAAGAACTTACAATCTAAATAAGACATCATACACAAAGAGACGTACAGAAACTTTCATTCTACCTCACTCTGAACTGTTTTGCTGTATCCGAATATAAGAAGTTTTCACTGTATTAATTTAACTCCCTATCATAGTGTCCCAGACCATCTGCCCTTTTGACCTGAAGCATCCAGTCTCATTGTCATATGGTGCCAATAAACTATGGTCCCCTTGGAGGCATCTACAAGGTAATTACAGTTAGTGGTTTTGAGAACTGCTTTGAAGCTGAAGTTGTTTTATATTATTTTGTTTGGTTTTTGGTGATCCTTGGCATCAAATTATCTTTTCCTTATTCTTCCCTATTCTGCAGAGCTGCATAATTATAAGTACATACACATTCTTCGTACATAATTCCGACTGACATAAATGGATGTTGTCCACACACAGGTGACAGAATACGGACTAAAGTATTTAATCAAAATAATACACTTTCACAAACTGACCCCATGCTCAGGACTATAATAGACAACAATTGTCCTCTTATTTAAAATACAAAAAAAGCCACTGGCTAATGACATAATCCAAACACCCTCCTTACAGTGACATCTGAACCTACAGTAGCCGACAAGTCCCCATTTCATGATCTGTATTCATCATGTGTTATGAAGGGCCTGTAGTAATATTTTGTAAACACAGTATTTCTTATTCTAATCAAGCTCACAAGGAACAGTTTTAAACAAACCTCAATTACACTGCTTTTTTAATTGAAAAATACTATATCTTTTATGCTGTTAATTTCTAATAGCAATTTCCACCAATAATGTTTTTAAAAAGAAACATTAGCTCTTTATTCATTCTTTGCCACAGATTTTATCAGTGTGTCAAAAGTATTTTAGCAATCCAGCTAGTCCCAATTTAACCCATTTAGTCAGGAGAGGTGTTACTGAAAAGCTCCTGTTTTAAAATGTTCTATTATCAATTTTTCTGCAGTTATGGTACATTTTAAATGTTTAAAACAATTAGCACATTGACCTTCATATTTAATATGCAGTGTTACAGAAACCACTTTTTTCTTTCAAACAGAATACAAAAAATAAAAATATTGTTCAGCATAAAGTTATAAACCATAACGTTATTTGGGCAAGTAAAATTAACTAACTTAGGATATGATTTCTTACATGTATATGACAGAACAGCCACCTCAGCAAATAAGCCATGGAAAATTCCTGACAAAGAATTAAAAGTTATGAAAATGGAAAGATTGTTAATTAAAACCAAGGCAACATACTGAACACAAAACTCAGCTTTTGCAGTCATTTAGGGTATGTTCACAATTTAGAAAAAAAAAGCATGTTCTTAATTCAGATTAACTAACTCTGGGTTAAAACAGCAGTGAAGACACACAACTAGACTTTTAATTCCGGTGAGCAGCTCGAGTACAAGCTTCACTTTCCCACCACTTATGGGAGAAAACTGCAGCAAGGAGCTAGCCAGACTCCAGAGCAGTGGTTCTTAACTCATGTCCTGCTTGCGGCCCAATCAGCATACAGTTGTGGCCCATATGACATCATATACAAGTAGTATATATATTTATGTGTTATGTGGGCCTCATCCACATAAGAGTTGAATATGCGGCCCACAATGGTAAATAGGTTAATAACCACTGCTCCAGAGGGTAGTAGCAGAAGCAGCCAAGCAGAGACTTCTTATCTGGACATTCAGGGAACTTTCTACAATTTGAATGGACTTTCTCTGCCCTGTGTAATTGGCTGTTTGCTCCCACCATCCCCTTCCTCCACAATCTTTTTACTTCAGCTTCACTTCTCAGCTGCCCCTCAACCACTTCTCCCCTGCTCTGTCCCCCATCCCCGCTCCCTTCACTTTTCTTTCCAATTAGCTCATCCCCTTTGAACTAAACGAAAGAAAGAAAGAAAGACCCTTCATGGAACTAACATGACATTTGCTTCTGTCACATTGTTCACTCTGCTTGTGTGTTCTATGCTTTAGCCTACCCTGGGTCTGTCTGTCCATTTAGATTGCAAGCTCCTTGGGGCAGGGACCACCTACGACTTTATCTTTGTGCTGTGTCTAGCATGCTGGAACTCCGTTATTGGCTGCTCCTTAGACTCTACCATAGTCAACATTATCGAATAATTTAAGTCGAGCCAATAATGAGAGTTAAAAGCCAAGTTGCTGTGTCTTCATGGACATTTTAACCCAAGCTAACCCAAGTTAAGAATGTACTTTTTAGCAGTGTAAATATCATTCTGGATGCCAAAGGCCAAGCCCTACCTTTATTAGCATCTAATCAATTGATTTCAGTGGGATTATATGGATGTGTCCAAATTCAGAATTTAGTCCATTAAAATCAACTGCTGAGACAGTAGAGAATCAGGCATGTCTCCTATCTCACACCTTCTGTGGCCCATTACAGCCATGCAATGTGGGTGTGATATGCTATCAGGATGGTCACATTTTGTGCCAACTTTGCACAAGCACAAGCAAAAGAATCACAGAGCAAGACAAAGAAGAATTTGGACATAGGGATGAAAAAGGCCTGTCCTGTACAGCTAGTGGAGAATAGTAATACCATTTTGGAAAGGATTTTGATATTCTGAATTTTATTTTTATGCCAAGTTGGAACCACCCCCCAAAAGTTTGAAATTCTCCATGCAACTTCTTCAATTCCCCCCATCACCATTTTAGTTTGATCAAAATATCTCATTTTGTTTTTATTTAAAATCTGTTTTAATGCAATATAGACTAAAAATATTTTGAAAGAAAAAGTCATTTCACAGAGAAAAATAAATATGTTTCATTCCAAAAATATAAAAATTGAACTTTTTGACATTTTCAGAACCTCATCCTCCCCTCTTTTTCTCCCCTCTGGAATGAAATGTCAGTGAAATTGAGACAATTTCGGGAAGCATTTCGCTTTAGACTGAACTGCCTGTTCTGACAGAAAATGGTCCAGTCCACTTCCACACATCACCACACCACTCAGCTTTGTTGTTGCATCAACCTGTGCATGAGTGTTTCCTATAATGCATTTTCTCGTACTTCTCTAAGTAGATCCATGTTTGGTCATAACCACTATTAGTAGTTATTAAATTATTACAGACCTATACAAGAGCTATTGGCAAGCAATAGTCAGTGCACACACTTTTCACTAATAATCTAGTATAGAATTTGTTTCAGTTTCTTACACTTAAATGGACACTGGCCAAAGCATTTTAAATAATGCAATTAATTTCTTAATATGAATGAATATTGAGTCCTTTCAGCTTATGGTCATATTGGGTTAGCCCCATTTATTATGGTTTGGAGATGTTAAAATATTTGTCACCTTTCATCTAAGGATTTCAAAATACTTTTCCAAACAACAAGTGATGAAGCCTCACAACCCTCTTGTAAAATAGGTAAGTATTATTGTCCTAATTTTATAGATTGGCAAAATGAGGCAGAAAGAAATCAAGACACACAAAAAGATAAGTGACTTAGCAACAGGTCAGTGGCAGAGTTGGAAGTAAACACCAGAGTTAGCATTTTCCGAAGTAATTAGGGGATTTAATCACTGAACTCCTATTAATTTCCCCAGGAACGGGTGTGGCTCAATTCCCTCATCATCTTTGAAAAATCTCTGACTCCCAATCACCCAGTGTAATCATGAGGAAGCAACATCACCCGCTGGCTTGTATCTAAGGGTATGTATTCACTACTCGACAGATCGGCAGGTAGTGATCACTCCATTGGAGATCGATTTGTCACATCTCATCAAGAAAATTTGAATTATTTGGCAATTCAAAACTATAAAAGGATTGTGCTTGAAGAACAAGTTTCCAAATTCTGTGTAGTTGGATATTTGCTATGAACTATCTAAGATACTTGTTATTTCCAATGCATCATTAATACATTAAATGTATTTAATCCATTCTGAAAACAAGATACAGTTCCCTAAGCTTTCTTAAAATATAATAATAATGTCAAGTGTTTAAAACAGAATATTACATGAAGTATATTTGCCTTTATAAATGCTGCTCTGAACAAAAGCAGACTGATTTTTGAGCTAGGTTGTTTATCTTCTACCATATATCACACACTGACATTATGGGTTGTACAATGTATTTCATGTTTATTTTGGCTCAGATCATTTCACCTGTTCTCCTCCCCCATCATTGTTAGCATCAGCTCAAAAGTCAAATGGGTACATTTTAGATACAATTCATGTATTATTAATTGTTATTATCTCTAGCTTTGTCCCCCAGGCTTTCAAAGAAATAGAACATTGACAGGCACCCTGAATCTTTCCTTTCTTGGTTACAAAGAGAGAACCTTGACACTAAGATATTTTCATTTTAAGAACAGAAAACTATATTCACAAATAATTTCTGGGAACAGCATGTGTTGTTCAAAGGAACCAAAATAGTACAAATCAGCAAGCATATGTTTAACTGGATTTCCTCAAGTTCTAGAAGTAGCACTATTTCTGGAGATGTCCACATGCTTTAAGAAATGAATATTATATACATCAAACCTTTAGCACAACACAGGAATCAACTCTCTCCTTTGAGAGATGTGACAAATACAAATAAAAAATATCTTTACCAATTGAGGGGGAAAATAGATACTTTTGTATGGTGTTATAACCTATTTATGCAGCAGTGACAAAGAGTCCTGTGGCACCTTAAAGACTAACTAAA
>ML677335.1:39463318-39484806 GCA_007922305.1 Dermatemys mawii | reverse complement strand
ACGAAGTGGGTACTAGCCCACGAAAGCTTATGCTCTAAAACTTTAGTTAGTCTTTAAGGTGCCACAGGACTCTTTGTCACTGCTGCAATTCCAGACTAACACGGCTACCCCTCTGATTCTATTTATGCAGATACATTGAATATATCTGGGTCAGACGAGCTCAAGAACTCTCTACAGTATGAATAGTCTTTTTATTACAGCAGTAGAGCAGTGCTCATCCAAGCATATCCTAAGAAGGTTTACATATGTAGATAGCAAATACTGTACAACATGCATGGCTTTGTGATACAGAATTTCTTCTTACGAAATAAAAGATGACTCAGAACGAGAGGAGCTCATGTCTCCTTGTAAGTAAACAGATTAAATCTCATAACCTACAGCAATCAAAGCCTGCCAAATCAATGTATACCAAAAATAGGAATTTTAATGGTTTAGTCATTTTTATAGGCCTTTTTGATTTATTAGCAGTATTTAGTTGCATTACAATATGGCACTTGCTGGTATCAAGCAGGTAGTGATGTTACTCCACTAGCAGCTTAGTTCTGCATTACTTGCACCTTCTGAACTTCCCGTGGCTTTTGCCTGGGTTTGCATTTTTGGGTGGGCCAGCATCTTCTACTCCACTGTAACCACCTCCTGTGCAACATGTTTAGGGCTCTCCTGAGAATTCTGAGAAGGATCAGAGATATAATTCTTTGAAATATAAAACACTCAGGTGATTTGTTTTATGTAAAAAGAAAGGAGTCCAGGGTGGGGGGAGAATGAGGAGAGCTTTGATGTACATTCTGGTGAATTTTAACACTTTATAGTTCTTTGTAAAATGAAGATAATAACCTGCCATCCAGATAGAGAGGGGTCTAGCTGATATTACAGTGGCCTCTGAGTAAGAGAATCTGCATTCTAATTTTGAGTTTGCTGGGTGGACTTGGGTAGGCATGACACAGAGGTACCCAGATGTGTATATTATACCTATGTCCAACCATCCTCACAATACTTCCCTGAAGGGGGTCATGTCTGTTCTCTGCAATGAAGTAGCTGATCATCATGGTTATTGCGAGCTGCTTGTATAGGAAATATTTTAAGTGATATGTAAAATGTAGAATATTATGTTCTAAAACGAAATGAGAAATGAGCAGAGGGGGCCTCAGCTACTACAATCAAGAGTGAGAACATTCAACATCTTTCAACCCAGCCCAGCCTTGCTTTTACGGTCTGGACCAGGTGCTGGCCTAATTATTTACAAAGACAAAAGAATCCCAAGAAACTATTCTAGCCAAAGGACCTCCAGGGCTGAGCTGAAGTTAATGAAATGCCCTGGTTTTGAATGGAGACAAAATGTCTGGAACTCTGTGACAGAGGGAGAAAGGGCCCAAGATGTTACCAATTATGGAGAAGATACACCCTCGCTAGCAGGATCTCATGAAAATTGGGTCCCAGATCTCTGGGTTAGACGAGCACTGCACAAAATATCTTATTAAACAGGAAAGTAATATGTTAATAAATATAGGCTATAGATTGCATGTTATGCTTTTATTTTGTCTGTAACATTTGGTTTCAAAATCATTTTAATTGCTTTTATTTAATTCTTTAACTCAAGCTTACTAAATATACTTCAATTTGGTTTTCTTATAGAAACATCTAAGTGCCTCTGCTAAGGAGGGTGTTGAACTAAGTTGAAGCCGGTAACCCAGGGTGCACCACTTCCATAGAGGCAATGTATTGGTGTACACCAGGGATCGGCAACCTTGGCACGTGGCCCCCCAAGGTAAGCACCCTTGGCAGGCCTGGCAGGTTTGTTTACCTGCAGTGTCTACAGGTTCGGCTGATCACGGCTCCCACTGGCCGCAGTTCACTGCTCTGGTCCAATGGGGGCTGCGGGAAGTGGCGTGGTGCTGCGAAATATGGAATGTATGCATGAGTAAACAAATATAATAGCAGGCACATAACATAATGGGATGAATATATTAAACATATATTGATTAGATAACATTAGAGCCCCTATGTTCCTATTTTTAGCTTTTATAATACATGGAAGCAAACACTACATAAAAAACACAACAGATTTGCGGTGTGATTTTTCATAAGAATATAAGAATGGCCATACTGGGTCAGACCAATGGTCCACCTAGCCCAGCATCCTGGCTTCCGACGGTGGCCAGTGCTAGATGATTCTGTGGGAATTAACAGATAGGAAAATTATTGAGTGATCCATCTTTTGTCATCCAGTCAAAAAGTAGCCCCCAAATAGTCCCAAAATAGCCAAAATGGCTTAGGAGTACAAGTCCCACCCGTGATTTTTAAAGGGTGTATTGGGGTAAATATTGTATCCCTAAGGATTTGCATATACAGAGTTGCACTGGGTTAATTTAAATTGTTATTTTAAAGCTATTTTATTAAACTAGTACAAAAGGATATGTGGATACTTATTTCAATCAAGCCTGGGTTAAACTGAAATAACTTAAATCATTTAGGCTTAGAATAAACCAAAATAAATCATTCTTAAATCAAAACAAGAGTGTCTACACAGGAGTTTGCACCAGTTTAAACTAAAATTGTTTATATGGAGACAAGCACTTAGTAGAACATCTTTATGGTATTGACTGAAAGATTGCTATGGTTCTCTGAAGGCATAATAATTTTATTTGAGCGTTTCAGAAGTAAATGTAATAGTTTCCATCAGCTCTTGGGGCAGTAAGATCAGCAGATTTCAAATCACCTAGAATGATTATCTCCACCAATTATCAGTGACGCAGCCATTGTCTTTTTCTATGATAGTTACACAATACATATAATGTCTATATTCCCAGAGAATCCAAAAGACAAATACAGAAACTACATTCAGGATATACACCATTGAAAATTATTCGGATCAAGGGTGAAATATAGCAGACACTTACTGGCCCACAGCAGCACTATTTAATAGTTAAAGTCAGTGAGGAAAGACATTTCCATGAGAGGAAAACCATAATAAATTTAAAACATATTTTAATTGTCTTTATTAGAGCTGGGCAAAAGAAATTGTCCAAAACTTTTTTCACCTGCAAAAAATAGATTCAGGTCAAACCAAAACATTTAATTAATTCAAATCAAATTTGCCAAAATGTTTTGATCCAAAAAACAAAAATCAAACAAAAAAAAAACACCAGAAAAAAATTCTGAAGTGGTTTGCTTTCACGTTTTCTAAAAAAAAGTTTCAATTCAAAATAGCTTTTTGTTTTGAATTTTACTGAAAATTTTACTTCTTTTGTAAACAGATGTTCAGACAAATGATTTTTTGAGTTTCAGTTCAGCCACTGATGATTAAAAGAAATTATGGAATAATGGAAACATAGGAAACTAAATATTATGTGTTTGAAAACAAAAACTCTGGGGCCAAGGTTTTTA
Organism: Dermatemys mawii; assembly: GCA_007922305.1. Taxonomy (NCBI): domain Eukaryota; kingdom Metazoa; phylum Chordata; order Testudines; family Dermatemydidae; genus Dermatemys; species Dermatemys mawii. The sequence continues at coordinate 39,481,422 of ML677335.1, read as the reverse complement.
ATGAACCAAAGCCCTTCGAAACAAAGGGCAATATTTTCATTGGCTTCAGTGGCTTTTGGAGGAGTCCTATAGCATTTTCTTTCTTTAATGTCACATATTTTCACTCATCATCTCACACTAGAGCTCTTTATATACTTTATGAATTCGGAAGTAGTTGTTAAATATAGCATGTCACTACCTGTTTCCCTTTAAGCTCAGTCTCAATGTATGAGGCACTAGTCTATCTCTATACAGACTGCATAGTGTCACCAAAACTCCCCTAGGCTGGAGAGAAAATTAAGAGGTCATAACAAAGTAGCTATGTCAGCACTTGCTAGCAATATTGTCAGAGCCCATCTATGACATTTTTAGCGCAGCAGGATTTCATCCAGAGTCATGGGTCTTGCCATTAAATTTTGCCAAGCAGCTGGCTCCAGATTCCCATCCATAGAGGGCACTGAAGACATCAGCCAGTCTGCTACAAAATCCTCCAGGTTCCCAGTGCCAGAACACAGTGAAATTATACAGGCCAGCAATAAAGATACATACATTGATAAAACAACAAGGAGATTAACAAAAAGGGCCATAACTCATCTACAGTTGTCCCCAAATCTTTACCACTGTACTTACCATATGATATTATTTAACCAGTGTGCATCATGCTCTCTGTACAGCAATTCCAGGGTGGCAGTGGCATGAACCAGGGCATACTCCCTGCACACCGCGGCCCTGCACCGCTCTGGGAAGCAGCCGTCACCACATCCCTGCAACCTCAGGGGAAGGGAGGGCAGAGAGTTCCGCACACTCCCCTCCCCCGTGGGTACATTGGCCGCAGTTCCCTGTTCCTGGCCAATGGGAGCTACAGGGGAGGTACCCACAGGCAAGGGCAGCATGGAGCCCTCTGCCCCTCTTCCCCAGGGGCCACAGGAACATGGTGCAGCTGCTTCCTGGAGTGGCACAGGGCCCACAGCACCACAGGGCTGGCAATCCCACAGGCTGGATCCAAAGCCCACAGACCGTAGTTTGCCCACCCCTGCCATAGGCACTCAATGGACAGAAATTCCTCCCCAGTATGGAAACACAATCCCATGAAATTTGTGGCTTTAGCAGCAAGTCACACAAGTTCCACTTTTGAAGTTTAGAATGTTACCAGAACTTCTCAATGTTTGTATAACCTGGTATTACATGGGTCTCTTATCTGATCATATATTAATGGTGGAGTGTCTTTATTTCTGCAAGCATTTTAAACATTCGGTTCCAGAGATGTGTTCTAGCTTTGTACAAAACCTCTCTATTTATGACATAGGAGTTGAATATAGGTCTTCTACATTTAAGTCATTACTTTTCTTTAAAGGAAAACTGAAAGACAGTATACACCCACACACACAAAGCACCTGTGGATGAATAACGTCCCACAGCCCATAAAGGGAATAAGTGTAGTCATTCATGTCATATTCTGTTCAGAATAATCCCCACAAATTCAAGAAAATGGAGAGTACCAAAAAATACCATACCAATGCGTTGTTCCTCACTTAACACGCTATTAAAATTATTTGAAAAGCAAACAGCTTTAAACAAAACCCTTGTTTGTGTGGGAGCCATACCTCAGCCTCTTAGGTGGGAAGAAATTTAGGGCTAGACATGTATATATGCTGCAGGGTAATGTACCAGATGTTGTTGCCTTGAAGCATTTGTAAAATTGTACATAAGCTAATAGCACATTGAGGTATGGTCTCCTGAGAGAGAGAGAGAGAGAGAGAGAGAGAGAGAGAAGTGTACACGACAGGGGGAGGATGTTGAATGTATGCATAAATCAGTGAAATTCAGAGAACACTGCAAGATCAACATTTTCAAAGAAGGTGCCTAAACTTCAGGTCTTAAATTCACATTCAGGTATCTCAATAAGCAAACAAATTTTCAGAATGCTGAGTACCCAGCACCTCCCATTGAAGTCAAATGAAGCTGCTGAGTGCTCATCACTTTAGCTGCATAAATATGAATTTAAGAGCCTAACTTCAAACATCTATTTTTGAAAGTCATGGCCTAAGTGCCACTTATCAACAAAAATAGCACATGTGCTATGTGATGCACAATTTCCCATAGAAATCATGCATACTTTAATAGAATTAATGTAAGAGTGCTATAATATTAGTGCAATGTATAATACTGTTACATCTATTACTAATTAAAACTTCGGGGGAATTAAGTGTTCCATTCTTCATTTTCTGCCTTGGGACCAAATCTTATCAGCTGCTGAGCAACTCCTGTGAGGTGTTCAGCCAGTGCCTCGCCCACAAAATGCTTAAATACATATAACATCAGATCTTTAAACAGTTGGGTAATACTGTTAACAATGGGCAGTTGTGAACTTTTCTCATTCTAGAGGTGGATGCATTCCAGCAATGCACCAAGGGTCAGATTTTTAAAGGTATTTAGGCACCTAAAGATATAGATGAAGCTTTTGAAAATCCAAATTAACACCTATCTGGTTCTTTAGAAACCTAAATACATTTAAAAATCTGATCCTAAGTGATTTCTGTGTATAGCGTTTGTAAAGTTCATTGTGATCTTTCAGGAGTGTAAGACATAGGGTAAAAATCCTGTTCCCTTTACATATACAAAACCAATGTCATTACTTGCACAATTAACGGGGGAGAAGATTTTGCCTTATTATAACTTAAGAACTTTCTCCAGAGGAATGTTTAAGTATCTTGCACACTATACAAAACTTTTAGAAGATTTAACTGTTAGGATTTCATTCATTTAGGGAAATTTGCATATGTTAGGCATATTGGACTAACTTCATCACTGGCATACTTCACTTGAAGTCAACAAAAGTTAGAATCAGCCATTGACTCATTCTGATCCCAAAATCTAGTCAATATCACATGCATCAAAGCTAGGCATGTCTTTTCTTTTCTTTTTTTTTTTTTTAAGTCAGACTGTTCCTACTGGAATACTTCACTACTTGGACATATAATTCACACCTCTCTCAAAAATACAGAAGAATAAGTACGGACTATAGCCCTATAAATGTACAGAAAAAAAAGCAAACAAAACAAAAACAAATATCTATTATAACAAAGAACCTCAAATTATGAGAAAATAACCTAGGATTTTCATTAATAGCAGTCCATTGTTTCTGTTGTTAATACAAATTGACACACTAATAGATGTAAGTATATATGGAATACAGGGAAACCAGAATCTAAAATTAAAGGCCGTGCCACATAATAAAGACAATTTAATGCAATTGCATAATCTAACAGAATGTTAGAAATATTCACTTATACAAAAATTAAGGAAATGCAGGAAATCATCATCTAGTGAAAAGGAGGGGAGGGGAAACATGAATAAGTAGCCAATGATATTATATATATGAGAAAGATTTGTAATATAACTCAAAAACTGTAATCCCATAACCCAATAGAAGCATATATTTATGATTAGCAAATAAGCTTTGTAATTCAAGTGACTTCAATCACTTGTGGCCAATGGACGCAATTGAGAACAACTGACAAGAGACTTGTATCACTCATGGCTAAGGATAAGATTCTGTCGCAGAGATCATGGAAGTCATGGATTCTGTGACTTTCAGAGACTTCTGTGACATTATCTTTTTCAGCTTCAGCCTCATGCCATAGGTGGCAGCTCTCAACCACACGCGATGGGGACTGGACCTTTTAGTTTCTAACCTCCCCACCTTCAGCAACACACTTGTCCTTATTTTTAGTAAAAGTCACAGACAGGTCACAGGCTTCCATAAATTTTGTTTATTGCCTGCAACCTGTCTGTGACTTTTACTAAAAATAACCATGACAAAATCTTAACCTATGGCCCACAGAGTTCAAATAAGACAACTCTCCAGCCACTGTTAAATCAGTTCAATAATTTATGCCCAATGGAAATACCCATGCAAATTCACAAAAATAAATAAATTCATCCACATAGCTCTTCATAAAAAAAAAACTTAAGTTCTTTAAGAAAAGCACTATACTTTGAACCATTTTATTTGAAATGCAATGGCCACCATTTACAAATAGTTACTACAGAGTATCTGAACCACAACAGTATTTCCTTATATAGAGAATGGAAATTAATTACACCATCACCGATGCTGTGGTAACTCTGAACTTATCAATAGCAACCTTTGAACGTGCCTCCCTTTGGGTTTAACAAAAAGGCGATCAAAGAGTTAGTCAAATATTAAAGTATTTCATGCATAGTGGATAGAACGTAGAAAAGCAACGTGCACAGAAAAAGGTAAGAAATAATAAGCCATCTTTTTTGGATAAGAGAAAGATATATTCTAAACTTACTTCTCTGTATATTAATAAACCAAACAATAAATGTGGAACATGGTGGAATTTTATCTGATGGTTTTAGTGACAAGCTACTCAAGCTCCATTCTTATGATTTATAATTTTATCATAGCTCCTCAGTGGCATTATGACCTGGTATTAATGCGTATTTGTTTATCCCATTATATATTAATAGTGAGGTCATATTGTTTGCCCATGTCTTTTATATTTAGTTCTGCATATAAATTCCAGTTTTTCCATGAATACTGTATATTTGACAGTTATTTTATGCCATTACATTCACACAATTAAAGGACATAAAAGCCTGAAGGATTCCTCTTTATACACATTAAATGCAATACTAGCGTTTATATAATGCTTTTCTGTCATAAATCTCAAAGCATTTTACAAAAAATGTATATTATTCTTAGTTTATAGATGGAGAAACTGAGGAACAGAGAAGTGACATGTCCAATCTTCCCCTTCAGAGACACAAGCACTAACTGATTCTTCTGCTGTACCTCCAGTCTTCATTTTGCTCAAAAGCAGCTGCACTTGTTCTGTGTTTAGTCCCTCCAACACACCAAACTACACACACAAGTATTCAGGGCCCAATTCTTCACTGCCCTACACCTTTTGTCATCATTTATCCCTGAGCAAATGACAGGTGTAATAGGTGTAAAATGTTACTGATCTGGTAGAGTTTTGCACCCACATTTCACTGGAGTAAATGAGAACACAAGGTATAAGGCAGTGAAGAATTGGGCTCAAATACCTCAGCAGAGTATGAACTCAAAGAAGAAACGATCAATTCTGTAAATGCCCTTCTACTTGCAACACATTATCTCTTGTCCCCACCTTCCTTTTAGTTCCTGAATTCAAATGTGCAGGCAAATAATGCATTTTCGTCTCCTAAAGTAAATGTTTTATATACATACACACACACACACACTATTTCCTTTGACAAGAAACTCCACCAAATGCATATTCAGAGTCTAGCTTTTCAAGCTTTTCCTGGACAAATTTCAATTGGGAATCTGAAAACTTGATTATTCAGCTTAATAAAATTCCAGGATCTTCATAAAATTCTAGATAGATAACTTTTCATCAAAGCTGAAAGGATCCCCTCCTTCTTCCCGTTAGTGTCCTGCTGGAATACTGTATATTGTCATATTCCTGGATCTAGCTAGGTGTAGGATGGAAGTCCTAGAAATCTAGTATACTAGAATATGTAACCATTACTGGTTTACTGCCTGATCAGGCAAAGCAACTGCACAGACAAACCCTTAAACTCTCACAGAACCTAACTGAAGTCATTTGGGACACAAGGATCAGGATCAGGTCATTAAATGTTGACTGTTGTTCCATAGTTAGCAAGTTGGTCACCACATGCTCCATACTTGAAATAAGCAGCTTTGATGAGAGAAACTCACAATCCACTTTCCTGTGATTGTACTGAAGGACTACAAGACCGACTATGTTTTTCAGTGTAGGATTCCACAGAGGACTCTCCTGTTCAGAAACTCTAGGTTGCAAACTAGATTGATTAAAAAGGTCCTCTAAGAGGACTTACCGTAGTGCCTCACACACTTTCTCTATTGCAGACCAACATGCAACTGTTAGAGAGAGGTTATGTTTAGACCTAGTGAGGTCTCTAAATTTAGGGTTATATACTGCATGCAGGAATCCCACAGGCATCAGAGTTAAGTATGTGGATCAATATTAATCAACAAAAAGCTCCTTATCACAGTTGTTTCCACAGTTGTGCTACACTGGGAAAAAGTATGATGTCTAATGGTTTCCATAGTAACACTTACACCTATGTGATGTGATGGGGTAATCCAGTGTTATATTAAAGCAGGTCGCTTTAGATTTTGCTTTTTATTTTCTTCTTTGTTAAACATATTAGTTGCAAAAGCCAGTGGACAGTGTTAGGTCAGAATAGTGATTAACTCAAGGCCTGGTAAAGGGCTTTTTGTTTGCCTTTCAAAACATTATCCATATCTTTAATATTTTGGATTTGTGTCTATTTTATCATCTACATTTTAAAAATTGAAATGAATTTAGTAATGAATTAGGAGGCTTGGAGACTGAAAGCACATTTTTCTCCACAGCAGATGTATGGCCTGGGCAACAGCAGAGCGAGCATCTCAATGCAGGTGCCTAATTGCTGTTCTGGAATGAACTGCTAAAGGATTAAAGGTAGTTCTGCCTCCAAGGTCCTTTCTCTCCTTGACCTCTCATGACATATTCACATCACAACTGGGAACCAGACTCACTAAGTAGTTTCATACAGTCAACCAGAAGATGGTAATGTCTCAGTCACTACCAACTTTAGCCAGGTTTGACCTCTGACCTAAAAGCAAAATGATCTATAGTTCATTATTATCTGATGAGCCATCCAATCCTCTTCTGTTCCTTTGCTTCTGTTTAGTATATATTAAAAAAAGAGGCAAGACAAGGTTTGTATAGGCAGCTTTGAACCAAGGACACTCCGACCTTACAGATACGTGCATATCTGACATACAAGTATACACCTGATATAGCTGGATATTTGGGTTTTTTGTAGGAGTGTCCACAACTTAAGAGGTCACTACCTAAAAAGCTAAAATGCCTGTCTAATTGTTATATAGCACTGATCCAGAAATGGTGCTTCCCCTTCCAGGGATATTTTTGACTTCATTGGCAAACTTTTTCTAGTTTAGGGTTTGGTTTGTGGATGAAAATTCTAACATTTTCAAGGAAAACAGATACTTCATGAAAATGTTAATTTCACTGAAAATCCAATTGGCCGATCAAAAACAGTTGACAGATTTTTTTTCAAGAAGCCCTAACACGATGTAACTTTTAAAATCTACTGAAATAAGTGCCAAGTTAATTGCAAAGAGGAGTTCTATGATTAGTAGTTAGTTAATAATTTCAGTCACTCACCAGCTGTATCCCAGCAATTTGCTATTTATAGTAGTCATATGTAGGTCGAGCAAATTCCCCAAAACATGTTTTTAGAGCAACATCTGTGAACCCTATGGACTGGACTATTGCAAAGATGCACCATACCAGGAGCTCTGGAAGACATAACTAAGGCAATAATGCCTACTGGGGACCAGAGAGCACAGATAAATGCCTATGCCCCACCCTTCTAGAGGGCAGTCTGTGCCTGGCCACCTCCACAAAAGAACTCCCATTGGGCCCACTCCCTGTGTTGCATACCCATGCAATCCCTGTGGGAAAGACATTCTACATGCCCTCTCTTTCCAGTGCAAACCTTTGCAAGGACCATGCAGTCTGTTAGATTAGCTTGTTTATAGATTAACTAGTATATAACCAAACATTCTGAAGGTAGAGTAGGGTCATTCAGGAACAGGAGCATTGCCAGTAGTAGGTCCATCTAGTCCAGTATCTATCAAGTGACCAGTACCAGATGCTTCAAAAGAAGTTCCAGGAAAACCTGTAATGGACAATTATGTCCATGGAAGAGGTGGTTCATTCCTAACCTCAGACAGGATAGTGATCACTTTATGACCCTACAGGGATTATATCCTTAATTTTTTTAATCTCATCAAATGTAATGGTGTAAATTACACAATGCAAATTTAATTATTATTCATATTTGAATCTTTTTATTGTATTGCCATACATAGTAGCAAATAAAATTACCAGAGTCCAATCATCTTTATTCCTATCTCATGTTCTGTCATTTTAAATACTAATTTAGGAACTGAACAGGTTTGCCAAAGAAGACAGAGAAAAAGTAAACCATACTCAAGAACCAATCCTAACTCTTAATAAGAAAACAGCTACTTACTACTTAAGATGCAGTGCTAAACACAAGACACTGAGAAACAAACAGCATTTTACAAATTTCTAAAAACAAGACTAAAGGCCGTGGTGCAAAAATTAAAATTATAACTTGATAGATACAGAACAGACAAAAAATAGTGGCCAGAAATTGCAGTGACTTGTATATTGTCTGAAGAACTGATTAACACAGATCAGAATTTACATCATTCTCTCTGGCAGATGGGAAAGAAAGAAAGAAAGAAAGAAAGAAAGAAAGAAAGAAAGAAAGAAAACTGCCAGCTTTCAAAGTAAGCCTACAGTCCAAAATAAATTGTAACTTCAAGAGTTTATAGCAAAAATGGAGAGTAATAGTTTCATATTACTATGCAACTGTTTTGGAATTCTGAAAAGCATTCTATTGGATATTATTATTTCCTTCTCTCATTTACCCTTCCCTAAGAAAAATAAAATGCAGCTGCATTTTGTATCTCGTAAAGGGTTATGTGCAGTGTGTTTAATATTTTTTAAAGTCCAAAAACAACTGTAAATAGATTGCAGTTAAAAATAAAAAAGGAAGAAAAAGAACTGTAGCTCCATACAATGCATCTGCTAAAAAGAGCTAGATCCACAAAGTGAATCTTACGGAGTCCTGCAGGAATATTAAGCACAGAGCTTTAAACTGGAAAAGCATATGGTAACTGATTTGCTGCTATTGGAATAACAGGTGATAGAATTCCTAGAATCTACATGAACTTGATGTACTAATCAGCTGCTAACAAAGTAATTCTGCTCCCTGTGACTTTTAATACATGAGCAAATTATTTGGTATAAGTCACAGAAGTCAGAGATGGAAAAAAATTATTAGAACACTGTGACCACTCCTAATGTAGATGCAACGGGTATGCTATTTTACCTCTGCCCCATTAGAGGAGAAGGAAAAGGGACATACTATGGAGGAAGGATCTCAACACAATTGCTTCTCATGTCAAAAAACACAGGCAGCCCCAGTACTTCTGCTGGGGGTTCAAAGTAGAGGACATAACATCTACTGCCACAGCCTTTCCCAAGTGGCCATGGGGCATAAGACTTGTGCAGAAGTTTAAGGGGCTTTCATTTGTCGTCATTTCAGCTAATACCTGTTGCAAGCTCCTTTTCTAGCATTTGCAGTACAATCATACACTCTTTGTGCACATCAAACTCTCAATGAAATCAGTGGGACTACTGGGTGTGCCAGGAATGCAGGAGTGGGGCCTTGCTAATTATTCTTTACCAAATGCTAGAAAACCTGCACAAATTTAATAGGTGTGTCATAAAAAGGTGCACATCTCCCCCTGCCTGCAGAGTCCTCCACTGTCCTCTAACCTCGTTCATACACAGATCGTCATGGAGCTGGCTATTTTAGCTCCAAGATGTGTAAGCTCCTGGCTTACTACTGGATGAGGATTTGTTCTGCACGAGTAAGTAAGCCCCGAGACAACTCAAACATAAAAGATTCAGACCAGTGGTAACAATTATTTAACTCAATAAACATATCTGGCCTATTTGAAATGCATGTTTAGAAGACAACGTAGATGCGCCTTTCTTAACTTTCCTTAAAAGATACATGAGCTGCTTTAACTGACCATCTCATAATTGGATTGTCAGTCCAAGGACATTTGTGAAAGCCATATAATAAACAGTTTGTTAAAAGGTGGCTTGCTCTAGCTTTTGAATCCCATGGGTGAAGAAGTAGGCAATGATGTCAATCACCTCTTAGGATTTTCTGTATCCTTTTGTGCCTTCTGTGGCTCATCACCACCAGTGGAAGAGGAGACTAAAAATATAGAGGGGAAACTCCAGACAAATCTAGCTAGATACCCCCTCTTGGGAATTTGGTTTTTCCTTTCATAGGAACTAGTATTTTCCAAAATACACATTTACTGTCACAAAATACAACTAAGCTCTATGAGCACACCTGCCAAATCTCTCCTTCCCCAAGCTCACATTTCAGTTACCTTGGAGATTTCTTGTTTAACAAAAGTATCTCCACTGCCTGGTATTTTTTCTGTAAGTTAAACCTAAGTTAAAAGTTTTACTTTACCCCACCTATTTAATTGCCACATTTTCCACTGATAGCACAATTATTATAAATCCAAATTATTTCCAACTGAAATTAAGAGATTCTTCTGTAGGCAACTTTACCATAAACTACCTGAACATCCTAAGAAAGATAATGATGAATTATATCACATTTCCCAAGATGTTACATGATTACCTTACTTTATAACTTTTTCCTATTTCCGGTAAAAAAAACAAAAACCAATAACTCTCTTGTGCAGCCAAGCTGTGCCAGATCATAGGGGGGAGGGGCAGGCAGCACACTGCACGTCAAAGCAAGCTAGCAACCTAGCAACCATATATTAAAAGGTGTGTGTGTTCTTGTGAGTATTTGTGTGCCAGGAATAACAAAAGCAGATATTATTCCATGTGTAATCCAAAAAATGTCAAAAGGGAAGGGGAGGAACTCCAGCTGCCAGTCTATTTTAGGGTCTTAAATTGTCCGTCAAAATCCACTTTAGCAAATTCAAAGCCTTAACACTTTCTGTCCCATTTCTCTCAAATAAAAAAAAAAAGGAACGATCATAATATGATCAGTTTCCTCGTTTGAGTTTTGAAGACGATCTCAGAGAAGCTGACGTGTTCACTGCACTACTTCCCATCTAGTAAGATGTAAATGGTGACAGGACTCCTATGCACCCTGAAGTGCTACATCCTGGGGAAATTACAGAAGAAAATTTGATCCAGTACAGTTACTTACAAATTCACAAAATACATCTACACTTACCACACCGAACAGAAACCTAAGGGAGGCGCTTGGTCTTGTGGACCTACCCTCAAGAGGAATGAATTCTACCAAGTTTTTCCTTGTTGGTGCCATGGAAGAAAACAACTTAAAGAACAACCGGCACCACCAACTCTCCTTCCCCCTGAGAGGTCTCTAGTCTAGGGGAGAGTCATCTTAAGGGCCATCTCCGAGGAATTGCCCCGCTATGTCAATGGGCAGCACTGACCTGGCCGGCAGACAGCAGGGGACAAATTCCCTTGACACCAGCCGCTGGACATGGAGCCGTCTCTGGGGAAACGTTTCCTAACGTGACACTGAACAGAGCCACCCTACAATACTCAGCCGCGGCTCCTCTCACGGAGCCCAAAAGGCGACCCTACAACAACACCGCCACTCGATCAACCTTTCAGTGCGCGACCCTACAAGAAACACCAAACAACCCTCGCCTTCGCTGCCGGCTCCCCGCGCCCTGGAGACCCCCTGAAATCACCCCCACAGACGAGGCACCCTCACCGCACCGCCAGGGAGATGGGGAGGGGGGCTCACCTTGTTTTTGACCCCGCAGTGACAGCAGACGGTCCACAGGTACTTGAGGGTCCTCCAGAGCAGGATGATAAAGAGCCCGCCAAAGAACGTGACCATGGACGAGGCGAGGAAAGCCCACCACATGCGCTGTCCGCGGCTATCGCAGGGCACCTCCATGGTCACCGGGATGATGAGCGCATCCATCTTGGGCACGCTGACCGGGGACGAGGACGAGTCCGTGTTGAGATTGCTGGCGCTGATGCTGTTACTCATTCTAATGCCGCCGCTGCCTCCCGAGGCGCTGCTGCTGCTGCTGCCGACGCCGCTGCCATTTGCCATAGCTAACAACGAGCAGGGCGCGCGGGGGCTCCGGGGAGCTCCCCCCACCGCCAGCGCCCCCCAAAACGCCCCTCGCCAGCCATGCCGCGCAGTCCCCAGGCTCCCCGGCCGGTGCCAAATGTCCCTCTCCTGCTGCTGCTATGGGGAGGAGATGCCCAGCCCCCGCGGCCTCCTCTTCCTCCCAGCTGCACGGCCCCCACCCCACCCCCCAAATCGCAACCCCCAAGTCCACCAGGCTAATACCGCCGAGCCACCCGCGCTGTCTCCACGGTGCCCAGAGCCGCACGCCTCCCTCCCCCCACGGGTCTCTTCCAGCTTCTGCCTCGGCTCTCCCCGGCGGTGGTTTATTAGCAGCAGTCTTGAACTTGTTTATTATTAATAATCAACCCCCCCGCCCCCGCACGCACCCTCCTCCTCCTCCAAGTCCAGCCCCTTCCGCGCCTCTCCCCACGCTCTCCTGGCAGCAGCCTCCTGGGGATCCTAATTCATCCTCCACTTGCCCATCTGCGCTCGTGCTGCTGCTGCCGCCTCCTCCTCTCCCATCCTTCAGGGTCCTCCTCCAGGGCTGAGGCGGCGGCTGCTGCTCCGCCAGGCGCGCGGCCCCACACCAGCCCCCCGCTGCCCCGGCTGGGTTGGGCTGCGCCTCCCTCGCTGCTCCTCTTCTACCTGTCAGCTGCAGCCGCCGGCGGGAGACGCGCTTTCGCAGCCCCCGCGACGCGTGTGGCCCGGGCGCCGGCGGGTGCTGAGCGCATGAAGGAGACCCCGGGGGGCTTTCCCCCGCTCGGGACTCGGCGGCTGCTGGAGCAGAGGATGCTGAGCTCAGGAGAGCTCCGGCTGCCGGTTCCCCATGGTCACGGTACGGCCGTGGCTCGGCGCTTTCCACCCTCCGAGCTCCCTTCTGCCGTGCGCTCCGCTCCCCAGCTGGCCCGGGCGCCCCCGCTCCGGTGAAGCCGCCGCCCGGGCTGGATGAGGCGCGAGAGAGACACGATTTACAGGTAGCAGCGAGGCGGAGCCACGCTCAGCCCGAGCCCTGCCCGCCCAACAAGTCCTGCTCGCCTAGCGGAGACCATCGCTGCCCTCTCCCCGGCTCCGGGGCGCGGATCGCCTGAGCCAAGATGGGGATGGACCGATGGAGAGAAGGAGGGAGGGGGAGCACGGGGAGGGTGCAAACAAAATCCCCCCCACACTTAAAAGCCAATGTGCTCTTGGCTGGTTTGGTGACTGCCGTGACGTACCGGCGAACGCACGGTGCCTGTCATGTCTCTGTGGCTCGCTCCCCCCGCCCTCCCCCAGTCGGCTAATGCGATTTATTTCCAGTACCGCTGTTTTCCATCCTCTCCGTACAGCAGATCGTAGTGACTGGCATACGAAATGCGGGGCAGAGAGAGACACCCCGCCAGAGAGATGGCACTGGACAGCGGAGCTGCTGGAAGCTTGCTTGGGTGTCATTCATCCTATTTATTCCTCCAGCTCCCTCCCGGGAAGCGCAAGGCCGATGCAATTAAGCAGGCGCAGCAAGACGAAGAGGGAGAGTAGGGGCGTTAATCCTGCTGGGGGCGGCGGGGGGGGGGGGAGCGAGGATTTCTGCCCTGTTTAATTTAAGCAGAACCTTAAGGCGAAGCTGCGAGGGCTTTTGTTGTGGGGGAAGGGTTGTGTGTGAGGAGGAGGAGGAGGAGCAGAGAAGGGAGAGAAACAGATCTTCCAAACGCGGCTTGAGTTGCAGCAGCAGGTGCCAGAAGATACGGGGAGGAGTTGCGGTTTCCAAAGCTCGCTGGAGCAAAAAGAAACCACGAAACAAACAATCAGTGAACTAAACATGGGAAAACTATGGGGCGGGGAGGAAGACAAAGGTCTTTCCCCTGCATTACAAAACACTGTAAATGGCTGCATGTCCCAGGTGCCTCCATGAAATGTAATCTAACGCCACTAAGAGGAAAGAAACAACAAAAATCTGCTCTGACGCTGGCGCTTTGCGTCTGCCCATTACAAAGGAGCTCAAGATAATAATAATTAATAATAATAAAAGGGTTTTAGTCCACCTTCGACACATGCTCCGCTAAGCCTGTTGTCTGCACAAGATGCGAGGCAGATCCTGTTATCTCTCCAACGCTAAAATACCAAAGCCAGTGCATGCATGACATTTCCCCGGCAAATCTGTTTATTGGTCGTGCATAGAACCACCATTATAAAATAATCATTACTTAACCTCTGACCGCAACGGTGTCCATTTCTGCATCTGTCACGGAGACCTTTTAAAAATCGAAATAACCCCATGTGAAGACTGCATTAAGCTTTTCTACAGGGCTGCTTTTGAAAAATGCACTAAACTAACCACTAAAATACATAGTGTAATTTGATTCAAGTGTCCAAGTAGTAGTTTGTTCCTGTGCACCTCCCATACTCCACCAGAGAGGTGGCTTCCTCTCAGTGGTAGTCTGATAACATTTTTCTGTATGTTGGAGAAGTATCACAGTAAATACAGAGGTCTTTGTATGTTAGGAAATACTACACACCTGGCCCCTTGGGACACTGGCTTATGGCCAGACATTTAACACCTGAGAACTAGAGGATTAGCAAGGATTGCTGTGACAAGGAAGAAGAGGAGTTTCTTCTGGCTGGTGACAAGTGGGTCAAGTTGTGAAGTGTTCTCCCCTGAGAACACATAGCCACAGATTATGGTGGTGATACTGGCTTTCCCCCTTTGTTACCAGTTATTGACGGCTCACAGATGTTTCAAAAAACCACAAAGGGGACAGCTGGTGCTGTAATCATGTAATTATTAGATAACCCCACACTTGAACTAGGACTAGAGCCTTGATAGTAGCTCAACTGTCAGAGACCTCTGGGTGGGAGAGAGCTCCGTTTAACAGAGGTTATACATATATAGGAATCCCTGTATCCATCAGGAAAAAGCAGCCACCTGTGGATTAGAACAGAGATGGTTGTGTACTAATGCACAGCCACTCCTCCATACCTGATTTTTCAGAGATGTCAGTGGAAACTGTAGGTCACCTACAGTTGACCTATACCTTTGGAAACAGGTCAGAGGATTCCCAGTGAAGGTCTCTGAACACTGCAATCTGCTGTGCAGACTTGCCTGGTCTTTCCTAGCAGCAGTTCCCACACTTACAATGAATCCTCTTTTTAAAAGGGTGGAATCAGGATAGATTTTAACAGGCACTAAACCCTAATTAGTTATTTTTTAAAAAAACAATTTCCTTAGCCTGTTCACACTCCCCTTGAACTTCTTTATATGAATATTCTAGCATGCAGTTCACTATGAACACTTGTGAAAAGTTAATTTTAGGCTTCTGCTGGTAAAATATTCAAATTACATAACTAACCAAATAGTGCATAGAGAACTGTAAATTGTAATTTCATACTTGATATCCAGTTTGAAATCCTTCCTACTGTTTAGTTACATACGGTCACAATCCTGCAAAGACATATACACATGCTAAACTTCACCCTCTGTGTCAGAGGGGTAGCCGTGTTAGGAGAACACTTCAACCTGCCTGGACATACAATAGCAGACCTCAAAACAGCCATCCTTCAGCAAAAAAACTTCAAGACCAGACTTCAAAGAGAAATTGCTAAGCTCCAGTTCACCTGCAAATTTGACACCATCAGGTCTGGACTCAATATTGACTGTGAATGGCTCGCCAATTACAAAAGCAGTTTCTCCTCTCTGGGTGTTCACAGCTCCAGATCACCTGCTGGAAGTAGGCTTCACCCCCCCCCCCCCAATTGAATTTACCTTGCTTTCTTGCCTGTTATTTATACCTGCCTTTGGAGATTTCCACAACATTCATCTGATGAAGTGGGTCTTAGCCCACGAAAGCTCATGATCCCTAAAATCTGTTAGGGCATGGTTACACTTACAAGATTATAGCGCTATTGGTTATAGCGGTCCCCTTATACAGTAATATGTATAGCGCTATTGTATGTCCACACTCAGATGCGCCAGCGGTATAGCATGGCCACATTTAGGGCACTTAATGCGGCATTAAGAGCAGCGCATTAGGGCAGGTATCCCAGCATTCAGCTGGGTGCAACGTGCTTTTTAAACGAGGGGGGTGAGGGGGGACGCGTTGTGTGTACGTGGAGAGAGAGAGACAGTGTTTTTTCCATTCTTCTGAAAGCCTGTCAGTGAGCCTCCGTTCACAGAGGGCTTTGTTTTCACACAGGCTCCCTCCTTAAACATTTGCATTGCTTATCTGCCGAGTTAAGAGAGAAACTCTAAAGAGGTACTTCCGCATTCCTCCAGCCCAGTTCAAAACAAAGGGAAGAGACGTCAATTGCCTTAAATGGCTCTAGGCATCTCCAGAGATCACTTGTAGCGCAGTGGGTGTCCACATTCTTGCTGTAGCGCTACAGCAGCTGCGCTACAGCCCTTATTCCCCATGCGGAGGTGGATTAACAATAGCGCTATAACTCAGCAGTTATAGCGCTCTACGTGCCTTGCCAGTGTGGACGGGGAGGAGGTTATAGCTCTCGTGGGGGCTTTATAGCGCTATAAAGTGCCAGTGTAACGAAGCCCTTAGTCTATAAGGTGCTACAAGACTCTTTGTCGCTTTCACCCTCTGGGTAAACCAACTGACTTCAAATGATGTGATTTAGGTAATAAGTTAACAGAGTAAATGGCAAATTTTGAATGTTTGCTTTGAATTTTTCATAAGTGATCTGTGAACAAGAACTATGGTATGAAAAAACTTATGAGTATTGCAAACCACAAATAAATCAGATATGGATTTGTGAATGTATAGCAGGGGTCAGCAACCTTTCAGAAGTGGTCTGCCAAATCTTCATCTCTTCACTCTAATTTAAGGTTTTGCGTGCCAGTAATAAATTTTAATGTTTTTAGAAGGTCTCTTTCTATAAGTCTATAATATAGAACTAAACCATTGTTGTATGTAAAGTAAATAAGGTTTTTAAAATGTTTAAGAAGCTTCATTTAAAATTAAATTAAAATGCAGAGCCCCTCCCCCTAACCCCCCGGAACGAGGGCCAGGACCTGGGCAATGTGAGCACCACTGAAAATCAGCTCGTGTGCCGACTTTGGCACATGTGCCATAGGTTGCCTACCCCTGATGTATAGAAATAAAATTTGTAATAAATTATTCAGACTGTCCAACTCTAGATCAAGAAAATCCACTTCTTTTGATACATTTAAAAACAACATATAATCCATTTAGGAAAAAAGTGCACAGAAGCTGCAAGCTTCATTGACTGTGTTAACAACTGCACTTGAAGTTGTATTGGAAGCAAACAAGGTATTTAAGGCTACATTCTCTGGAGTCATCCATTCTGAGTAAACATAAACCTATATATAAGTTCCTTTACTTAGTATTTCAACAAAGAAGACCTGAAAAACTTGTTTATGTAACTGCTAGTGTTTAAACACCTAATGAATACTGTATTATTTTTACTCTGTCTGTGGCTACCAAGTAATAAGATCTGAGGCATGATCCTGACAGGGTGATATAAATCAAGATGGTCTGGTTTTGGAAAGCAATAATTTAGCAGCCAGAAAACAAGTCTTCTTTATGTAAAACAGTTCCCTCTTGTGGATATTCTGTGTACAGTATTTCAGATGGAAAGTATTTAAAGAATTCCTCAAAAACTAGAGACTTTTTTTAAGCTGCCAAAATTCAAATTAGGGATGTTCACAGCAAACGGGACAATTCTTCTTAGGGTTTAAAAACATAGGATCAGGAGAAATAGAGTGAAGGAAACCAAACCAGCCTATTTGAGTAGAAACATTTGCTTTTAAATATTTCTTATGATTAATTATTAATTATTAAACTAATTAGAAAAACAATAGAAACACAAGTAAGAGCCAGAAACAGCTGGAGGCCTGTAGCCATGCATAGGTATATATTACAACATTCTTGTCTTATGCTTAAAGGAAAGAAGCTTTTTCACATTGCAATGATGGGAACAAAAGAAAAGGAAAAAAATATACAATAGCAATGTTAGATACGAGAATTTGGAATTTGTGTGTGGATTTCTCACTCACCCTCAAACTCAAATGCTGACCTGGAGAAAACAAACGGATCTCCCAATACCAAGAAGATCTATTCATGCCTGGCATAACTCCATTTGTGTCCATGAAGTTATGCTAAAGATTAAATCAGTCTGGTGTTATTTAAAATAAAATAAATAAATAGAGGCAATGGGCTGCTAAAGACAATCTGTGCACTTGGAGGAAAGGGTATTTTAAATTTCATATTTTGCTCTCTACAGTTTAATTTTACTGTATATAGAGAGGTTTAAATAAAACAAAGACATAGGTAAATGGGAGAACAAGTGTGGCCCTTTATATGTTATCCACCCAAATTTGAATCAAATTTTAC
>ML677335.1:39336256-39463308 GCA_007922305.1 Dermatemys mawii | reverse complement strand
GTGCTATGTCAATGCGTAGCTAGCACCTCACATGGAGGTGGAATTATTAAGCCGATGGGAGAGCTCTCTCACAGCCACACCAATGTAAATGTGCGGCATGGACTTGCCCCTAGTTTCTATTCCTGTCTATATCACATTAAATGACTTGCCTGATGTCATAATTTCACTTGGTGGGACCACAAAAGTACTAGGCACCTAAATCCTGTTTTTAGGTGCCACCTACAGCTGACTCCCTCTAGGTATCTGCCTGTCTCCTGCCTAAATTCCAGAGCTATTCACAGACTATGAAAGATAGGTGTTCTGCCACCCAAGTTATCTGTGCTCAGGAGCCCATCTAGCAGATCAGGCTACACAGATGAGTTCACATAGAGAGCTGGGAGTGGGGATGGACCTCTTTTACGGCCTTTAGCCCAGTGGTTAGGAAACTGATGATGTGAGGGATCCTGCTTCAAGTTTCCCCTTTGCCCGGTAAGAAGGGATTTTAACAGGGATCTGACACCTTGCAAATTAGTGCCCTAACCACAAGGCCTTGGCATATTCTGACATGTGTATCCTCAGTCTTTCCTATTAAAGTTGCTTCCCTGCAAATAAATACTTGAATAGTTAAATACTGATTGGGCCTGGGGAAGCATTTGTGACTCGGAGCTTAGTGGTTAGATCACTGAGAGGTAGCAAACCCCTAGTCACAGGGTGCAATCTGCACCACCAGACTGGCACCTCCTCCTAATCATGCTAGGGATTAGCTCAAGGCCAACACCCATGCCTGTGGTCTGCACACTGGCATTCTGTCTCTACTCCCACCTACAGCTCCTCTCTCAGCTCCCAGAACCACAGCATCCTCTTTGCAACTCAATCCCCCAGCTAGCTCATCTGCATTTCCCCTTTCTGGAGGGAGGGGGAATCTCTGTCCAACAATCAGCCCCACTTCCCCAGTGACAAGTCGGGGGGGGAACCCAGGCCCACCCCTACTCTGAGCCCCAACCTAGACACCCTGTAAATAACAGCCTTCTGCTGTTCCTCTGTAACTTCTGTCAATGCTCCTCTACTTCCCTGGGCCTTTTCTCTATGGCCCCAGCACCTTCTTTGGCCTCACCTCAGGGCACTCAGCTGCTCAGTCCCTGGAACCACCACCTGCTCTGTCCAAGGTGCTTACAGTTCTCTCAGCTCTGCAGAAACACAGTCCTTACTCCCTGGATTCCCAGTAGCAACTGGTCCTACTCTACTCAATTTTTTTTAAGTACATCAGAAGCAGGCAGCCTCCTAAACAACCGTGGGACAACTGGATGATCAAGATGCTAAAAAAGCACTCAAAGACGATAAGGCCATTGTGGAAAAACTAAAATGAACTCTTTGCATTGTTCTTCACAGCTACGGATGTGAGGGAGATTCCCAAACCTGAGCCATTCTTTTTAGGTGACAAACCTGAGGAACTGTCCAAGATACTGTCTCCTTCTCATAACACAAGAACTAGGGATCACCAAATGAAATTAATAGGCAGCAGATTTAAAAACAAACAAAAGGAAGTATTTTTTCCACACAACGCACAGTTAACCTTGCCAGAAGGTGTTATGAAGGCCAAGACTATAACAGGATTCAAAAAAGAACTAGATAAATTCATGGAGGATAAGTCCATCAATGGCTATTAGCCAGGATGGGCAGGGATGGTGTCCCTAGCCTCTATTTGCTAGAAGCTGGGAATGGGTGACGGAGATGGATCTCTTGATGATTACCTGTTCTGTTCATTCCCTTTGGGTCACCTGGCATTGGCCACTGTTGGAAGACAGGATACTAAGCTAGATGGACCTTTGGTCTGACCCACTATGTCCGTTCTTATGTTCTTAAGGTAGCCACCGTAGTGAAGGCAAAAGAATAACATTTCAAAATGGCCTCAGTTACTAATGCAAGAAAGGGATGAGATTAATGTAAAGTTATCTTAATCACATGTGTATGCATTAGAACATGACCCTATATATTTTGAAGTCAAAGGCAAAATTATCACTGACTGCAATAGCAGCAGGTTAGGCCTTAACCAATGATATAGGCCTTTAACCAATCAATATCATCATCAGTATTAGTATAGTTCCTTTCTTTAGTCTTTTGATTTTTGATCAGTTTTGTGTTACACACACAATATAAACCTTCAGATTGTCCAACAATGACAACAGAAATTCAAAGAAGTGGAGAATTGGTCACAAATTACTCACATGGGTGAAATCATGACTCCAGGTAAGAAAAGTGTATGCTGTAAGAAATCACACTGATGGTAACCCAACCCTTGCTGCTGCATCTGGACTCTGCATACCTAATGGTTGCAGCACTGACACATATTATGTTGGAAAAATATTTATTTATAGAGTACCTGAGGCTGCTTGGTCACTATTGCTACTGTACCCTTATTCTCATTTTAAATATAACCTTTTTGAAACTTCCATGAAAAAAACAGTTGTGGCATTTGTGGTTTCATAGGATGTCCTAAGAGCTCTTTGGTTTAAAGCACTCTCTTCATCTTCCCTGTCTGTGGTAAAATGAGACTGGTTCTACTCCCACCCCCCACCCCCAACTTCAAGTAGGCCAAAAGAAAGGCTGGCTGAAAAACAACAAATTCATTTTGTGAAAAATGTTACTGTTTTGACTTTTGTTTTCGTCCAATGCATAACGAAAACAAGACCTTTCTAAATGTTGAGATTTAGAACATCCCAGGTGAGTGCCTGAACCAGGGGGCTTTAGAGTCAGTCTCTCTCTAGCTTAGTGAATACTTTAAAACCAAAGTTGAACCCTGCCCTTCCCTTGTCCTTTTTGGCAGGAATCCCTGGGAATTAGCCAGTTTCCAAAGTGTTAAAGTGTGTAGTATTTTCTGTAATATAAACCTCTTTGTATTTACTGTATTATTTATTTTATGTTAATTATAATTACAGAACATTTTTCTACACTATTCACCATGTCCAGGTATTTTCCTATATAAAGGTATAATGCTTTGCAGCTTTATAGTACTTATGAGATCAAGCATTTTGTGAACACTATTAATTAAGGCTCCCAGCATGTGTGAGAGAAAAGGAAGTATTATTCCAGTTTTACAGATTGGGAAACTGAAGCAGAGGGCCTCAGATCTATAAAAGGGACTAGGCATTATGACACTGAGCAGCATGATACCTAGACAGTCTCAGAAACAATATTGCGATCCACAAAGCCTGAGTTAGACACTTAGGCTTCCTATACAATGTATGGGGAGAGATAGGCACCTTCGAATACGATCTACAAAGTCAGCATGCTTGGCAGGGAGCTGCCTAAGCCATTGCCTAATCGGAAATGCCAATAAGAGGGCTGTGAACTAAGCCCTGCCCTTCTCCTGACGTTTGGTGATTATCTGTGCTAATGATTCATGAAGCTGGAGAAGAAAGGTGTTTGGCCACCAAAGTTACATGTGGGGCCTAATCCAAAGGCTGCTCTCTGGCTTAGGCCCTGCACAAAAGTTCACAGAAAACACCTGTGTGGGGGGGAGGGAGAAAGGAGGACCTCCCTCATTATCTTTAGCCCAGTGATGGGAACCCCATGACTCACCTCCCTCTGCCTGATGAGGTGAAGGGATGTGATGAGGTTCCTATGCCACAGAGGGTTAATCATGCCCTGTCCTAGAAGAGGCAATGGAGGTGAGTCCTCCAAGCAGCCCATTGAAGTTGCCTGAAGCACAGCCTATCAGGGAGGAGTTGCAGGTAACAACCAATCCAGGCCCAGGAGGCTCTGTTAAAAGGGAGCTGCAGGGTACATATAAGAATGGCCATTCTGGGTCAGACCAAAGGTCCATCTAGCCCAGTATCCTGTCTGCAGTGGCAATGCCACGTGCACCAGAGGGAATGAACAGAACAAGTAATCATCAAGTGATCCATCCCTTGTTGCCCATTCCCAGACAGTTGACAAAAAGTGTGAACAACAGGAGCAGGAAATTAGCATTGGTGTGTATCATATATCACATTGGTAGATGTGCCAGCAATGCCCCTCTGCCATGTACATTGGCCAAACTGGACAGTCTTTACGCGAAAGAATAAATGGACACAAATCTCACATCAGGAATAACAACATTCAAAACACAGAAGGAGAACATTTCACTATCCCTGGTCATGCAATAACAGAGCTAAAAATGACAATTCTTCAACAAAAAAACTTCAAAAACAGACTCCAATGTGAAACTGCAGAACTGGAATTAATTTGCAAACTGGACATAGTCAGATCAGGCCTGAATAAAGATCGGGAGTGGCTGGATCATTACAAAACCTAAACTAATCTCCCAAGTACTAATTTCTCCCTATTGTTACTCACACCTTCTTGTCAACTGTCTGAAATGGGCCACTCTCATTACCATCTCAAAAGTTATTTTTCCTCCCTTGGTACCCTGCTGTCAATTGTGAGGTCAGTTTAACGAGACAATTCACTCGGGAAGGCAACTCACATCTTTTCATGTATGAATCCTGCTCCTATATTTTCCACTCCATGCATCTGATGTAGTGGGTTCTAACCCATGAACGCTTATGCCTAAATAAATGTGTTAGTCTCTAAGGTGCCACAAGGACTCCTCGTTTTTACTGATACAGACTACAACTCAAAAAGAAGAATGTCATCCCAGTTGTAAAGAGCCACCAGATCATCATAGTATGATGTTCTAGCATCATTTTGTGGTGCTTTTATTGTGCTGCTGTACCAAGATGGGACGACAGTATCACCCTTCACACAACAGCATCAGGACTTCAGCCTGCATTACTTTGAAACTCTACTCTATGGAAGCAACTCTTGAGGTCTTCAGGGTCACGTACCACTGCTTTAACCCTTTCTTCAGATCTGAGTGGACATGCCCATGAAAGAACATGAAAGACTAAAACAAACATTTCTGAAACAGCTGTGTGTGACCATCTTGCAAACATTCCAGAGGGAACTTCACATGTCTTTTGTATAGCATCTAGCACAATGGGGACCCAATCCTGACTGGGGCATTTGGACACTAGTATAATGCAAATAATAATGAGTGCAAACATCTTCACTCACACCCCATGGTGATGATAAAGAAAAATAATTTTTAACCTACTGATCCTAAAAATAAATCACTTGTTCCACGTTAATGAATGGCTGAGTAGAATTGTTATATTGTCCTGTTTGTTAAAATGTTGCAGGAATTTATTTATTTTTTTAAACCGATGCGCTAGAAACTCTAAGACCATTTAGAGTCATAACCTCTAACTCCTTCTAGGAAACCATCAGTTCGGCAGGCCCGTCTTTGGCTTTCAGCTCTTCTAAAATGTAACTTACTATAGGAGAAAAAGCAGTTTCAAAAATAATAATGTGTTTAGAAACACCTGTTTGTTAGTCAATCCCATTTCAAATCCATCAGTCAACTTTGCTGCATGTCAATTACACAGAGGTCTGCTGTCAGAATCTATTGCAATGGACACTGCCAATCATTCCTGAAGTCAGCTGCCAGGCTAAGGATTCTATAGAATCCTAAAGTCTGCTGTGTGCACTGAATATTTACAAATTTAACTGATTAACTTGAGGACCCCAATAAGATCAGCAGGAATCAAAGCTCTGTCTCCCATATGAACGCTTTCATTATCTATATGCTTTTTATAAAAACACCATTTTTTAAAAAAAGACAATGACTTGTGAAAAATATACATATGCAGTAAAAACATCCATTGTAACAAACCTGGAATGCCAGCTATTCCCCCAGCCACCAGCTGTAAATCTGCTTAGCTTTTATAATCAGACACCAGACATACTCAGAGTATAAAGGGGAAACCATCTGTTTTCAAGCAGCTTGTTCATTTATTTGCAATTTACTATGATGCCTATAATTTTTTATTCCCAGGATACATTAATACCTAGGTATCTTGGAACTCATTTTGAAGACTAATCTTAACATATCTTCAGAAAGGACAAGATCTGGGATTACTGCTCTGGATCACATGAGCAGGCAAAGAGTAATTGTGAGCCTTGGAACAAAAGATACAAGGTACACTTTTTAAATTTTTTAAATGAAGGGAGAGACTATTTTAACTTTTGCATCTAACCGCTGCTCCCTGGCTTAAAAATACATTTCAAGGTATAAGAAGGGAGACAAGAAGTGTCCTGATGCTTGAATAGACATCTGGGAAAATCTAGCTGTGCTCCCAAGAAGGATTCAGGCCCAGTTAGGTCTTAATCCTGTAACATGCTGTGCATTCATGCCCTGATCCAGTGAAGCATTTAAGCATGTGCTTAGTTTTAAGCACATGAGTAAATCCATTGACTTCAATAGCACTCTAGAGTCTACTTGTTTAAAGTGAAGTGTCTTGCTGGACTAGAAGAATGCTTAGGGACTTCCACAGCTGAGCTCTTCATGAGTTGCAGAGTTGACGCAGGATTTACAGATTTCACTGGGTACTTACTTTACTTGTACTTTAACCAAGCCTGGAGCATGCAAGTATTCAAACTACCTTTTTATTTTCGCTATGTTTTATGTACCAGCATATCCTGAGAGGCAACATTCAATTCCACAGTTGATATAATTTAGGATTCCCTTTACTATTTGGAACTATATGTTCTTTATTTGAAAATAAAATTAAAATATTGCAGATATATTTTCCATTAATATCTTTATCGGAGTTTGCTAACCAGTGGCATATTTGTATCATGATGAACTTTTTTTAATAGGTAGATTTTTAGAAGAACTTTAGGGACATTGATTACATGACATCATTCCTGTATGTTCTGGTAAAATGAAGTTAATACAGATATCCCGTAGATAGAATGAAAATGATAGTAATAATTATAATACTGGCTTTTATATAGAGCTTTTCGTCAGTCAATGTCAAGGGAAACTGAGGCACAAGGGGAGGCCATGACTTCCCCAAGGTCACCCGAAAGTCCAGTGGCATAATCCAGAATAGAACTCAGGTCTTGAGTCCCAGTCCTGTACTCTATCTAACAGGCAAATTTCCTCCAAAAATATTCTACTTTGGTTTTGGGGCAAGGAAATATTAAGTTTAATGAAAACCAGAAGAGTCTCATCCCAAACCTACTTCTCATCAAATCATTCAAGTCTCATTCAAAGTCTGTCAACATCGGATATTTTTGCTACCTTATCTCACATGCCAGATTTTCCCAATGCTTTCTGGTTTAGCAAGAAGTTATGTTGTTATACAGATGAAATTTACTACTCTATCTTCCTTCAGTATAGAGAAATCCTAAACACACACGGTAGGTGAACAAATTTGGTATTGCAATATTTTTAATTGTTGCATCATTAATTTACATTTTACAGTCCATGAACATGATTAAGTTATATCTCTTCTATTATACAGGTTATCTCTGAGCTTTACACCATGAAATTTCCCACTACCCCACCAAATTTTCATATATGCAGTAGGTCAGAATACCACCTTTTGGTAGTAAAAAGTGTTTAAACCAGAAATGTTGCTGAATCTGTACATGTTCTCCACATCAGAAACTCTACACCTTTGTGTGTCCATAACGGGGAGGTTAAGTGAAATGCAGAGTTCTGGGAAAGATTTATAAATCTACATTTAAAAACGCAATCACTGTTCAAACAATAGTAAGTCTTTACGAGTATATCCACATGGGGATAAAAAGGCCTGAGCACAGTCACCGCTGGCTCAGGTCAACTGCCTCCGACTCACAGGCCTTGGGCTTAGGGTGACCAGCCAGCGAGTGACGAAAAAATTGAGATGGGGGTGGGGGTTAATAGGTGCCTATATAAGAAAAAGACTCCAAAATTGAGATTGTCTCTATAAAATTGGGACATCTGATCACCCCACTTGGGCTGCAGGACTGGTGGGAAAATAATCATGGTGTAGACTCTTGCAGGGTCCCAGAGCTCAGGCTCCAGCCCTAAGCTGAACAGCTACACAGCTCCAGAGCCCAAGTCCCGAAAGCCTGAGTCAGCTGATCTGGGCCAGCCACAGGGTTTTTTCTAATCCTCATGTAGATGAGCCTGAAGTCATGGCTAAATTTAACATATAGAAATATCAGGCCAGACACCTATTTCAGTTATCACATCTGGAGTTGCTTTAGGAGTCAATTAAATGAATCCAGATTCACACAGAGGTAACAGATTAGAATTTGGCTCAAGGTACATGATTCTGACTTTTACAAGTAGAAGAGATTCCATTAATAACTCTCTTCCTTGTTTAACATTTACTAAATAAAGTAAATGCTACATCACAAATATGGACCAATAAACTCCTATCAAGGATCATGTAATATTAAGATCAGCACAATGTTGTCTACTTAGGAATTTGTTTATCCTTTCATCAGTCTTGTGTCCATGTAATGCAAATCAGTGTCAGCCAGTAGGATGCTTCTAAACCTGCATGACATGGCCCATCCATTCAATGCGTTTGAACATTGCAACATCACGCAGTACTAGGGTTAGAGAGTTATCATAAAGTGATGACGTGGGCTATAGTAAACGAGGTGGAGTTGTAGAGGTAGCAGCTTCCAGGATGCCTTGGGAGAATACCGTCACACATCTGTCAAGCAAGAACAGATGTTGGGGTCTGGCAACTCAGCTTCCCTTTGGAAGAAAAAAATCAGTAATATTAAACGTGAGGTTTGTTTGTTTTTTAGTGCAACTTCAACTTACACTATCTACACTGATTCTTGAACACAGATGGTCAAAAAACAGCCTGCAGGCAGTCCCTTCTTTCAGGAACCTGGCCTAAACTGCAGTACCCTGTTCTCAGGGAGCACCACAGACTCCAGTTAGAAAGATTAAGGCACAGAGCAAACTCCTTTACTTCTTGCCACAGCTCCCCCAAAAGAAAATATCTCTCAACAAAACTAATACTTCAAGCACTGCCTCAAAGACTGAACAGCACTCACATGCCAGGAAAAACGAACCTGTAGGACTTGAACAGCACCACCTGGTGACTGACACCATAATATAAATCCACTATCGTGTCATGGCTGTCAGCATTGGGGATTCTGTGTGTAAAATGTATTCAAGCTTTCAGTTTAAACACAGCTGGGTCCTACGATTAATTTGAAGACCTGTTTATTTGATAGCTCCTGTCTCTCATCATATATTCATGTAGCTTTAACCATCATCTTCTGTTATTCCCCCTACACTACCAGAGTCCTGCTCCATTTTTCAGATTCCTCAGTGCCAGACCAAACACTGCCACATACTATATGAGCAGGGTTACCTTGCAGCATAGCGCTACCGTTTTGAGCCTTTATTCCACAACAGTGAGCAGTGCCCCAGACTTTTTTTTGGCAGACAAGAAAAGCCAATTCAATATAAAATCTATGGGAGACTTCTGCTTATGTTCACACAGTAAGAATATACTATTTTATTCTGAGCCAAAGCTTTTCATTACCTCTGGCATCCATTGGGACCACAGTAAGGTAAATAGCAACATCTAGATCTTTGCTAGGGAAGGTAGTTGCAGAAACTCAATTGCATTGCTCGTCTCCTGTGTTAACTTTCCCCAGTATCTTACTAATCCGAAATGTGGTACGAAATGAAAGGCTAGGAAAATTGTTCTTGCTTGGGCCAGTACCAAAGTGGCCAGTTCTTGGGAAGCTGCACCTTTCTCCTCACCCTTAGAGTCTCTTATAGGGTATTCACTAGTTAAGTGAATTTTTGTTCTGGGGAAAAAGTCAGACTTGATTGGAAGCCTTTGAGGCTAGTCCCCTCTTTGTCCACAGGACAGGTTCTGCAGGGAAAGCATCTATGCATTGTTCCTTAAGCTGCCATGCTACCTTGGTTATGTGGAGTGGCCACTTCCAGAAGTTAGAGGAGTGTTCAGACCCATGATCCAAAATGGTTGCCAGTTAGCGTCAACTCTGTTGGCTGTGCGTGTGCCTGCGTGTGTGAGAGAGATCTGGATACCTCACCAGTAGGTATTAGAGTGCAACCACCTAATTTCACATGGACAACTAAGTAGCCATGACGTGTAGAATTCAGAGCTGCAACACCTTGCACATGATTCTGTTTTTGGTGCAAGTTTGAGTAACTGCATGGAGGCCACTGGAATCCTTCTAGTGTACAACTTCTGTAGGTGAGTGAGGCGAACTAGGTCATTTGTCCTCCTGGAAACAGGGTTTACTCAGCTTTTCATCCTTCTAACACAGATGAAATGCAAATCAGTGTCAGCCAGATGAAGGGGTTTCATGCCATTTAGTGCATAGGGTTGTTCTCTACATTGACATTAAAAATACCATAGTTCTTTTCTCAAGAGTAGTGGTTAGCGAGGCCAAAATTTCCCCTTTACCCATTTGGTTGCAAGCTTCCTGTCCAGAGGTAGTAGCATTTCAGTGCCACAGTATGTATTCTATAACTCTCTTTGGGATGTTCTGTACAGAAAGTGTCAAGTGTAAGTCCCTGGGCCTTTTGAACACTACAGTTCTGTGTGTGGTTTGCCCCATTGGCACTCTTCTAGCCTCCCTCTTGGTTATCTAGCCTCCCTCTTGGTTATGTTTTATTAGCCCACGTGCTTACCATGCCAGTGCAAGGTGGCACCTGTTGGGAGCATGTATTAAAGAACAGGGGTTTCTAGCTGTCTTTTCTATCCATATGCTAGGATGAGTGCTACTGAACACTGCTTAAATATAACTCTGCATCCAGGGGTTCATCCTCCCTTCTTCTAACAATTTGGAATAGTATTCTTCCCCTTTGCCAAAACCATTTGCAATCTGTCACCATTTGCAATCTGGAGACACAGATTCTTATTTGTTCAAGAAGTTTAGATGAGAAAGGCCAAACCCAGAATTTCTTCTGAAATGAAATAAAAGTTTCAGATCGAATTTTATTTCCTTCTTAACTTTTAATGCCAGGTGGAGAAAATTGTTACTTGAATAGTCTCATCAGTCCTGCACTGCAGGGCTTACTCCATCTTGATCACTTCTGTGTTCTCTGATCCCAAGCTCAGACATACCCTTCAGCAGCACAGAAAATACTTCCTTTATCATCCCACTCTAGGCAAAATGAAGGATTCCCAATCCCTCAGCATGTTAAATCCTTCTAGCTTGTTACCTTGTAGCCTACTTCACTATAGCAGTGCTGCTCATTGGCATAAGCTATAAAGTACATAATTCATCTGAACAAACAAATCTCTCCATACAACTATTCATTAAGAGCCATTGCATTGGAGTGCTTCTAAAAACAAAGAGGGCAATTATAAAGAGGCTTTACCTTACCAAGCCAAAATGTATCAAGCTACAGGAAATAGATGCTTAACAACATTAAAAGGTTCAGTGAGAGATTAATTTTTCCACATAGGTGTGTTTGAAATATTCATGGGTACTGAACACCAAAAGTTATAAGAGAGAAGAACAGTGCCGTTGCAGGTTAAATTTTATCCAGAAGATTTAGTCCAACTCCAATGGCTTGAATACAAAATGTATCTTCATTGCCCTGTCATACACAATTCCTGGTACATTATTGTCCTCAAATTGCCTATTGTCTTTTGTATAATGTGTATGAATTCTTTAAAATTAGACAATAGTTTGTTATTGGCTTGAATCACTCCTAAGACAGGCAATGTAACTGTAAAAAAAAAAAGTAAGAGAGATGGTTGGCTAATTGGACTCCGGAAAATATTATCACACCATTTCTCAATTTAAAGCTTGTTATTCATTGGAGCTCAATCTCATTTAATTCTTGTTACAGTAGTCATGGAAAATTAAAGTCAGTTTCAAATTTGCACATTTAAAGTCACAAATACCTTGTACAGCTAGTAATTTTTTCTTAACTATTGCCTCATTTTCAGTCCATCATAAAAAAAAGACTGAAAACTTGTTTTTTCCTTGTTTCTTTTCTTCTGAGTGATTGAGACTGTGGTCTACTGACTAGAGCAGGTCCTAGAGCTAGGAGTCTGCTACAAACTTGGCTTGGTGGCCTTGGGCAAATCACATGACCACCATGTGCATCTTGTTTAGTTCTCCCTAAAGGATGTTGTGTGGGTTAACGTCTCTAAAGCACTTCAAGAGCCTCAGATGAAAGGCATTATAGAAGTGCAAAGTATTTATTATTATACACATATCATTCCAGTTTAAGTTTCAGATACAAATCCCTTTGCTGGATGCATATTTCTACAAAGCTAAAGTTCTTCTCCCCTCAAACAGCCTAAAGCAGCTACTCTTTAAAATTCTTTGCTGCCACATTAGCTGAATGCCTGGATGAATGATACTAGGTCATCTTCTCAGGATGGCCTGAATACCAACACAAGATTAAGAAATGGTGGGAGCCACTATATCTGTTACACGGAAACCATGAGCAAAGTGACATTCAGTGACAGATTAAATTGCATTATAATGAGCTACAAATAGCAAAGAGGCTCAACCCTTTGGGGGAAAAAATATCTCTTGAAGATTTTCATTGTGATAATAGAATGTAGTTGACAAACAGGGACTTACAGTAAGTGAAGAACTGCATGACTTTTGAAGCAGAAGTTGCTGACTTGTTGATGTAACTTTTCTACATATTACAAAAGTGGAGCTGCCCCTCAGAATTTCAGTGTTCTTTCTCTGTAACCCAATTCACTGCAGGCAAGATCAGCTAATCCTTGACTTTTCCAGGGATGCTGCAGTGTCATTACTAAATTGAATACAGTACCATATATGTTATTTGAGTATAAGATACTTTCAATTTGGCTGGGGCTGTTATAAATACCACCCGGGGGATATCTGCTGATGTGACATGAACACGATTTAAAATTGCATGTATTAAGATTGAGTTGGGAACTCATGGAACATTGCTGAGCTTTGAGACTTTAATACCTTACACTTACAGGATCATAAAGCACAGATTCAGAACTGGGGTAAGAGGGTGATTTTAATGGGCATCAAAGAATGAGAACTTTCAGTGCTGGATCAGAACTCGTAAAACAAATAGAAGGAGAGGAATTTCCCAGGAGAAGATACACCTTTTGCTGTCAGACTGTGGGTGGGAATACTAATTGGGATGCAAACATGAAAGGGTACATGCCAAAGAAAGAGTCTGCAGGAAAAGAGTTAATTGAATTTTAGAGAGAAAAAAAATTACTTGGAAAGATACTTACTCTGCTGCCTTTTTTGGATGGTTTCACCTGAAAACAGATTTACTAGAGGAAATGATCTCAAATGATTTTCACACTCAAGTTTAGACAACTATGACTTTGCTGATCATGTAATGTTGTGTAGCATGTAGACTTTCTGACTGAAAGAGCTATGGCAACATTAAGTCAGGGGAATTACACCAACTTGTAAAACATCTCAATTTCGCCCAGAATATCTAGGTATTTGAAGGACAGATGTGGGCACATTCTAAATCTTCGTTTTTCCTGGACAAGCAGATAGACACTATTAGGCTAATCAACAACATATACAACATAGATAAAACTGAGATGCTGTTTAACTTGAACCAAGTAAATACAAACTAATTAAATTGCTCTTGCAGACCACCAGCAAAGGACAAATATTCTGTACCAAATAACAGTTTTACATAAGCGGGCTAATCCTTCAGAAATTATTATTAGTATGATAAAGCTAGTATTGGCTATTCGCTGAACAGATGCACAATATGTTAAAAATTACAAAAAAACTTTAAAGTTTCACTGTGCGCCTGGGTTGAATGGACAAAAAAGGCTCTTTATGCACACTCCAAATTTCTCCTCTCCACTTTGCAATGAGTTTCTAATCTGTAGGACTGTTCTTTATTGCGATCTCCCATCTTTACCCAGTGTGTGGAATTCCCACGGAGAGTTATGTATGCTCTGTGTAGAGAACCTAGCACAGAAAATGCAATGGAGATGAGAGGAAAGAGGAAAATTTAGTTCTTAAAGCTGCATTGTAAATTTATTTAGCTTAGTGTCTTTCATACAAATGACATTGCAAAATGTTTCTCAGCAGACACAGAAGTTTCTTTAATTAAGTTTGGCATATTTTCACCCTATCTTTACATATCTAACTCACCAGCCTCCATTTTGCAATTTGGAAAAATTACAAAGTCAATTTCCGGCATTCAAAGTTACAACAATTTGTAGCCATCTTTTAAATTTGGACTTATAGAAGAGTAAGGAGAAGAGGTGGGGTAAATTACACAATGGCTATGGTGGGGGGGAGATTTTCTCTGGCAAAGGAACATTTTGGGAGGGAAGCATATTGCCTGGTATGTCGTGAACAAGTCAGTCAGGGGAAGATCAGCTAAAACCAAACACTCAGATCTCTTTTAAAAAACTGACACAGTGATCTGTACTAGCCCTGCAGCAGGATGGTATTCCCCAGCAGAGAATGTAGATGGGCATTAGTGGAGCCAAAAGCAGGTGGAACAAGATTTGGCTGCATACTGGGACCAGATAGAAGGCCATAAAAAATAGTGAAAAACTTTCCTAGAGGAAAAGAAGCTGGCCTGAGAAGAAATGCAATAGGCAGTGGCTGAAAGTCTTTGTATACTGAATACATTAAAGCATTCATTCCTAATGTCTTCTTCCCCTCTGCTATAGACTTTAAGGCTCATGAGCAGAGGAGAAAGATATACTTTGTACAGAAATTATGAAAACAGTTGGAGAGTCAGTGAGGCACAGAGGTACAGGTGCTATGTGTCCAGATGAAGTAGAGAAGAAATGAAAGAGGAAAAAGTTTGTACACTATGCTGGGACAAGTCTATGAAGATTATCTCTGGATCCACAAAGTCATTTAGAAACCTATTGGATCTGATCTTCAGTCCAAGAATGGATATTAAGGAATGGAGCAAACTCATCTCTGTCCTGCTTAGACCATTACCTTTTGCTAGACACATTCACTACTTTATTTTCCTTTTACCTGAGTTGCCGAACAACTACACATGTTTATCCTTGCAGAGTCATGTCATGAACCCAACAAGTTGTCCAGGAGAAAGGAAAAATAATATCATCCTTTGATTGGACCAGAGCACTATCACCCGACAAAGCAATATCACCACCTAGCTGCCACAGTCATTAACATCTTAGCCTGTAGGCACCATCTTCTCTCCAAAGTTCCCCACACAGAACACTTTGAGTCACAGATGAACAGTGTCAAAACTGGAATGCCACAAATCCCACTCCAACCTGCCTAGGGAAAGACCACAAGGACTTCCCATAGAAATATGTCTCTGTTGTGAAAAACGAGAACCTCTTTCTCCTCTATCTTAAACAATGCCAAGTAATAGCCTGTTTGACTATTCTGTATGGTCAACTGACTGATGAATACAGCCCTGGTTTACCAAATGCCAGACCTAACATGCCACCCTATGATAATAGAGCACTGAGCAATCTCACTAACTGACATCTATTTGAATAAGTTCCCTTTTGTGAGGTGAAAGCTCCAGAGATGAGAGTTTCTTTTCACTGAGAGGGCTAACCAAGGGCATATGCCATCTTCTTGAGATGGTGACTCAGAGTCTAGCTCAAGTGGACCTAATTCTCCCAATTCCATGTTTAGATTCTGTTTCCTCTCCACCTCAGCTGATTCAGCACATCAGTAGTTTTACTGAATGACACAATCCATGTCAAGGTGGGCTATGTAAACATTGAATGGTTTAGTTCATAAAGGGGCTCCTCCCCTTCCCCAGGTGCCATTGGACAATAGGTTTGCGGGGGGTGGAAGTGAACCAACTTGGCTTGGAAGTTGTGTGGTTCATGTAACTTATGATTCTGTTATTTGTACCCTTCCTTAGCTATGGAATCTGTTGGTCAGAAGCAGTCAGTCTCCCTCTCCAGTCCTTCTGAACTAGAGAATGTTACATATGGAGCCAAGTTTATGGATAACTACACCCAGTACTTACTTCTGATTAAAACTGCACACTTCCATCTTTCTAAAAGAATATGTTTCACAGTTTCCTTTTTGGAAATATTTACAGTTGCAGGGGGGGTGGGGATTGTGGTGGATTTTTTTCCCCATTTACCACTCTGCTTTCCTCCATTCCCTTTTGGAGTACTCCAGGCACACTGTTCATGGCATATCATTGATCACAAAAAACTTTCCACATTGCTTTTCCTAGCTCTAAGTTTCTCTTAAAAAGAGGCCAGGTGTTTTTCTGCAGCTGCATGTCCGTTTGAGAAATAGGATTGCACTGAAAGTTATTTATCTTCTTTTAATTAAATCACAGAGATTGGATATGGAAAAAACCCATTAGGTCACCTAGTCCATCTCCCTGCCAGTAAAGAATTGTTGTTCCCTGCTGCATATTTCATAATATTATGTCAAGGATGGTTATAAATGTCCCAAGTGATAGGCTTCTATCTCTCCCTTTAACAGACTGTTACAGCCCAAAGGATGTCATAGCCAGAAAGACTTTCCTGACATTCATCTTAAAATTTTCCTGTCACTTGACCTAATCCCAAACCCACTGAAATCAAAGAAAAGACTCTCATTGACTTCACTGGACTTTGGATCAGGCTCTTAATTTCTTCATATTACTCCTAGCTATATTCCCAGGTACTAATCTCAATCTCCCTCCCTTTTTTGGTGTTTACACCTTTTATGTATTTGCAGATTTACCACATTCCCCTGTAGTTGTCTTAGGTAAGTTCTATGTAATTATAAAGTACATTTTTCTCTAGTTCCCCATTCATTTTTGTAGCTGTTCAGAATTCCCTCCAGTTTATCTATCTTTCTGATGATGAGGTACCAACATCTAAATGCTGTATTTCAGATGCGACCACACCAAAAGCCACTCTGAGAATGTGTTATAATCTCCTTGCTCTGTGATGTGACATCTCTGTGTATTCAGCCATAGTTGTGTTTGACTTACATCATATTGCAAGCTCATATCCAATTTGGCACTTACTTCTAATTTCTATTCACAATTATTGCTTTCCAAGATTTCCCTCTTCCATTAATTTTGTGATTTGGATTATTCACTTCCCTTTAGATACATTAGCTCATATTTTTCCAATATGAATCACATTTTATTTTCTGTCCAGCTTTCTAATCCAAAGATTTCTTGGTGGTATATTTCTGTTCTGCTGGATATTTGCAATTTACTTGTAATACCATTTATAGTCTTCACTTGCATTAGGTTAGTGAGAAGAATGCTTCCATTTCTTGAATCACGTCAGGGACATTTAAGGATTTGTGTAAGAAATGTAGGCGAGATTAAAATGTGGAAATATACATTCAAGTGTCTCAAATGGAGCCATGGGCGTAGGAAACAATAGAAAGATAGCAGGGTTAGTGAGCAAGAGTAAATAGGGAGAAATGTAACTTACCTATTTGTGTGACTGCATGAGACATAAGCCAAAAAGCTTCCAACACCTTGTCAAGTAGTATGAGCCCTAGTACACTGCCATGAAACACACACAACTAATTCAGAAATAATTTCAGAAAATGTTATCAAATGATGGGATTCCACTTTCCAGCTGTTCATCTACAACCCAAACAGTTTAACAAATCACTCTCAGAAACACCGTCTTTCCTCTAATCTCTCAGTGCTCGACAATGACCCTCCCTATAGTAATGATTATTTTTCCTATTTTGTCTCCTGTTATCTTCATAATAGTCTAAGCACAAATCATAACTACATTATCTCCTTTAATTCAGGTTAAAGTAAAGACTTCACTGTCTCCAGATATTCATTCTCCCTTTCATTCTATTTCCTTTATCCCTTTCAAGATGCTATTAAAAATCATATTGATATTTTTCAGACAAGACTGACTTTGCATAGAAATCCTATTTTCCAATAATGTACAAGCAGATCTGAAAATAGTAAAGTGTGGCTCTTCTGACCAGAAACAAAAACTAACTTCTTGCCACATTTATTTTTGGCCCTGAATTGGGATGCTCATTACCATACGATCTGATGTATTAAGCAAAGGAAATAAATTCAAAAAGGTTTCAAGAACTTTCCAAAAAAGCTCAACTCTTCTACAGTCACTTGATGACAAATGCACCCAAAGTCTTGCTGACACTGGCAGCGTTACAGGGGCAATCTGTATATAAGGACAACATGTTCTTGAGTAATTTCTCTGACTGTGAT
Source organism: Dermatemys mawii (assembly GCA_007922305.1). Lineage (NCBI taxonomy): Eukaryota > Metazoa > Chordata > Testudines > Dermatemydidae > Dermatemys > Dermatemys mawii. The sequence goes on along the minus strand of ML677335.1, from coordinate 39,445,343 downwards.
AGGCACACTGATTATTTCCTTTGCCATCTCTTGCCTGCTGTCTTATCCAATTCAGTTATTTTTGTTTATGAACTAGTAATGTTAGAATCCACTATGTGCCTATGAAACTGCACAGAAAAAATAATTTGATTTATTTTGCAAGTTGTCCAAGCTATTATCATTTAAACATACTAAGCTTATTTAAACATACATGTAGTACTGCTCAGGAAGATATGTTCACGTAGGTAACTTTCAGTTAGTTCCAGGTCAACACATGCTGTAGCTACTTGTTCCAAGTAAAATAGCATTTTTTGTTTAATAAAACTATGCACTATATAATGCCATGTAAACAAATACACATTACACAGCCTTCAACCATTTAGAGATTTCCAAATGCATCAGATGTTTTATTGCAAACAATGAAATATGAACATGTCAGTTGTGGGCTAAGAAGTATGTGGTAAATCATTTGCAGCATGACAGCAGTGTGAATTGAAAAGCCTGCTGTGGAATAACCATCTGGGGAGGGTCTGGGCTATTTGAAAGAGATGCTGCCAAATATCTTCTATCCTATTTACGATGCTGGGATGGAGTAAGCTCATGGGAGCCCGTTGTAACAAATTGAAGGAAGAGCTGGGGTGATTTCTTTCTCTGAATAGAGCTTAAATTCTCTCTGGATCCTGCAAAACCATCCCTTGGGCTTATAGAAGGGGAATTTTAGTTTATTTTGGAGAGGAGCAGATTTCACAAAAAAGTGCAAGAGATCTTAATTTTTGTTTTCCTCCAGGGCCTCCATGGATCCCTGGCCTTCAACCCATCTACCTCTAGGTAGAATCGCTTAAGCAGAATGCTGTGCTACAGTCTGAGTATAGCTTTCAGGAAGAAATTCTAAATCTTTCCACCAAGTAAACTCAATATAGATTTAAGCTTGCATATCAGATGGTGTTGCTGCCTCCCTGTTTGGTCACGGTGGTACATTTCTCTCATTAAACAGGAAAGTTTTCAAAAAAGCTTTACTTAATCTTTCATTGTCCTTGCTGAGATTCTGGAGGGGAGGGGGCAGGTTTGCCTTCCTCTGCCGTATGGGACATGGGTCACTTGCAGGATTAAACTAGTGTAACTTGAAGTCTTTAAACCATGATTTGAGGACTTCAGTAACTCAGCCAGAGGGTAGGGGTCTATTACTGGAGTGAGTGGATGAAGTTCAGTAGCCTGCAATGTGCAGGAGTCAGACTAAATGATCATGATGGTCCCTTCTGCCCTTAAAGTCTATGAACCCTGGGTATGGGGCGTTTACTCACCATGTGGGGATGGGGGGGAGGGGTTGTTAGCGTCTTTATTAAAAAATTCATTGGTAATACATAAAATCATTGAAATGTAGGACTGAAAAGGACATTGAGAAGTCGTTTAGTCCAGCCTCCTGAGCTTAAGCAAGACCAAGTAAACTAGATCATCCCTGACAGGGTTTTGTCCAGCCAGTTCTTAAAAACCTCCAATGACAGAGATTCCACAACCATGGGCAGTAGGTATAAGAAGCTGGGGGAGGTTAAGCTTTCCCAAAAAAGTCTGGCCATACAGGAGAGCAAATGCCATGGATGTGGCATGGGTCACCTCCCTTTGGCTGTGCACTGCCTTTTGAATGCCAGAAGCAAAGCTCTCTAAAAGTGGGGGGGCCACTGGTGCCCGAACCGTAGCCTCACCCATGCTCCACCCTGAGGCCCTGCCCTTGCTCCACCTCTCCCCCTGAGGCCTCATAGACTTTAAGGTCAGAAGGGACCATCATGATCATCTAGTCTGACCTCCTGCACAACGCAGGCCACAATTTCACCCACTCCTGTAGTAAACCCCTAATACATGTCTGAGATATTGAAGTCCTCAAATCATGGTTTAAAGACTTCAAGGTGCAGAGAATCCTCCAGCAAGTGAATTGTGCCCTATGCTGCAGAGAAAGGTGAAAAAACCCAGGGCCTCTGCCAATCTGCCCTGGAGGAAAATTCCTTCCCAACCCCAGATATGGCGATCAGCTGACTCCAGAGCATGTCAGCAAGACACACCAGCCAGACATCCAGGAAAAACTTATCTGTAGTAACTCAGATCCCACCCCATCTAACATCCCATCACAGGCCACTGGGCATATTTATCACTAACAGTCAAAGATCAATTAATTGCTAAAATTAGGCTATCCCATCATACTAGCTCTTCTATAAACTCATCAAGCTTAGTCCTGAAGCCAGATAGGTCTTTTGCACCAACTGCTCCCCTTGGAAGGCTGTTCCAGAACTTCACTCCTTTGATGGTTAGAAACGTTCATCTAATTTCCAGTCTAAACTTCCTGCTGGCCAGTTTATATCCATTTGTTCTTGGGTCCACATTGCTACTGATCTTAAATAATTCCTCTCCCTCCCTGATATTTATCCCTCAGATATATTTATAGAGAGCAGTCATATTTCCCCTCAGCCTTCTTTTGGTTAGGCTAAACATGCCAAGCTCTTTGAGTCTCCTTTCATAAGACAGGTTTTCCATTCCTCAGTTAAATGTACTTTTGGTAGACTAAAGAGACACTGATGTTGCTTACCCACAAGATTGGATCTCAGTGAAAAAACATCCCAATGATTACATCTGTCTCCTATGTCCTGCCTAATATCTGTGAAACAAAAATTGCCACCGGGATGGAGAAGCTATCTGCTGAGTTTGAACAGCCAGACACAAGGGTTATTAGAAGACCTCAGTGTGGAGCTATAGATCTCATGGAGGGGCTTTGAAAGAGCACTTCAGTGGTGAGCCACAGTAATGCACTGTGGTGTACTGGACTCTCTTTGGCCCTGGTACTGATTGTGTGTTGCTTGGTGTACATTTTTGAATATAAACACTGTCAATGCACCTATTCATTTTGCAGTGCTTGCTGTGCATTTGTGATTATTAAACTGTGTTTGTCTCTGATCATATGAGCTGTGCCACATTGTACAGTAACTAGTTGGTGGGTACTTTCAGATCCACTAGGCACTCTGAAGCATTAATAAAGATTAATTATTTTCCAAACAGAATAATAGTGCAAAGAAAAGTTTGTGCAATTTAAAAGCAAATACATTACAAACAAAAAATGAATGTAATAGAACTTAACAGGAAACAACATTCATGTCAATTTTACTTACACTTACAGCAACCATGGCTTTCCCAAGTCAATGTATGTAAAGCTGTGGTTGTCCTTAATGTCCTCTGGGGCAGAGTGGTAGGGTCAGGGATGTGGCTCCTGATACCACATGGAATGTTGATGGGGCATATAGAGGTGGCATAGAGTTCTTCAGGGATTGCAAAGGGAGGCAAGCCCTGGATTGTTGAACCTGTAGGTCCACAAGAGTCTGCAGAATCTATGTTTGCTGTGAGAGAAACCCCATTATGTTCTAATGCATCCCCCTCTCCTTTTCCTGCTGGGACTCCTTGGCTTTCCTTCTGTCCGCTCTTTCACTCTCTGGGCTCATGGTCTGATGCAGCAGCACTGGCTTACAGGTTCTCATTTAACACATCATTCTGAGTCCTCTTCTTTTTCCTCATCTGGCTCAGGCATTCCATAGGTGTGCAGGGGAGACCCTCAAGGCCACAATGGTAGCAGTTACAGAGTAGAGACTTCTCTTTGTCGTACCCACTACCTTTTTTAGCACAAGTAAATTAATGAAAAGTGAACAGCTGTGTTCCGTTAAGTTGCCATCAGTACATCATTGGAATGGGAAATACATTTACACACTTACGTGAGATTCCTTCCCCTGCACTGGGCTTGTGCGTGCACAACAGCTGGGACAGACTGGACTGTAGTGGATTCTCAAACAGATCCTGGCTCAGACCATAGCTAGAGCCCTTGATCACGTGTTCCCCACCCTCCTCCTTTTTCTCTTCCACCTCCTACTCCTCACTATTCAGGCCAGAAACCATTGACTTGGGTTTCTCAGAAGTATCTATGGTGATGTGTGGGGTGGTGGTGGATCTCCACCAAATATGGCATGCAGCTTGGCACCAGATTGACTGTTGGCGTCTGTGGCATTCTAACATGCCAGATGCAGTTTCTTTGCTTTTGTGCAGCACTTCTGCTGACCCCTGTCATGCCCTGTCTCCAGTATCCCCCATGCAATCTGCTTATAGATGTCCATGTTTCTGCATCTGGTCCATAGCTGTGCTGGCACAGCTTCTTCTCTCCACAGGCCCAGAAGATTCAATATCTCCCACTCACTCCAAGCCAGACCACATCTGGAGCATGTAGCCTATATGGTCAACTGGGAAGTTGAACACAACAATGGGGAGCTGCTAGGTGTGCTCGCTAAGCTGGACAATCAGGAAAAGCATTTCAAAAATGTGTGGGGCTTTTAAAGGACCTTTCAAGAGGTCTTTCCTGTCTCTGTGACCTTTGGGTGGTAGAGTTCTCAATTGTGACCAGAGCAATCAGTGTCAAGTGTTGTGGGACCACTTTTGATGGACTGTTAGGTTTGACATAAGTAATAGTGTCTACTCTTGTGCTGTGTTGACTTCAGTACATCATCCATGGTTCAATGCCACTCAGGGAGGTGGTGTTTCTGCATTGCTCTAGTATTGGAGTAGTCTCTTTTTTGACACTGGTCTCTACATGTCCACAGCATCCACTGTAACAGGGTCAGGCCAGATGGCTACAGGAGAGTGAACTTATTGGGATCCAGGAAGTGGGTGGGCAGAAAGGGCACTTGCATCAATAGAAGACAAAATTTAAATGCAAACACATGCAGAACCAGGTTGATACAGGGGAGATTATGTTGACCTAACTTTGTAATACAGACCAGGCCTGAGCTACTTAGAAATTAAGTGACTTGCCCAAGTCTTGACAGGCTTTCCTCCCATATAGGTCTGGATACACTACAATGCTTGTCTGAATATATTTAAACCTACTTAGTCTAGAAGTCATTAGAACATTGTCATGAGCAAAAGCTTTCCTGCAAACGTTTGAGAAGCCTGTGTTCCACAGAGATTGGAACTATACAAAAATACCCCCTGCTTTGGTATTGCAAAAGGTTTTCTATTTCTTGCTCTAGCCAAAAACCAGCAAGTGCAGACTTGCATGAAAAAATGTGGGAGGAAAATGTGAATCCTGTCTTTTCAGATGCCAAAAAGTGGTGTTACTCAAGATTGCCCTATCCCTTCACTCCAATCTTTATTTTATTTGGCCTGGCCACCCATTACTTGTTAGTAATAAAGACATCTTTCAAACATAGTTGTAGTGCTTAGCTTTCAAGGATAGAGTTATTGAAATGTATCTTGCTTTCTTTTCATATCCTTTAACCAAACCAAATCGAACTTGGCCGTACTTAATAACACACACACACACACACACACACTTAATATGAATATACATTCTATAGCACATGCATCAGGCCCTCAGTTTTTCATGGTGCTCAGCACATGAACAATTTATTGTTTGATGTTCATTGGATCCATTTTAAAATTAAAGTTACATTTTCATTGAAAGTAGATCCTTCCACTTACTAATAATCATTGATTAATCTGATCCTCTATTTTACATTATCAAAAGCCTAAGGGAAGCAATTTTAAAATAGTTAATTTTAATCAATTTAGGCAGCTATTGGAGGATACTGTAATTCAATTGCTGGCTAAAGAAGTTGTCATTTAATTAATAAGGATGGACAAATTTCTGACTGAGATGGAAGGGAGCCCCAGGATGATCCATGGTAACAATACCACCATTCAAAGTTGTGCTATTCAGACACTGATTGGCTTTAAAAACATTCACATGCACTAGTGGCAGTTATATGGATAACAAGATCAACTGCGCAAGTCTACACTTAAAAGTTAAGTGAAAAAAAATAAACACACCCCATACCAAGGTCACTCTCCTGACCTAATTCCCAATATAATTGCAGCTATGCCAACAACAGAATGTATTTACTGATGTAGCTACTATTATTTGGGCAGATAGTGTTCCTACTCTGAAAGAAAAACCCCTTCAATCTGTGTCAACTGCAGCTATGGGGTTATGCTGGTGTAACTTTGGTGACATACATAAACTGGTGTAATCACCATAGCAGACTTCACCAAAACAAGAGAAAGATCTTGTACTGTAAAGGATAAAATGTACATGCCATATTTATTTTGCTCTTCCTTGCTTCACAGGGTGATTAGCCATAATTAAGTTCCAACTTAATTAGCCTGAGTAGATGGGCTAAAATCCTCACACTAGCACCTGACCAAGTAAATGGGCTGAAAACTGGGCAAATTCCATGTAGTTGCTCCGCAGCCATTCTTTGCATCTAACAATTGGAGCTGCATCTGCAGCCTTACAACTCTCTGCAAATGGCTGAAGGGAAGACTGCAGGCCCTTCATAACAATGGCAACGTCAGCTCATGCACTGAGTCTCCCCTTTTGCAGACTCTCTCACCTTGCAATACCAAGAGCACCTTTCCTGAGCCATGCTTAGCACCATGGGCAGTTGGTGAATGTCCCATTGAGGCATTCCACCCCTCTCCCCCACAGGAGACCAGCGCGCGCGCGCACACACACACACACACACCCCATGACTGTCAGCCCTCCCTTCTCCCAGCATGTCACCAGCCCCAGAGCACCAGCCAGAGCGCTCCCAACCTTAGCACTGGGTGGGTGGGTGGCATGGCCAGAGCACCCCCATCTCCGAAGCACCGGGCAGGCAGTGTGGTCCCTGTGCCCCCAGCCCTGGGTAGACAGGTGGTACAGCATAGCCCCAGCGCCACTCAGCCCTGAGCCTTTTGCACACCAGCCTCAGCCTGCCTGCCCCAGCCTCTCAGCCACAGAAGAGCGGGAAGAAAACTGGAAGCAGACAGGAGGGAGCCTGGGGCCAGAGCATGGATGGGGCCATACCAGGCTGTTTGGGGCGGCACAGCTTTCCCCTGCCTACGCTACTCACTGCCCATGCAGTTAGCACCAATCAAGCTCCCTAAAGCCTGTTAGCTCCGAATGGTGAGAAAACTCAGCACTTCCACAGAGAAAGGAGCAGAATTTGCCTCCACATGCACAAGATAAATAACTGACACTTGGCATCATTGAAATAAGTGTTTGGGTTTTCATATAATGCAAGTGAAATTCACCCAGCGTGGCCTGACATCCGATACTATCTGCACCATCCTGATATTCAGGCTTTGTCTCTTATAGGACCCTATTCCCACCCTTACCCCATCCCGATTTTTTACACTTGCTATCTGGTTACCCTAAATTCATGCCTGTTCAGATCCAATACAGGGTTTACATCCCACGTAAGCCCTCAGAACAGGGTTTTAGTTGGACTTGTGTGCTGCCCACATGTCCTCTGCTCAGAAGTGATTTTCAGCCTGTATGCGAATAGTGAAAACATCCATCTCACTTTCTAATTAGTCTCACAATAAGCTTTCCCTAAATAAAATCTTTTTATTTTGCATGTTGTATAACACAATGGTTAAAGCTCTCCTGAGGTACTGAACTGTACTGAGATGATCATTCTTTTGTCAGAAAACATTTTTATGCTGATGATTTGTTTTGCCTTTATTGGATTTGTATATGGTTTTATTATGTTTAATTGTATTATTACTGAATTTCAACTATACGGCACCCACGCAAGTTAGCTTTGCGGAATCTAAAAAAATTCAGTTGTGATTATTAAGATTCCATGAATTTTAATGGTTTTCTAGGCATGAGATGTGTCCCCACAATTATGGGATTGGGATACTTTAAGAAGAACATAGTTCTGGAATTTTGGATATTGTCATTGTAGAAGAGCTAAGCAGTGATTTCACTCACCCAATTGTTCTTTTACAAATTTGCTAATTTTTTCACCCAAAAAAAATAGATACATATTTTCAGGACTGATCTTGCATGTCCTCCATGCAAAACTCCAGTTGAAGTCAGAATAGCTGACAGATCAATAGATTCTCTCTGAAGATGGAGCAAACTTCCCAGGAAGATGACAGAGGAAAGTTGCTATATCAGAGGCTCCTGGGGGCGGGGATAGGGATGGAGGTATGGGGGCAAAGAAAGCTACTCTATAGAAGGGAGTGCACAGCCAAACTGTGGAACTCCTTGCCTGAGGATGTTGTGAAGGCTAGGACTGTAACAAGGTTTAAAAGAGAACTCGGTAAATTCATGGAAGTTAAGTACATTAATGGCTATTAGCCAGGATGGGTAAGGAATGGCGTCCCTAGCCTCTGTTTGTCAAAGGGTGATGATGAATGGCAGGAGAGAGATCACTTGATCATTACCTGTTCAGTTCACTCACTCCAGAATATCTGGCGTGGGTCACTGTCAGTAGACAGGATACTGGGCTAGATGGACATCTGGTCTGACTCATTCTTGTGTTCTAATGTTAGAGTATGGAATGGGAGTTCTGAACACTTAGTACCTCTGAAAAATTAGACTTTAATTATTGCCATGTTCTGAGGCATAATAAGTTAGGTATGGTAAATGTTGTTATTCCCCACTTATGGTTGGATAAAAACTGAGGTAGGTTAAGTGACTTGCCCCAAGTCACAGAGCAAGTCACCATCACAGCCAAGATAAATACCTAGGAATTCCAGTTCCCACTTCCATACTCTAGCCCAGTGGTCTTCAAAGTGGAGTGCGTCAGACCACCTCCTGGGGGTGCGCGAGACCCCAGTGCCGCCGCCGATCCCGCCAAACTTGGCAGCAGTCTATTTTTGTACTGCCAAATTGCCACTGCAGAAAGTGGAAGCTTTCTGTTCGGCGGCATTTCGGCGGACATACCCTGGGGGGCTGCAAGTGGATGCCACAGCTCAGAAAGGGGCTGCAGCTGAAAAAGTTTGAGGACCGCTGCTCTAGCCGAATGGACTTTGTGCCTCCCTATAAGTTACATTAGCATATTTTATTGATTATTATATATATATATGGAATACTGACCATTTATTCTTCATCAGCTTCAGGAACAAGTCAACTTCCTATGTCAAGACTTCTTTGGCTTCTTACAAATGTGACATTCCTGGTACGCATTGCTCAAAACATATGAGCTGCTAAGTGCCTCAGAGCACTTTGGAGGAGAATTCCCATAGTGAAGATTCATCTCCAGATTCTATTCTATGATACTTAAGAGACAGCTGTAACACCAGCTGACCGAACTGGAAAACAAACTGAGAGAAGCTGCAACTCTGATCTTCGGCATTTCTAAAACAGCAATTCCAAGTAGCTCTTACATGGCAACATAGTGGCAACAGAGTTTCAGTGGATCTCCAAGGTCTTTATTTGGCCCATAAGACATATTAAGTGAAGGAGACATAGTTGTCAGGCCTGGAGCCCTAAATGCAAAACACAGTAACATTTTTTACATGGTGCAGTTTTGTTGCCCCATTTAGTTCTAGGATTATGTTTAGAGACTGTATCAAATTATTACAGGATTTCTGCTTTAAAACATCAAAATCTTGCTGTCTTTGGAGGTCAGCTGAGAGATGATAGAAGACAACTAAGGGTTGTAAAGGTGTCAGGTTGGGTGCTCAAAAATGGTGCCAAGGGACATGTGGCAGTGGATCCAGTGCAAGACCCCAGTGAAAGCACTTGTTCCAATCCAATTACTATTAGTATTTGTAAGGTATTGGTCTTTTATGTGGAAAACAGCCAAATGAAGAATGTCACCACTTTTTGTAGAGAAGAGTGGGAAAATGAGAATGTTTTCACCAAAATCATTATAAATGTTTGGCTTTTTCTGAAATCCATGAGGATTTTTTTATTTTGGTAGTTTCAGTCCCTTCACATGAGTACTGGAGATCCCCATGATGACATCACTAATTCTGTCCAAGTTGATTAGGCCTTTCTCTGAGCAGCACTCTTTGGGTTCTGTCTCGCTCTAACAAACAAGGCCCCTTTCTCATCTCCTCATTCACCAGCAGAGGGCACGTGGATGGCAGAGTGAGAAAGAGGAGAGTCATGCCTCTGCAGTATGCTCTTTTACACCTGCCCATTTCTACAATCCTCTTGGATTTCCAACTCTGAGGGTTTAGAGAGGGGCAGAGGGAGAGACCAAAAGTCCTGCACTAAAAGATAGTCTATCTTTTGAGGCATCTGCCACAGAGAGTAAGCGAGACACACGCTGGTTATATAAGCAGCACTGCCTTACAGCTTCCCTGCCTTCATAGCTGATATGACAAGAGCTTTCCCCTCCTGTTTCAATCTGCTCTAATCACTAGGAAGCCTGACCAGGACACTGCAGACTACCTTTCTATTTATGGTTTGGCACCACTATGGACTGGGGATCCCCCAGTAGCATTTTCTGTGGATGGGTGCAGTGAGGGGGAAAGAGTGCCAGTTGAACAGAGGGTCCCATTCCCAGTGTTCCCCTGTTGTGAGGAGATGTCAGTTTTACTTCATTTATTTGTATTTCTTTAAAAATGTCTGTGGCAAGCTGTCCTCCCTGAAACATTTTAACCCTTTTTTTAGTTTTCTGTTGAAAAGTCCCTGGAAAAAAATGACAAATGCCACACATGCTTAAAAGATACTTAACTTTGTGCAACCATGTATCAGAGCAAAAACAGTTTCTACCAACAGTTTTGTGCCTATCAGGCACAAAAATGACCAGAGTATAAAGGGATTTAAAAAAACATGAGACTACAACAGAATCCCTAATGATGCTTGCTTTGCGCATACAGTCCCATTGTACCAACTGGGTATCATTTAGAGATGAAATCATTTTTTCCCTACTTTAGCTGATAATTTTGTTATCCTGTCCTATCAATTTTCAGCTCCCTGTAAGCACCTCATGGTTTCATTTGTCTCATGCTGGTTCTTTAATAGGAATGGAAATCTTGTCCTATATTCTTCTGCTGGCTTTGAAGACATGCTAGCCTAATACCATATATTTTTGGGAAAAAGGCGTATTACCCTAATTCATCAGTCAATCTTATTCCATACTGAAGACAGAACAAGCATTTGATGAATGATACTTGCCTTACAACTAAAGTTCAGACTGTCTAGTTTTAGGGCAGAAGCTTCTAAACTATTAGTGTTAGTGTGTCACAAGATGTGTGATAAATTGGCTAACACACAACATTAGCATTGATGTTCACTGACAGGACCCCACGATAGCACAGAAACTTTTGATACATTGCTCCCCACTTGTTCTCCTGACATATACCTTTGCAGATAATGCAAGGCTGAGAGTCAAAGCAGCAGGCCTTCTTATATACCCTAATCATTTATTCTTTCCCAGCTGCTGCACTTGGAAGATTATCTAACTCTAGCATTTAAGTTTTGTAGAACTGAACAGTATAACTGTACAGTAGCTCCATTCTGGCTTAGCCTGGCCATAAATACCTTGAGTTCCCAGTGTAAGACCTAGCCTCTGGCTACGTGGTCTTTGATGAAATTTCTCTAGCTTTCTCCTTTTGTAATCTGCTTCCTGCATCCCTCTAACCAAGAGAAGAGATAGTATTTCTTTGCTAAGCAAGGCAAGTACTGCATTTAAGCCACACAACTTCTTTCCAGATATCGATTGCTTCACCTTCAGAATATGATAGTCTCAGAAAAATTTTGCACCAAGTTTAATCAGGGTCTTCAGTAGCACAACATGAAGTATAGGAACTGCAGAACAAAACAAATCTCAAGCTACTAACAAGCATGGCACTGTGAAACTGTTAAACAAAATATGGTTGTATCTGCTTCTACTGACAGTTTAGAATACAAAATGAAAGGGTTTTTAAAAAAACCAGTGACTAGAAGTGCAGAGCCCTAACATAAGCATAGGTTCTTTAAGAAAGTGTAAGAATTAATCGTCCCCTTGCCTACATTTGTTCTGCAATAGATTTTGAAAATGATCGCTGAGGCAGACAAATTGCTTTTTATAGGTTAACTTACAGGACAGATTGTCAGGAAAAGTTGTTCTGAAACTGTAAAAGTGAGGAAAATAGGATTAGATCTAAAAAGATGGAATATGTGATTAGATGGGAAACAGAAAGGTGTCACTTTTACAAAGTGCCTTTTTTGATGAGTGAACTTTTTTCTTTAGTGCTTATGTGAGCATCTGGCTGCAAGTCATAAAGCTGTAATCTATAAGAGATGACTGTGTTCATGACTGTCACGTTTAATAAGAATGCTCGGGTACTGACAGTTAGATAGCTGAGTGAATTAAAACCTCTGGCTTTTCACGTACATGAGCCAAGTTCAATTTTGATTTCTAGATTTAAGTGATTTTGGTTTTTTAAAGAAATTTCTAGTTTGGTACTTGAAAAATTATAATAATTCAGAGGCACTCTTGTTCACTCACAGAAACTGTGCATTCCCAGCATAGGTCACACCATGATGCAGAATGTTACTGTAAATTAGGGAACACACTCTAGACGAGAACCAAAAATGTTGGAACTTCTTCAGTTTGGTATAGCAAATTGCATAACTTTTACAGGAAAGGTTTGAGGATTTTGGTACAATCACATATATTCCTGTTTTATAATTAGCTCTCAGTTATCAAGGACTGGAATTTTTCATTGGTAGAATACTGTGCCGCTAGCATGATAGCCACACTCTACTTAATAAATATCCCAGGGACAGAAGTGACAAAAAGAGATGATTTCACATATACCAAAATTCACTAGTTTAGTTTAGAGACAGTCCGTGGATGCAGCTATTGTTAATACTATTTCTGATTTATTAGCATTATGGGGGTGAACTTTTAAAAAAAAATATTTTTGGTTTTCCTTAGCAAGCTAAAAATTGTACCAGCTCATAATATCCACAATAGAATTTCCAGCCAAGTTTGTTTTTAAAAGTGAATTGTAAACATCACCCATGCTGAGTTATTTGATCTATGCCAAGGCTGAGATCTCTTCTTTAACTACTGAAGAAATACAGCACAGACAGTACAAGCTTTCTTATTTCAAGATGTCCACTCTCTGGAACAACAACTTCTACATATAAGGGAGTGGTTCAGTTTACCAACCTAGACCTCTCTTCTGAGACTGGCAACAAAGATGTCAATAAGTGCTGATAATTACTAGACACTTGTCCCCTGGGAAATGAACTAAGATCACCATGTCATTTCACAAGGCACAAACAAAACAGCCTTCAAAGGGTAACTAATAAATAATCAGGAGTAACTTCATATGACAATGTTTGGAGCAGATCTGAACTAATGACTTGGAAGTGGCAGGTGCCATCCCCCCCTTACCAAAGCCCCTGAGCCATCCATGCCAGGTTTATAGACTGCACCATCTGCTGTACAAACAAAGAATGAAGATGGCTCATTTACTGTCCCCTCTCCAGAGGAATTAAAGATGGGTTCTTCTTAACAGAGAACATTGCGAAGAATATACACAGACTTCCAGCATTACACTTTCCTGAGAAAGCTTTGAAACAGAAAACTCATGTCAAGGTGACAGCAGAGGAAAGTAGCTTTGGAAAGTTTACATCAGAAATGTGTGCAGCCTTATGGGGTCTGGATTCTTTTTTACAGTATATTTACCTAGGAAAATTGAGCTCTGATGAACCATCTGTTCTTCCATCATGGTCCTTGCTTTCTATCCTATTATTCTATAGGGTTGACTAAAGTGCCAAAAGGTCCCAAAACTTCATAATGGTCACACACAGTCAGGGATCATCTGTGGTTGGAAATTACAACCTTCCTCCTCTGAGAGCTGCACAGCTTCCCTAAAGCTTAAACAAACAATTTCTCTTTCCAGGGCTTATGTCATACAAATTAAAGTTGGAAAAGACCTATTAGGTCACCTTGTTCGTCCCACCACTAGGAGAGTATTGTTCTCTATAGTATGCTTTTGAGTACTTTGTCCAAGCTAGTTTTAAATGACCCAACACATGTGGATTCCAGCATTTGTCTTAGGAAACTCTTAAATACACCTAACTGTTAGGAAATTGTCATCTAGTCTTTACAAGGACATATAAGCACACTCTCCACCCCTCTAAAACTGAACATTTCCTCCATTACGATTCTAAATCTGACTCAAGGGTCATGTGAAATGACAGGGAGTGTTTGGGTGGGAGACTAGCTACTTGATTCCTAGGTCCCCATCACATGGAGGACTTGGCCTCATTAGACTTTCATTCAGTACAGCTGCACTGCAAGAGATAACCTTAATAGATCTCCTGCCACATCTTATCAATGTTAAATAAGAGATGTCTCTCATAATGCACACAACAGCCTTCAAAGGATGTCAAGATGCATCACCATCCTTAGCTTTTCTTTCAGCTGAGCAAGCTGAAGTCAGTCCAATTCTCCAGACGCTGTTCACCGAGAGTTTTAAAAAATAAAATCTCAGCCTCAGAACACCTGCTAGACCATACTGTTAAGAATGAAGTTTTTATATATATATATAAATATATATATAAAGAATGAGGAAAGACTGTTTAAAGGGATTCACAAGCCTCAAATCCCTGAGTGATCTGTTATTAACTGAAAGGTTTCATTTCTACTAGAAAAACTGCAAACAATAGGGAACACATCACCATTAACAAGAGAACAAAAACAAAGGAAAAGTTGTACTTCACCATTTGAGGCTCTGTGGGAGTAGTTATGCTAAAGGCTGGGATTTAGCTGAATAGCAGAGGCCTAAGGAGATAACCCCAGGTCGGATATTTTGCATTCTCATTCTGCGATACAAACAAATAACCACAAATGGGTCTAGTACACCACAGAACATCAAAAGAAGGCAATTTTGGGAGACTCGAGTAATTAGATTGCTAAAGCAGTTGGATCACATTTATGTATAAGAATAATTAAGAAATAAGTGATATAAATCATTAATATTAATGCTTCATTATGGACACCCCAGCAGCAACATATGGATAGAGGCAGGAATTGATCTTATTATAATCAGGATAAAGGGTCATGATAGTATATATCCATACTATTATTATAGGGTATAAAATACCACACCCAGTTCCCATTGCTTCAGGTTCATTGGATCCCCAAAATTGTGAAAAAAACTGAATTAGGTCCTCTTATATCTTTGTTTCCAATGGGCTCCATAAGTTGTAAGTGTGCACAATGTAGGAAACCACCGTACTATGTTTATCTTATTCTTATATTTATGTATATTGATCCTTTCCTATGATTTCAATGATAGTTGACTGTACTGAATAAAGTTTCTCCCTGGGTGTTTCATTAAATTCCATCTTCTCTGTTAATTGTAAGTAGCTGCCTGGAAAAGGATTTATCTGTGACAAGCACATGTGGCCCCCCCAGTATATAATCTTCCCCCACCTAAGTGGGGAAGAGAAAAGGGGGGACAGCTGCTTCTACTGTTTTGCCTCTTCATTCCCCTCAGATGTGAATGGAATCTTGCCCTTGTAACAGGGCTTTCAGTCTCTATTCAGACCTTCTGCACAGGTGAAAAGTAGGAGAAAAGCTCAATGGAGAAAACTTTGTGTCTTCTCTTTTGGTGTGTTTCCACTTCACCCTGAGTGCTGTTGTTTCAGTCTGACTCCAGTTGTACATTTTGAGGACCATATTCACCAGACTAGAAACTGTTGTTCTGGAAGAAAGACCTAGATTTTACTAGAAGACAACACAATATGTGTAAGGAGCCTAAATCCTTGGAATGTGTGAAATGTCCTCACTGGTAGATTTCGGTCATTATTGTTTCATTTCTAATGGCTGATTTCCCCCTGCTAGGTGCATTGGGGCCAAAAGGGGGAGAATTTGGTTCAACACTCAAGTTTTTCATTTTCTACCATCCACAACTAACTTTCTTTGCCATTATGTATTCTATGTCCTTACTGCAATAAATAGAGCTCTCAATTCTCCACAAATGTATCATCAATAAGGAACTGTCTGGCTATATGTGATGTTTGCTTTGCTTTAAGATCCATATGTAAAATCTAGCACTCCCTGAAGTACTATGAATCCATAAACCACTGATCTGTATAGGATTAGTGGGCTTTTCCCCTGCCCTGGGTAATATTTTTCATTTTACTTAATTCTTTCTGAAAACTATGTAATGCAGCAAAATGAAAACTGCTTGTACAAAAATGCTGCAATAGGTAGAAAATAGGAAGCAGGGACTTATATCACCCTTAAAATCTCTCTCAAAAATTTAAAAACATTAATTAAGCCATAAAGCACAGCTACGAAATAGGCAAATATTATTCTTAGAGGCACAAAAAGATTAGGTCATGCAGCAAGTCAGTGGTAGAACTGGAAATAGAATCCAGGAGTCCTGTTTCAGCCATTCTGCTTTCACTACTGGACCATATTGTCCCTCTCTATAGCACTCTGTCTCTCTGGCAGTCTTTTTGGTGATGCATGTGTTGGTTAAGCAGGTTAGATTTTTCAGTGTCAATTAAAGAATATTTATTCACCATCTTTTGCTAATCTGTTGGAGTACGCAGATCTTTGTTACTGCAAATCTGGTAGAAAACCCCCACAAAGCCAGTTCTGACTGAGACAGAGTGAAGTTATAAATAGGGACTTTCATGGACCTGCTCTGTGTTGTGTATTTAAGGAAACAATAGGCATCAGAAGGGATGTGTTTCTGGGTAAATAAGATGTTCTCACCTTTAAAAAGAATTAATGTGTTGGAACAATCTGAGAGAAAAGGGAAGTAAAATTAACTTAGTGACACTCTGAGGACCTCTTTACACTAAGCACCATATCTGGAGATTCAGCATCTACCCTGCGTAGCCTGCTCATTAACTCTACGGGCTGACAAAGGGGAGGTCTGCAGCTTCGGGCTGCAGCTATCATTTCATAGAAAACTTAGCAAAGCATCTGATTTAGGGCTTGGTTACACTGGCACTTTATAGCGCTATAAAGCCCCCACGAGAGCTATAACCTCCTCCCCGTCCACACTGGCAAGGCACGTAGAGCGCTATAACTGCTGAGTTATAGCGCTATTGTTAATCCACCTCCACATGGGGAATAAGGGCTGTAGCGCAGCTGCTGTAGCGCTACAGCAAGAATGTGGACACCCACTGCGCTACAAGTGATCTCTGGAGATGCCTAGAGCCATTTAAGGCAATTGATGTCTCTTCCCTTTGTTTTGAACTGGGCTGGAGGAATGCGGAAGTACCTCTTTAGAGTTTCTCTCTTAACTCGGCAGATAAGCAATGCAAATGTTTAAGGAGGGAGCCTGTGTGAAAACAAAGCCCTCTGTGAACGGAGGCTCGCTGACAGGCTTTCAGAAGAATGGAAAAAACACTGTCTCTCTCTCTCCACGTACACACAACGCGTCCCCCCTCACCTCCCTCGTTTAAAAAGCACGTTGCACCCAGCTGAATGCTGGGATACCTGCCCTAATGCGCTGCTCTTAATGCCGCATTAAGTGCCCCAAATGTGGCCATGCTATACCGCTGGCACATATGAGTGTGGACATACAATAGTGCTATACATATTACTGTATAAGGGGACCACTATAACCAATAGCGCTATAATCTTGTAAGTGTAACCATACCCTTAGAAACAATTCTGTTTACACATTAGGAGCCTCATTCACTGTTCTGTTTACACCAGTGTAATTGCATTGACTTAAAATGTCTTCTTCGTAATTCCAGAGGCTTCTAAAAATGATGTCATAGGCTGGAGAATCAGGCCCAATGTAAAATGGAGTTCTCTGATAGGGGGTCTTTACTTTGGCAATTTCCCACTGAAGCCAGTGGAAGTTTTACTACTGTTAGCACTTCAAAGTCAATGCAGCAGGGCAAGTGCAGACTGGATTCTGTTCTGCATCACATGATTAGCAAACTGTCAGCTAGCTAAGGAGGCAGGATCTTTATTCTGTAAGAGACAAGAAGAGCACAAGTTAGTCCTCAAATCTCCAGCTGAGTTTGTTGAGAAAAATCCCTTCTTGCTAATAGGTCAGATCTAATAAGGACAATGTAATTACCCATCATAGTGATATTACCATACTTAAGAGCATGTAACTTGAAATGACACATGCCTTTATTTCTCTCTTAACCCTTTCCTTTTTATTGGTTTCCTCTGGCTTTCCCAATAGAGATGACCTATTTTTATGGTAACTCATCCAGCCACTTGCGATGCTACCAGGCGATTACAATGCTCCTTTCTTCCACTCCCCTGGAATACAGCTGCTTTGAGGATTAATTCATTTGCCTGGAGTTTCAAGATAAAGAGTCACTGTTGTTGTAATTCACAACCCCACAACTTCTCCGAGAAAGGAACTGAGAGTTTCACCCTGTACAGCACAGAAATACAGAACTCCTGAACTGTAGTCTGCCAGTAGGCCAGAGTAAATCAAAAGTTGTGCCAATCTATAAATCTATCATAATGCTTTATGCTGGTTATCACAGTTCGCAGTTATTATATGTGACTTTTAGCAGCTGAAGCCAGTGTATGCCAATGAGTTATTGCAGAATTGCTGGTTGTAGAGCTGACCAAGACCATTTACCATTTTACATTGAACTAGAAGAATTCTTTTCAGTGGCCACTAATGGTCAAGTAGGATAAACAAAGGATATTTTCTGAATGGTTGGGATCTGTTCAAACATGTGTCCATCTTGCTAAGTAATATTAAAATAACATATTATAGGCTTTGATAACAGTGAACATAGTATGAACCTACTTAATTAGGACAAGCTTAATGGACAAGACCCAATTCATCAGGACATCTTCCAGATCCCATGTCCTCCACACATTTTAAGGTATTTATTACCTCCCACAACCTCACTTTTGTTTGCCTAACAAACAGTCTACTATGAAGATCACTAAAAGGACAGAGCTGAGGCTTTTACGAGGACTGTAAATACCATGAGAGTCCTATGATATTCATGGATTCCAGCCTGCGTTGACAATTTCCCTGCGTACAACATGATGTGTCCCACATATATCACTGTGGTCTCTTTGAAATGCAACAATATCCTGGGAAGTCCCCTGTCACAGGAGGAAAAAGGCTTGCATGCATCACTTGCAAGCATTTAACACGCAACATTCAAGAATACCAGGAACAGGAAATCCAGCAAAGGCTTTGTCATTTAGGTTAATTCTGAAGCTTATATGGAGTTTCCCATTACACCTGTTGTCATCTA
This sequence comes from Dermatemys mawii, assembly GCA_007922305.1. Taxonomy (NCBI): domain Eukaryota; kingdom Metazoa; phylum Chordata; order Testudines; family Dermatemydidae; genus Dermatemys; species Dermatemys mawii. The sequence goes on along the minus strand of ML677335.1, from coordinate 39,426,397 downwards.
GTTAATAAATGAGTAGAAGCAACAAGTAATCCTGAACTTCTCCATGTACAAATTTGATTGTGATATGCAACAATGGAAACCCAAATACCAGAACTTTAAGTTAACAGTTTCCCACTAGCACCACTTTGTCATGCAGAAGAAAGGGAAAGTCAGTAACAGGTGTGCGAGGGAAGGAGGAAAGCTGGATTTCAAATTCATTTCAAACCACTACAGCAAAATGTTAATGATATCCACAAGTGGTAATTATATTAATCTTTAGTTTTAGGATCAGCCACAATAACACGGATCAGCATGCAGTACCAATTCTATAGCTTCTGGCTTTTATTTTTTCTAGAAAGCTGTTCAGTAGAAATTAAAGGACTCTGGATCAGAGAAAAATCGCTTCAAATAAAAAATGTTATTTTTGCCTACAAATAGTTCTCTGAGCTAGCACAAAGGCAGTTGGAGTTTAATGTTCAGCATCCTGCTCCTGGGGGCTGGTAGCAACTGCAGGTGCTGTTTGACAGGTTATCTAGGAAATCTTTTGAATGTCTTTTTGCCAGGAAGATTTTGGGGCTGTTCAAAGAAGGGGCAAAATCTTGTGGCTTCTCAAAACTTTATCTAGTCTAGCTTTGGTCACACTCAGATTTATTACAGCCACCCCACTCACTGGCAAAAAACAACACTCCCGTTACATATTTGTTGAATACAGTTTGTGTGGGTGTGAGTGATGCTTTATCACCACAGTTAGGGAACTATTTTGTAGCCTAATGGAGGTTTAAACATTTCACATCAGATATAAATGAAGAGCATGTGACATAGCACCTCTGAGAATGAGTTATAAATACTATATGCTAATTTTGAAGAATTTCTTCTTGGAAGGAAACATAAATAGGCTGATGGAACTCCACAGATAACAACATATTCTTGCAGGATAGAATAACTCACTGGTGCCAAAATCCTCTTATTAACCTTCTTAAATGCTGGTTACTTTACACAAATATGTCTGTAGGTTTTTCTTTGAGAGAAGGAGAACTCAAGTGTAAGCTGTACCCATATGAAAGCAGAATCTTCAATTAGCCATTGTATTGTATGGCCCTTCATCCTTCTATCCTGCTGAAATTACTGGTAAGAGGATTGTATTTGGAAAACTAGACAGTTATGTGAGTGTCGATTTGTGCCTTTGTAAAAATTACTGTTTATTGGGGGGAAGAGGGCGTGAATTGTCATTGCAGCACCCCAATCTCCATAGAAGAGTGAGTGGTTTGGGTAGGAAAATGTATTGTGCTCCCAGCTGCTTCCTTTATCTCTTTTTCCCATCCTTGATTCCCTGAAATCACTGGGAGAACTATTTGTTGCAAATAAATTATTGACAATATAGGCATAAGCTTCTTGTGTGTTTGGGAGTCACTCTCAGACCAATCCAGCTTTCCACTGTAGGCTGATTCCCTGACTCCCCAGCCAGGAAGGACACCACACCCAAAGTCTGTTCTGGTCCTTCCTTCAGGGTATATAGTCTCATTCTTCAAATATAACAAAGCTCACAAATGTAGACCAAAACAAAGCTATTTCCCTGTCCCAAGCAGGTTGCAAGCCTTTTCCCTTGTACCTTTCTCCCCCACACTCAATGCCAGCTTTTGGGGGGAGGGGGCAATTTCCTTCTTACAGCTCTCTTCAACTGAGCCACTTGCTGGCTTTTATAATCACTTGGTCCCTTCCTGGCTGATAAGGGAACGGAGGTGACTAGTCCCAGGCCCTCTTGGCCTTAAAGGGGCAGACCACCATGTTACAGCCACAAATGCATTTATTATATTTACAGTCACCAAATAGTTTTTGTAAACAAATGTTAGGCTATGTTCTTTTTGGGCCTTATTCTTATTTACACAAAGGCCCTTTTACACTGCTGTGGCTGAGTAAATAGGCTTCCACTAGGGCTGATTGAAAGTTTTCCTTCAAAGCTGTTTTTGACAGAAAATTGGATTTCATTTAAACAAATTTGTTGGCAGGGGGAGGGAAATGTCTGTTTTCTGCAGAGAATTTTGATTTTTCATAAAAAAAATAACGAACACCCGAAAACTAAAATGTTATAATTCTTCAATGATGCGTTGGTGCCCCACTGGAGTTCTAGTTAAGATGCCACATGGTCTTGTTCTCTTCAATAGGCCATGATCCCCTGCTAGACTACATCCACCATGAGACACCATGACCATGCAACTGCCACCATGCATAGACTGCTTTCACCAAGAGAGGAAGACTGTGGTTCTGTAGGAGCAGAGTTTTGATAGCTCAAAGCCCAGTAACATGTTTAAACCACTGCCAGCAGCTGGAATACCCATTATCATGCTTACTGCTGAAAGCAGCTAAAAGGAGGCTTTTTGGAAACCGTAGCATAAGTACAAGACCAGGAGGGGAGGGTGCGGTGAGTGACCTCAGGAAGTAAACACGACCCTCTGCCCTCTTGACAAGAGTTGGTTTTGCAAAGTATGAGGTTTTGCAAGATGGAAAGTCCAGCAATAGTTAACTATTGCTGTACAGCTGATTAATTGATGGAAACTTCCCCAGCCTGACTGATGGAAAATTGCCCACCTGATAGGCTGGAAATCTCCACCCTTAATTTAGCTTCTGCTCAGCAGTTTTGTTAATGAACAAGCTAAGTAGTACTAACAATTAGAATATAAAAAGAGGAATAAATGTGAGCTTAATAGACACTAGAATGCTTGGATACCTTTCAAGTTCCCCTGCAGATGGCTGGCTGATCACTGGACACTTGCAGTTATCCACCTGAGATCACCTCAAGACCCTGGGTAAATATGAATCTGGGTTTTTTGGGAGGGAGGTGGTTTACTAACCTGCTGCAGCCGCATATAAGTGTTTGAGTCTAAGTAAAGTATAGCTTTAAGTGAGAGCACTCTTTTTTGTCCTGTTTGTGCTAGCCACCTTATCGGTTGGATAACTATGTCTCTATTAATTTATTTCCTGACACCACCGTACACAAAGTAAAGTTACCAAGAGCTTTGGACTGAAAGAACCCCTGGTAACAGTGTATCATAGAAGATATAGCCTAAGCAAGGAGCCTGGATTATAGAGGAGAATGGAAGCATAGAGGCATCACACTGGCATTTCAGTACAGATGCCCCCCGATTTATGTAATCATTCTGTTCTGGAAAGCCTTGCGTAACTTGAATTTTGCGTAAGTCGAAAATGTATAATCCTATTTCTAGCTTATGAAACTTTTTCCGTAAGTGCGAATTTGTGTAAATCAGGTCTTGTGTAACCCAGGGAGCGTCTGTATAGAAATAGTTCAGTTTTCAGCTGAAATATTTCAGTTTTTTATTTTTCACCAAAAACTCAATATTCGGTGGAAAATTTCAAAGATATTTTTTCCTGACCACTTCTAGTTTATGACCGTTTTCCAGCCTCTTACAGAGTGGTACACAGGGACCACTGCCAGCAGCTGGATGAAATGAAAATTAGGATGGTGTGATTATTTGCTACTCACTCTTGATGGTGTGTGATTAGTCAACTCAGTCACTTGCTAGGATTTCTGCTTCTTGAGTGAAAAATAATCCTTTAAACATAATAAAAACTCAATAACAAATACAAGTTAAGGAATCAGAGGACTCACAGGGTAAGGCTAATTGATGCATTGGTTAAAGTAGCAGTAGCAGCTAGGGTTCCCAAAGTGGCTAACACACTAATACTCAGACCTCAGGGGTTCAAGAGTCAAATTAGTGATCAACATTAACCAAAAGAGTCACATAGTGTGAATTAATTGCTTCATTTACTATTTATATAGTACACACACGCACGCACCTTGCTCAGTCATTTTGTTGTGAGAATAATATATATAATTGTATCAACTACAATTGGTTAATAATATAGTAAAAGCATCCTGACTGGTTAATAATTAAATCACACAGTGCTTTAATGCAAAGAGCCGCAAGAGACACATCGAAGAGCCACTTGTGGATCACAAGCCTCAGCCTGAGCATCACTGTGCTAACATCTTTGGTCTTGAACCAGTCTCCGTAACCGTTTCCTGCATAGAGATGACCTAAGTGCAGTGCCAAGAAAGAATAATGTAAATACAAAAGTTAAAAAAAATAACAATATATGAATTTGTCTGGCTGATTTAAGAGACTTTTCAAAGATGGTAGCTACCATATTACTTGGCTTGATGAAGAGAAGTCACGTCCAAGGAATCAGTTAGGGAGATAATAGATTTCTGAGCAACCTAGAGGGTATACATTTCTTGTAATGGAAAGTATGCATACAAAAATAGACTCTGTTACTTTTTTCACTGTATAAACACCAGAGAAAATTAACATAATTTTATTCCATGTATATTAGCCAACGGGCCATAAGCATCATGACAGCGATGGTTATTACGGAACTATAGTGGTGGTGATTGGGAAATAATTTCCCCATATCAACTACAGTGATAACGTGTGGAAAACAGCAAGGGAATTCTCTTTATATTTCATTTTGCAATCAATTCAGCCTGAACACTATATCTGGGAAATCCTTTTATGCTGATAATGGGAAATTCTAAGAGTTAGCAAGTATTGGAGTTGTCTTGGCAACAAGAGCAGTATGGAGTTATAATTCAGAACGAAAGGGAGCTTTTGTTTTTAAACTTGGCATTCAAATAGGAAAAATAAAGAGGCTAATTCTAGGTAAAGGCAAGTGATTGTGCTCTCCGTTAAAGCTCAAGGATGATCAAGGAGCCTGTAGTAGATTAAACAAACTGCAAGTAACTAAGCTAGTGATGACAATATGAGTGTAGAAATAAGCATTACTTTAGGCTTCCTGACCATTTTCCTATCTCTAATGAGACCTGAAAAATATTTTATATTGCTACTGATCACTGCAGAAGAAATCCAAAAATAGTACTTTCTAATTCTACTATTGGCAACCCTCAATCCACTCATGGGAGTAACCTTTCCAGGCCTTTAGCATGGCTTGCTTTCTGTAATATCTCTTTGAAATGAACCCCCACACAATGAAAGGTGTTTTCTGCCTCTTGTTGTGTGCACCCAACCTTACCAGAGAAAATTAATCAGTCTTTCATTTCCATTGTAATGTTTCTGCACTGGGAAACATGCTGTCCACCATTTACTGGGGAAAGATTGGTCCAAATTGACAAAGGTATTTAGGCTCCTAAATTCCATTTATTACAATGGCAATTTGGAGCCTAAATATCTTTCTGGTTCTGGGCCATTGTTCCTTTTTTGCCCCTGGAATAAACATGAAGGGTATATGGCTACACTAGAGAGCTTACAGCGGCCCAGTGGTACCAATGCAGCTGTGCAGGGCCAGTGCAACCACTAGGCAAACTAGGTGGTTGCCTAGGGCATCAAGATTTGAGGGTGCCAAAAAGCGGTGCCCAAAATGTCTGGGATGCTTGTCGGGAGCCTCTTCCCACCACTGTGTGAGGGGGCGCTGCGGCTTTGATGGGCTCCAGCCGGGCGGGAAGTGATGTTATTCTTCCTCTGGCCGCCAGGGGTGCTGCGCTGTGGGAGCCACGTGGGCCGCCGCCTGGCCCTGGGCACGGGCCCTCTTGCTGCTGCTGCTTCCCTGGCCCTGGGGCTCCCGCTGCTGCTCCCTGGCTGGCGGGTCCCCAGCTGCTCTGCTGGGCCTGTGCTCCGTCCTGCTGCTCCGAGCTGCTCTCCCTGTGAGTACCCGCCACCCTGCCCGCAGCCCCTGCCCTGCCTCCAGCCAGCCCCGCAGCCCTCTGCCCAGCCTGCACCGGCTCTGCACCCCTTGCCATGCCTCCAGTCAGCCCCACAGCCCTCTGTCTCCAGCTAATACTTGCCGCACCCCCTTGCCCAAATCCATCCAACCCCACACCCTCCTGTCACCCCTGCTGCGCCCGCCCCCCCACCTGAACATTTTGGCACCTGAGGTGAGAAGCTCAAATAATGCCCTCATGCCCCCTCGCTTGGGCCAAAACTTTGAAAGGTCTCTTGTGCCCTCCTTCCTCCAGCACAGCACTCCACCGTCTCTGTGCATCTAAAGCAAAGAGGATACATATGCAGAGAGGATACACAGCAGCAGACACAATTCTCTACACTCTGGGTTCTAGTGGTGCTCTCTGTCCCCCTGGTCTGGCATCTGAGGCAGCCACCTCACTTCGCATCATGGTCAGGCCAGCCCTGCCATGCAACTGTGTGGAAGTCACTTAACTTTCTTTTGCCTCCATTCCCTCACCTGTAAAATGGATCTGATACTCCTTACCTACCTCTCAGATATATTGGGAAACTCAAACACATACTTCAAAATCCTTGCACGTGAGTGGCAAAGTATTATTCCTGATTTCAGCTAGAGCTTGAAGAGAATGTATCGATATGAAGCGACAAAGGCAGACCACCAGCTTGCAACATTTTGCAAACATGACCTTGCAACATATTGCCAAGCTGTTAATAGCCTTACAGCAAAAGCTTTGTTATCTAGCGTGTTGAGGGAATAGGGAGTGCCAGTTAGTCAAAAATTCTGGTTAATTAAGAGTTATACTTAATGGAAGTATACTTAATACTATACTACCAATGGAATACCAATTTTCAAAGAATTAGAATACAATAAAGTTAATAAAGTATAAAATAGTATACAAGTACTTACCAGTCCAGTAGTACCACTTCACTGCAGAGTGGCTGGTTTCTTGAAGCACTTAGGTGTGTACAGGTAAAGTTTTATACAGTAGGTTATTGTATGACCCTACATATCACTATGGGCAGTGCACCACAGCCACCCAGATCACTAAAAATACACTTAACATTAAACTTTACTGAATATAATTTAATCTTTCTTTGATGATTGAGAAGGCACTTCAGGATCTTGCAGTGCATCACAGTCATCATTATCCACATCAGTTTTCATTGTAGGTGTAGAAGATCGGACTGACTCTGTAATGACCCTATGACACTTCCCAGAAGTTGCCTTCTTGAATAAATCCCTGATATCAGCTTGCTTACTTGTCTTCTGCCTCTTTTGCATAAAAGTAGAGTGCAGAATTTGCAACTGCACAACCTTCTGAGCAATATACTAGTCCTGGTTACTAGATTGAAGACTTGTATTGGGAGATATCAGAAATGCTGATTAATAGAGGTTTCTGGCTGATAAAGTGCCAGGTAACACAGCTTTTACTGTATTTACATTTAAGAAAACAAATTGGACTTTTGGGGAGCTGAAAATAACCAAAAGGGAAATTTTAATTTAGGCATTGAATATCTCTCTAAGTGTGATTATGTCTTAGCGTTTTTTTAAAAACTTACATTAGTACATTCATGCCTTTTGTTTGGCCACATTAACGGAAACAATGGGGACTGATGAAAAGGGAGATTACTGCACAGCTATCTCAGAATAATCTATATTCCATTGCTGTTGTCTTATAAAAGACATTTAATTGAACTTGCAGAACCATTCAAATAAAGAACCAAAACCCCAGCACTTTTATAATACATGACTTCTTTTCTTTAATTCTCCCCCAACTTTTCCCCAGTCGAGCTAAGATGTCATAAAGCAACACTGTGCCATTAAAGCAGCTATACAATAAACACCTGGAATCTTAAAACTAACTTCTGGCTTCACATCAGATCTGGTAGGGACTACAACACCAATGGGAGGAAGTGTATTAAGTTTTCACTTCTGCTATATATCACACAGTACTGCAGTGCAGTATAAAGAAAGAACCTTTCCTAGGATAAACCCTTTAGCAGATGAAAGTCAAAGTGTAAAGGAACATGGTAAAAAAGAGATGGTACTAAAGCTTGAGTAGTTCAAGGAAGAATTCTTCTAATAAAACATTTTTTTCCCAGAAGCTTGAAGTCCTGAAGGGTCATCCAGAAGGACAAATCTAACTATTATCCGCTATTCTGTTAACAATATGTCCTTCAGCTAAAGTTGTTTATTTGCATCTTTCTTGAGCTATGTTTATTTTAGGTTCTTATATAGTCTCCCTTAGCAAAATATTTGAGCACCTCACAATCTTTAATGTATCCTCACAACCCAACCATGTGGTAGGGAAGTGCTATTATTTCCATTTTACAGATGGGGAACTGAGCCACAGAAGGTATTTAGGTCCTTCTCTTCTATTAAAATCAATGGACAGTAAACATCTAATATCTTTGACTGGGACTAAGACACTTGCCCAAGGTCAGACAGGATGTCTGTGACAGAGCAAGAAATTGATCCCTCGTCTCCTACATTCCTGGCTAGCACCCTAACTACTGAACCATCCTTCCTCTCTGTAAAAGTCTTCTATCTTTTTCTAAATATTTCTGTATGTTATGTGTATAGCAATGTGTGCTACAAGGTCTAGAATATACAGTAATGACAATTGGACATAAGTATCAAATCTTAAATATGGTGTGTATTCCATCCAGGGGGGATTGTACCCAACTCTGACAAATACCTGTGGAATTTTTTCACTTGCAGCATTTGAATTGCTTGTCAGGCCACTAAAGTCTTACTGACTTGTATAGAACTATGTCTCAAGCAAGTGTTCTGCTTAGTCTCAATAGTTCATCCAACCTTCTATTGGAGTTTGTGAATGTGGGGAAACCTTATTTGACATCAGGAAGGATATATATTAAGCACCTAGAAGATAATAGGGTAATAAGAAATAGCTGACATGGATTTGCCAAGAACAAATCACGCCAAATCAACACAATTTCCCTCTCTGACAGGGTTACTGACCTTATGGATGAGGGGGAAGAAGTAGACATGATTTATCTTTTAATAATTTTAGTAATGCTCTTGTAGCAGTCCCACATGATATTCTCATAAGCAAATGAGAGAAATGTGGTCTAGGTGAAATTACTCTAACGTAGATGCACAACTGGCTGAAAAATTGTACTCAAAGAGTAGTTATCTATGGCTCACTGTCAAATTGGGAAGACATATCTAGTGAGGTCCCATGGGGATCTGTCCTAAGTCCAGTACTGTTCAATATTTTCATTAATGACTTGGATAATGGAGTGGAAAATATGCTTATAAAATTTGCAGATGACATTGTGCTGGGAGGGCTTGCAAGCACTTTGGAGGATAGGATTAGAATTCAAAAGGACCTTGATAAATTGGAGAATTGGTCTGAAGTCAATAATATGAAATTCAGTAAATATAAGTCAAAGTACTGCATGGATGGAAAATTCAATGGCACAAGTATAAAATGGAGAATAACTGGATAGGCAACAATACTGCAGAAAAGAATTTGGAGGTTGTAGTACAGTGGTTCTCGAACTTACCTTGTCAGCAACCCCCTTTTGGGAAATTAGCTTGGTCTTGCAACCTAGGTATATCCGCCAAAAAGCCGCCAAATTGAATTCTTTCGCTTTAGGTGGCATTTCAGCATACATACAGACACGAATGGCCTAAATTCAATTCGGAAGCTTTTTGGTGGACATGTCTGGGTCGCAAGACCAAGCCAATTTCCAAAAAGGGATCGCTGACAAGGTAAGTCATTTAAAGCAGTAAGTTCTAATTTACTGGTTTAAATGATCAGTTTGGGATTTTGTTTTGAATGACCAATTCACCGTGGCAGACATGCTGACTTGTTGGGTGCATCAGCCCAAATGCCGCTGAAGCAGGAAGCATTTGATTTGGCAGTGTTTCAGTGGCATCAGGGGCTTGTGACCCCCCTGGAAATTGCGCTGCAACCCCCCCAGGGAGTTGCGACCCTCAGTTTGAGAACCACTGTTATAGCAGATCAAAAACTGATCATGAACAAACAATGTGATGCAGTTGTGTAACCTCCCACTTTCCTCCTGGGATTACTCAGGAGCAGGAAACACTCAGCTGTGTGCCTGGGCCCCTGATGTCAACAGTAAAGGAGATTCTGAATATCCCAGTGGTGATGCTCTATCCACTCTTCCACTTCAGTCCTTTTACTTTAAAATAAATTAATCTTGGTGGTGCCTGCACCTGGCTGGGCCCAGTAGACACTTGCTGGCATGCCATGAGAGCCTCCAGGAATAAACCTGTGCTCATCTACAATAGGTCTAATTCAAAATACCAATTATAAACAATATACAACCAGTTTACACTTAGAGTTAATGCACCTTTACTTAACAACTTTAAAAAATGATATAACAGACTGAGATTAATTAAAATTTCACAAACACTTCAATAATCAGAGAGTAGCCGTGTTAGTCTGGAATTGCAGAAGTGTCAAAGAGTCCTGTGGCACCTTAAAGACTAACTAAAGTATTAGAGCATAAGCTTTCGTGGGCTAATACCCACTCCTATCCAGGAGAAGGAATAAATAAGAGGTCTTGACCTCTGGACCAGCTGCTAGAAGAAGACCTCATCCTCCCTGATTAGAGATAACAAGCTGGTTCAGCCTGATTGGACTAACCTTGTTATCTCTAACCTGGCCCTTGCCTCTTATTTATTCCTGCCCATGGATACTTCCACTGCATGCATCCGATGAAGTGGGTATTAGCCCATGAAAGCTTATGCTCAAACACTTCAATAAAGAAGTTAATAAATGCAGTTTACAGAAGTAAATGGACCTTAGCCAACTTGCATTTACACTGTCACCAGTTACCCCTCCCCTGAGTGTGCATGCTGCTGAAGTTCAGAGTTGTAGGCATGTCTTTGCATGACCGTGACTGATGCTCTTGAAGCTGGGAACAGCACTCAGTTGGTCCAGTAAAACAGTCCAATCAAGGCAATAAAGGGCAGAACAATTCTAACTTGGGATCATTCCAAGCTGTACAATCCCTCTCAATTGGAGTTGTTTTAACCAAAGGTCAGTAACCCTGGATTCTAGTTAGTTGATAAGACCACTTTCCCTCTTCTAAGATTCAGGCAAGCCCTTACAGTCTCTTTGCTATCCCCCTTTCTTTGCAAGTTCTTTTCCAAACAATAAAGGTAGTGGCTACTCGGGCTACCTTAACTGTGGGCCAATCTCAATCAGTTGTGGGCACTGTAGCAGTCTCTTCCCTAGTTCTAATGATGCCACCAACTGCCTCTGAGGCTCTGTGCTTGGTCAGAGCCCCAGAAGCTTAGCTGCAGCTCTTGGCGTGGACATAGCTCCACAGAGCAATCTTCACTGTCCTCTGACCAGGATCTTAACTCCACTGGAAGAAGGAGCCCACCACATATTCTCTCTGCATTCCCTGGAAGTGAAAGTCTCTCTTGTCCCCAAGACATCATGGCAGTTGTAGTCTTCAAGGCTAGATTACAGAGCACAGCATCTGCCCAAATGGAACACTCCCAATTAAGTTCAGAGACCCATCTAGTAGAGTCTGCCTACAGTTGCTTAAAAGGCTACTATTCTGAGATGGATTAGCAGGCGTATCATATATAAGACATGGGAGGTAATTGTTTGGCTCTCCTAGGCACTGTTGAGACCTCATCTGGAATGTTGTGTTTAGTTTTAGGCCCCACACTTTCAGAAGAATGTGGACAAACTGAAGAGAGTCCAGAGAAAAGCTGCAAAAACAATAAAAGATACAGAAAACCTGACCTATGAAAATAGGTTAAAAAACCTGGGTATGTTTAGTCTAGAGAAAAGAAGACTAAGTGGGGACTTGATAACAGTCTTTAAGTATGTTAAGGGCTGTTACAAAGAGGATGATGACCAGTCCTGGGATTCTATGGATCTAGGATTACATGGATTTTATAGAATCAGAGGGGTTGCCGTGTTAGTCTGGAATTGCAGAAGTGACAAAGAGTCCTGTGGCACCTTAAAGACTAACTAAAAGTATTAAAGCATAAGCTTTTGTGGGCTAATACCCACTTCATCGGATGCATGCAGTGGAAGTATCCAGGGGCAGGTATAAATACTGGATTTTATAGGTCTTCTTGAGTACAGTTGAGTGTTATGTCCTGCTTAGTCCATTCCAGTGTGAAAATACGGGGTCACTTGCAGGTTTAAACTAGTCTAAATGGTGAATTCTCTGGAACGTGAAGTCTTTAAATGGTTATTTGCGGGTTTCAGTAACTCAGCCAGAGGTTAGGGTTCTATATGTCCACTGAAGGTAGGACAAAAACTCATAGGTTTAAGCTGCAGAAAGGGAGCTTTAGGTTAGCTATGAGGGAAAACTAACTATAAGCATTGTTAAGTACTGGATAGGTGACCACTTGAAGGCCCTCTCAGACCTACATTTATATAATTCTATGATAGGGCCTGCTGACATACATCCTAGAATGCTGAGGGAACTGACTGAGGGGGGCTATCTGAGCGATTAGCAATTATCTTCAAAAAGTCATGGAATTTGAGGGAGATATTCTAGAGGACTTGAAAAGGAAAAATATAATGCAAATCTATAAAAAGGGGAATAATGACAACCCTGGGAATTTCAGACCAGTCAGTTTAACTTTAGCACTTGGAAAGATAATGGAGCAAATAATTAAGCAATCAATTTGCAAACTCCTAGAAGAGAATAAGGAGAATAAATTGTTCTCATTAACCTCTGAGGATAGGACAAGAAGCAATAGGTTTAAATTGCAGCAGGGGATGTTCAGGTTGGACATTAGGAAAAACTTCTTGTCAGGATGGTTAAGAACCGGAATAAATTGCCTAGGGAGGTTGTGGAATCTCTATTACTGAAGATTTTTAAGAGCAGGTTAGACAAAAACTTGTCAGGGATAGTGTAGATAATACTTCGTCCTGCCATGAGTGCAGGGTACTGGACCAAATGACCTTTTGAGGTCTCTTCCAGTCCTAGGATTCTATGAGTCTAGGATTACGTGGATTTTATAGGTCTTCTTGAGTATAATTGAGATTTATGTCCTGCTTAGTCTATTCCAGTGTGAAAGTCTGGGGTCACTTGCAGGTTTAAACTAGTCTAAATGGTGAATTCTCTAGAACTTGAAGTCTTTAAATGGTGATTTGAGGGTTTCAGTAACTCAGCCAGAGGTTAGGGGGTCTATTACAGGAATGAGTGGGTGATGTTCTGTGGTCTTCACTGTGCAGGTCAGACTAGATGGTCATGATGGTCCCTTCCGACTTTAGTAAGAGTATCTAAGAATATGCATTATAATTTAAAACCTAACCAGTGCCCCTTGAGTGACTTGTCATAAGATGTCAGAACATGTTAGTATTAGAGCTGAGTCTAATATTTATTTTCTTTCTTGATATAGGAATTAGATACAATGCTCTTGTTATATATTTCTCAATTATTATTTGCAATCACATTAAAGTTTTCAGTTGCCTATGTAGCCCCTGGAATCATGGTTAAAGTTGTGGGCTCCCCCTTCCCCGTCTGAAATGGCACCCCAGTGGGCACACACACACAAACACACAGCCCCATTGGAGCCACTCACCAACCCCCAATATAGAAGTCAAACTATACCTATGACCTAGAGTAATGTGTTTTCAAAAGATCCCTTCCAAAGACTAGCTTTTTCATTTGCAATGTCACCCTCAGAGACAGATCATGTCTATGTGAAGGTTAAGTGATCTTGAGATCTGAAGTGTAGCCATGTTAATAAGCACAGAAGACATTTAAAAATGAAAATCTTCCTCATCTGCTTCAGTCCCTTTTCTTTCCTTTTGAGCCTTGATGCTGAAAACCTTGCTGTATTTTTAGCCTTAATCCTTGCTGTGACTGAGAAGTACTAAATCTCTGGTTCAGGAAAGTACTGGAAGGTTGAACATGGGAAACAACGAGCTGCTGTGCCCTATACTGTTTGGACAGAAGAGAGCCTTATCTCTATGTCCTTTGCTTTGCTAATGAAAGCCAGTGCTGCATTTGCAGAAATTTCTGTTTATAAAGAAAATCTGGTAGCCATAACTTTCTTTATTGAAAAACCATTTTCCTAATGCTTAGCTGTTATGAGAGGCAGAGAATGTGTATGTCTTGTAGAGCTTCAAGACAGCTGGAGGGATCTGACACCGGATCTTATTTCATATTAAGGATACAAAATAAGCATCAACTGAGAGCATGGAAGAAGAAGAAACAACTGTTTTAAAGAAATGGTTACAAAACCCTCACTTCTGTGGAGCCTTGCTAATGATCAGATTTATAATTTTTCCTATCTTTTGATTACCTTTTCATATAGCACAGTATAACACAGGATATAAACATTCATACTCGATTGCCATATGTGAGGGGAGGGGAAAATTTTTCCCCATACTCAGTTTGGCAGTGACCTTGAGGGTTTTTCACTTTTCTCTGCAGCATGAGGTGTTGGTCACTTGCCAGATTATCTGGATATATCTCACTTAATCAATTCCCTGCGACTGGTGCATGTCAGTCCCTCCTCTTCAGGGCCGTCCTTTGGATTTATAGGACCCTAAGCAGTATTATGAAACTGGTGCTGCTATGCGCGACTTGCTCTTAGCAACACAAACATAAGCTTACAGTGTTGGAAAATAAGTATTGGAAAACTTGCCTCTTGCACTTTTTAAAAAACAGTTTAATTGTGCTGCCTTCACCCCTAACCCCTGCACTTCCCTCCCACTTGTGCCCCCAACCCAGCCCTGCGCTGCCAGTGTGCCCTGCCAGACCACCCCCGCCCTGTACGCCCCACCCCCTTAAATCTAGCAACCCCCATACCCAGTGGCCCCTCACCCAGAGATCTCCACCACCAATCCCCATGCCCAGCAATCACCGACCCACAGCCCAGTGTCCTTCTCACAGCCTCCCCCAACTGCCCAGCACCCCGTATACCTAAGGGAATTCAGCACCAAAAAATTAATTCTGTGCACAATATTTTAAAATTCTGCAAATTTTGTCAATAAATAAATGTGGAGACTCCAGGGTAGCAGTGGCACACATAGGTCACTGGATGCTTGGAGGTGGGTGATCACCCTGCAGCCTTCCCCCTCTGCCTCCCCTTCCCTGCTAGGCTAGGAACTTGACATGTCAAAAGGCCACAAGGAAGCATTTTACATGATGGCTGGGATGTCAGCCATGACTCAAAAATCCATTTGAATGACAAAAAAGAAATAGCTGATACCAATGCCTTAGTCCAGCTCTCATCCAGGCCCTTGCCTGCCACCGCTCTGGGCCATCAACTCCCAACTGGCCTTTCATTCTCCCTAAAACAGAGCATTTCCCTCTAATCCTGAAAAGGAAAGAGGTGCTCGGGATGTGCAGTTCAAAGAAAAAAGGTTATATTCAGGCACCAGTCTTTTTTTATGCCCCGATTTACACACCTGGTTGTCATGCATGACTCAGCGGGATTGTACTGGGTATAACTCAGCAAGGCTGGCGCCAGGTACCTGCTGAGCAAGCACATGTCTGGGGCGGCACATTGTAAGGGGCGGCATTCCAGTCAATCTTGGGGCAGCTGACCTTTCTTTTTTTGCTTCGGCAGTTCAGGCAGCCTTTTTTTTTTTTTTTTTTTTGCTTTTTTTTTGTGCTTGGGGTGGCAAAGAAGGTAGCGCCGGTCCTGTAACTCAGCACACAGTTTCAACAATGCTTTAACAGTGGGGCTGGAGCCATAAGCAGCCAAGTCACGTCTGAACAGCGGCTCTTATTTTGGATTATTTAAGGCCATTTTTAAAGGTCTTTCTCATGGGTGACGAAGAAGGTGCTGCATTCTTGACGGGACCTTTCAAATCCCACTTACTTCTCACTGTTTAGAACTCTCCCTTGTTCAAAATGCTACTTCCCTAAATAAGTTTTCAGCTACTCCAGCCTTATCAAGTGTGAGTCCATCTTCCTCCCCAGCTAAGCAGTCACTTCCTCTCTTGCATTCTGCAATGCTGATTGCTGCTTTTCTGCTCCAGGTACATCCCCTTCCTCCCATTTTTTTAGTGAGTTTCCTCATGTTGACACTGGAATGTTGCGAATGGGCAGGGAAAGCAAACATCATCTTGTATTTTTCTTTAACTTGCTCTCCTCCCCAGCCAGGCTGTATGTGTGCCTCTCCCTCCTCCCACCCCCTGTCTGCTGCTGATCTCTGCTGGGGAAAGGAGGAGAGGAGAAGGTGACAATCCAAAGGGGATCCTCATGATCTGGGCTCAAACTTCCGAGAAGAAGGAGTTGGAGTGAAAAGGAGAGGAGGAGAGAGATTGCAAGGATTTGCCCGTGGGGTGGGACAGAACTTGGGCAAAGAGGGGAGAGGCCCAGGTACAGTGTGGGGCTGCTCAGAACAGATGCTCTCCTCAGGAGTCATCAGCCCGCTCCCCAGGAAGCTCTAGTCCATTGGCTGCTTGCTCACTAAGCAGGCAAAGAACGCCTCTCTCTTTCTCGCTCCCCCTTTCTGTCACTCACAGATATATCTCTCTCACCCAGTACTTAGGCCCCTGTATTTCAGAACCCAGTAAAAACCCCTCTCTCTCTGTGTTTTGAGCAGTGGCTCCTATTGTTTCAGCCGTCTCCTCCATAAACTTGGAATTAAATTTTTTTTTTCCATTTATCCTGCATGAAGGGCAGCTGCTACACTCACCAGCCTCAATTAAGTTTCACCCAATCCTCATTGGAACAATAATTTAATGCCTGTTGTGACGGAGTCAGACCAGAAGGATATAAGAGAGTGCTGGAAGGCAGGTATATTAGTCTCAGGATGTGCAGGTCCCTGTTCCCTGGATAGCCAAACAAAGGCTATTCCAGGCCAATCAAGACACCTGGGGCCAATTAAGAACCTTCTAGAAAGGAGTAGAAACAGCTAGCCTGATTGGGACACCTGAAGCCAATCAGGGACTGGCTGAAACCAGATAAAAACCTCCCAGTTAGTCAGGTGGCTGTGGGTTTCAGGAGCTGTGAGAGGAAGTTGTGTTGTTGGTGAGACTGAGTGGTGGACAATATATCCTCCAGAAGGAAGGAGGCCCTGAGTTGAGGGTGAAGTGGAGTTTGAAGAAGCGGGGACTGCTGTGGGGAAGTAGCCCAGGGAATTGTATTGTGTTTTGTGGATAAAAGGTCAGCCATCTTAGCTGATACTATTAGGGTCCCTGGGTTGGAGCCTGGAGTAGAGGGCGGGCCTGGGCTCCCCCATCTTTTTCCATTTTCCATACTGGCCTGTGATGAAAGTAACTCACTAGGCAGTGACTCTTGCCAATTACACTGAGAAAGGGAGGTCACTCTGGGGCCTAGGTGAGTTTCTGAGGCCTCTAAATCTGCCAGGAAGCGCAGGACCCACAAGTACAAACTTGGAGCTTTGTCACAATGTATATTTGTTTTAGTGATTCACATTCCACTTGTTAGAATTAAAGGGTATTAAGATCAAGTTGACAGGAGCTGTGAAAGTGAGTCCTGCATATTGGCCCTGTTTATGCAAGTGCCTACTTTCAAGCACGTGAGAAGTCTCATTGAAGTCCTTCTGAACTGGGTTAATTATGCACAAAGCACTGCCTCCTGAAATATGTACCTGAAGAGAGCATACTGAATGAATTAGGGTTAGATGGCTCCATCACAACAAGATGTGCTTGTTTATTACACAGCCATGTTAATGAGCATGCACCAGCCTATCTGCCTTCTAAACACAGGATTATCTTTATTTAAAAAATTGTTGCACACCTGTGTGGAAATGACTTTCAAAGTCTCCAAACTCAGCCAACTACAGCCCTATTTTCCCCAGAACACTTAAAGGTATTTCTTCACAGTGTGGGCTAGTTTCTTGACACATTTAAACTTACCAACTCTAGCAGTTCTGGCTGTAGAGATGTTCAAAAAATGTTGCAGCAATGATTTTATAACTCAAAATTTAATATTTACTATATTCTATATCAGGGGTCTCAAACACGTGGCCCGCAGGCCGCATGCGACCCGCCAAGCCCTTCCCTGCAGCCCGCGATGCTCCCTCTGCCCCCCCATGATACCCCCCGCAAAGCTCCCTGTGGCCCCCCTCCCCCACGTGCTTCTCACCCACGCGCTGCTTCCCGCTGCTCCGCTTACTGCCAGGCAGTTCTCTGGCAGCTTAATGGTTTCTGTGAGGGAGGGGCCAGGAGCAGGAAGCCTCGTGCACAGGGGAGGAGGGGGAGAAAGGGGCAGGGATTTGGGGAAGGGGTTGCACTAGGGGCAGGGAGTGGCAGATTTGGGGTGAGAACTTTGATGAAGGGGTTGAACTAGGGAAGGAGAGGGGCCAGAGTTGAGGTGGGAACTTTGTGGAAGGGGTTTGAAGGGGACAGGAAAGGGGTTGGAAGAGGTGGAGCAAGAGTGGAGTGTGAGTGCAGCCCAGTCCAGGAGGGTGCTTTAATAGAAGTAAATCTAAGTTCCTGTTTGGTCCTTAGAGAGAGGTGCATTATTAAGTGAATATATTTTATTAAAACTGCTTGAAAATGACTTCATCAAAAAAAAGAACATTCATGAAGAAAAGAGAGTTTTCCAAGACAAATGGGAGAATTGATATTTTTTCACAGAGGTAAAAGATAAAATTCAATGCCTTATTTGTCAGCAGATTGCTGTTCCCAAGGAGTATAATGTGCGTCGGCACTACAACTCAATGCACCGTGAAAAATATTTTTTACTATACTTTTATATCGTTGTATGTGTAATACTGAGGCTGAGTATAAGGCTCAGATTTGTTAGGTGATGGAGTAGTTCACCTAAGGCAGGGGTCTCAAACACATGACCCTTGGGGTTATTTTCTGTGGCCAGCCAAGCTCCCTATGACCCTTCTCTCCCCCTACTTAATTTCCTGCAGCCGCCAAGATCCCCACGCCCCCCCACTTCCTCCTTGCCTACCTCCAGGCGCTTAGCACTTTCCAGGAGGGAGGGGGAGGAGCGGGGAGCTGCATGCTCAGGGGAGGACACGGGGCAGGGGGGACCTCATGGAAGGAGTGGGGTGGGGGCAGCAAGTCAGTGAAGTGGCCCTCGGGTCAATGAACTAGTCCTCATGCGGCCCTCGTGGTCATTTGAGTTTGAGACCCCTGTTCTATATGATAGTATTATATATCATATTAGTATATTATATTACTATACTATATATAATATATTTTATGATTTTATATTACTCAAACATTTGGACTGGTTCTGCTTGAACTTAAATATCATTTTCACAAACAATTTCAGAAAGTTACGGGCGACTTTAAATACCATTGAAAACCTTAGAAAACCTTAACTACTGCTGTTGATTATGCTTCAGCGATGAGGTCTCATCCTGCCCAGTGAAGCCAACTGAGCATTTTGTCATTGACCTTGATGAATGCAGCAGGGTTAAGCACATTGTGAATAAACTTTTGCCTTTAAACAACACTCCGTTTTACCTACTGATACACAAAGGAGCAGTGAGACATTAATTGGAGTTTGTAAAGCACTAACATATTTGAATAGAAGGTGCTGCTTCTGATTTGCAAAACAAAAAGATATAATATAATTAACATTGTTATATATCCTAAATACAATTAAGACAGATTTGTCGCTCTCATGCTATTAGGAATTTCTAGATAATATGCTAACTAGATAATATGCTAACAAGATGAAGAAATACATTAACATTCTCTTCAGTATATATGCTGTTATGAGCATTTAACTTTTTTTAAAAAAAATGCTGTTGAGACAGTAATAATCAAGAAAAGCATTAGAGGCCCAAGGTTATTCCTGTTGTAGTTAATGGTGAAATCCCCATTGACTTCAATAGCAACAGGATCCAGCCTGTTTTAGTGAGCATTTCTGCTTACTTTCATTGCAGGCTGAATTATAGCCATGTAATCTCTGGAACCCATAGCATTTTCCATTGCTACATCAACAGCTGTTAGCAAGTGTCCAGACTCTTAAAGTACATGATTCCCCACTGATGCATGCAGCTCGCAAGCTACACTAAATTGCATCTGCATTATAAACACACTATGGTTTCAGTTGTGTTTTCTCTCCTTTCTAAGGGCTAATCTAAGCACAGATTTACACCAAAATAATGATGGTGTAGTCTGAAAGTAATGTGACACTACTCTTACTTTAGAATAAAATTAGGAACCTTATCTTTAGCTAAGGCCAATAACAAGCTAACTCAACATTACTACCTTTATTCCAAAATAACAGTGGTTACACACAGACTTGAATTAAACTATACTGGGTTTAATTCACACCTTTTGTTATTTATGAGCAAAATTATGTGTAGACAGACACTACCGTGTTGCATGCTGTTCCAATCACCACAGTTAAGCAAAATAACACGTTGCAAATATTTGCAATAAATGCACGGAGTTTGAACATTAGAAAAAGATAGTGCTGCCAAATCTTCACCCTCGAATGTCCTATGGAGATTATATAGGTCTGCCTGAGGTGGTACATAGGAATTTCCATTCAGGATCAGACTGGTGGTCCTTTTTGTCAAGTATCTCATCTCTGACAGGGGCCAGTACAGTACTAGCTGCTTTAGATGAAGGTGCACAAAGTCTCACCAGTAGACAGTTAAGGACCCACAAGAGTTTCTTTCTCTTCCAAAACATAGCAGGGTTTATGGTATGGAGCATGAAGGTTTATATCCCTCATTAAAACAAAATTATCCTATCCAGTGTAACTGCACATGTTCTCATTAGCCACAAATGCCTAAATACCTTTTAAATTCCTACTAAGCCCTTGAATTCAATTATATCAATAAATAAGTGATACCACACTATTTTAAGGTCATGGTTGTGGTATAAATATCATATTATTACCATTTTTAAAAAAATTCAAAGGTCTCAGTTATAAATATGTACATATATCTCTACCTCAACAAATAATGCAATTGCAAACAAAAATAATTTCCTTTTACTAATCAAAGTTTTGTTTTTTATTTTTATTTTATATTCAAAGAAAGAAAAATGTAATGGGAAACCTCAACAGTAAGGTTAAGGTAATATTAACAAAATGTTAATTTCCTGTTTGGATTTTTATAAAAGTGTTTGCACTTTTAAATATAGTAATAATGTCATAGCAAAAATGTTTAAAACAAGTTATGCATAAAGCTAACCAAACAATTTCAACAGGTTTCCACCTTTTCAACATGCTTCCACCTTTGTCTCCCAAACACAACCAAGTGTCAGAAAACTTTAATACCTTCAAATTAATTGCATTGACCTGAATTTAAACCAAAATGAATTTTAATTTTTATTCTCTAAGTTACATTAAGGGAAAGTAGTGGTTGCTCACTTTTGTGCTTCTAAACCATTAACAAAACTGAAATTGGTATCACAAGCAAATTAACTCTAAAAAGCTTGTTAAAATTATGTTACTAACTCTTTTGCTAAAACAAAGTGTTCAGCAAGGGAAAGCAATACACCCTCTCAGGGAAGATTGTGAGCATCTATTTTAGTCGTTAAGCATTACATTTAGTATAAAATATTAGTAATGCACCTCAAGTGAAAATGAATGTCTACTACACTACAATTGCAAAAGTATAGTTTGTTATAAAAGACTTGGTCCCTATTCACTGTAAACACACTAAATTAATCTGTGTCTTAAATTTGGGTTACTAAAAAACAAGAGAAATGTGAAAACAAAAACAAAAACTTTGTTAACTAAAGCTGTTAAAGGTTGCATCCCACAAACCAAAGACAGCAGAAGACAGTGAAGGAATCCCCAAACAACAAGAAAAGAAAAACGAAGTGCTTTATAAATAAGAGACTGGTCAAATACCTCAATCTACCATATGGACAATTAAGTGGTAAATCAGCCCCAAACCACTGTCTGTTAAGTTAAACTTGGCTACTATGTAAAAGCAACTGCATTAGTACTTTATTACCATATTAGTGCTATATTGTTGTATTATTGCTGTACATCAATTGCAATGTACATAACATTGCTAATCTGTTGAACCACCACACAGGTAAAAATTAACAAATGAATGGCAGCAAACAACATAAAGGCAAGGAAGAAACAAATCGGTTAATAAAAAAGTTACATAGTAACTACAAATTTGGTAAACAAATTGCCTGTTAGTACCGGTCATAATTTGGGTTAGTGACACTACAACCTAACTGAGGCACGTGTTGTTCAAAACAATCTTGATTAGTGTCTGGATATCTATACTAAATCCTGACACAGCAATACTTGATAAAATGGTTACTGCCCATTCAGTGGGTTAGCCCAGGCCCACACAACTCGGAAAGCAGTGAGAGCCATATTACTGCAAAAAAACCAGCTGCGAGCTGAAAAACCCCACCCTCACCCCGCCCCCATCCGCTTTCCCTCACCCCCACACTTGGCTTGCCCCACCCCTACTCACCCCCCACGGGCCGCACAGTGAGCCCGTGCAGGCCGCATGTGGCCCCCGGGCCGCATGTTGTGCAGGCCTGTTAGCCGAAAGACAACATCCATTAAAAAACAACTGGATCTACGCCATCTACTGGTGTATCACAGAGCAATGCAATCCATGCAACAGAGAAGCTAGCAGGTCTTATTTCCTGCCCAGCAAAGCTTACCAGAGGGTGACAACCAGCAGTAAGTGTAACCTATAACATAAATGGGCAGTACTGTGTAGTAACTAATTACAAGACATTTATATATAAAGGCCTCATTTGTAGTGTCACTACTCCAAATTTCTGTTTTACTTCTCATATATATATAATACTGTGGACCACACCATAACAATGCCTATCCCAGTATTTCAAAACACTCATCTTACTACTCATGATAATACAGGTGATAACTGAAATTGCCCTAATAGCAGTGTATTTCTATCTGTGGCACTAAAGTAAAAGGACCAGAGTACAACACCAGACTGGAAAAACATGGTTCTGCTTGGCTATCAGGTGGTGTCATATGTACATATACATATATGTCCCTATACGCTACAAATATATACACTGTATCCATATTATTCATATATATTAATTATTTGGGAGTGCCTCTAAGGCTTAATCATATTACTACATGCCTCAGTCCTGGGCCCCGGCCTAACATTCCCAGTCTCAGCAAAAGGAACTAAAAATAATTGGATAATAAAATCTATCAGTTATAAGAGGAAATGTTCAGATTAAAGACCAGTGGGGCATGAGTATATGGATGGTAAAATAAGGGAATCACATAACAGTGTTTGGCCCATTGGGTTATCTTTAGTCCATGCATTATGCTTGTTCGGGACGATGGGTAAATATCCACCTCAAAAAAGGAAAAAGGGAGGGAATGTGGCAAGATGAGGCCCTGAAACATAAACCCTTGTATCAGAGGCCCGGTATGAGGCCTCATTTACCCTTTGGTCTTGGTCTGGCATAAGGGACAGTGGTAAATCCTGCACTGACTGAGCTGGTCCATTGTCAGGGAGCACATATGTACTAGCAAAACTGTAGACATCTGGTCCGGGGAGCAAGAGACTGCATTTCATCTGGCAATAAACCTGACCTGGGTCCTTCCTATCTTATCAGGGTCTGTGGTCATTGGGCGGTTTGCTCAAGAACAGCTGTGCCAGAGCACAGAGCTGGAACAGCACATAGGAAGAATACACACGCACACAACTGACTGTTATCAACACTGGATAGAGCAGAGCATCACAGCGGTGATGGCTAACAACAAAGGGTTGAGCTTTGTGCAACACTTCCATATTCTGCTGGGCTTTCTTTTGCTTTGCAGGTATTGCAGTCTTTATTTTGTTAATATTTCATTGTTGTGATGATTATATTCAGAGTTGTGATCATTGAAGTACCAACCATAGAAGTGATAATCCCATACCATGCATTTGTAAAATGGTGATCGTTTTTGCCTCAGCAAAAAGCTACTGCACACAGATACAATGTCTTAAGAATGAGTAGTTTTACACTAGTTATAGTCGTTACAGCTGGATAGTGCCAAAGACGAGTATGAGTTATTTGCGATATTTAGTTGATTTGTATTACTACTGTGTTACTACTACAGACTATTTAGCATTCCTGTGAATTTGTTTAATTGGCAGAGAGGAAAGACTTTTGCCACTGAGCCTCAAGTAACACTTCCATACTGACCCATGTTGTCTTGGAGTACCAAAGCATAGCTGATTTCACAACACTCTGGCCTTGGAGTGTAACAGATGGAGTTGAGTCTCAGACCCAAAGACCTATCACAACTTTGCTACCACGTCTGCGTGCACACACATGCACACACACACAAAGATCTAGCGTGAGAGTGGAAACTCCCTTCGCAACTGCCAAAACCCTTCCTTGTCCCCCCTTCTAGTTGATGGATACTTTCTGATCCCCCTTTTTCTCCTGCCCTTCTGACAATTAAAAAGCTCCTTTATTGCTGTCTCCCAATTGCTAAAGCCCCTTTGCATTCCCTAGAGATATAAACATCCCTGACTGAACCACTTGTGGAATTCTTCCACCCCCATATGTGCTATGTGGGTCATAAATTTCTGCTTGAGGCCCTGCATATCTTACTTCACTTATTGCTTAGCAAAACCTAGGGCCATGACCAAATAGAACCATCCTTTGTTTAGCTTTGCCTGGGAATAATTGTAGAATAATCTACACCAGCAACACCATCACAGGACCAAACCAGATCAGCCACACCATCACTGGTTCATTCACCTGCACATCTACCAATGTAATATACGCCATTATGTGCCAGCAATGTCCCTCTGCTATGTACATCGGCCAAACTGGACAGTCCCTATGAAAAAGGATAAATGGACACAAATCAGATATCAGGAATGGCAATATTCAAAAACCTGTAGGAGAGCACTTCAACCTCACCGGACACACCATAGAAGATTTAAAGGTCAGCATTTTGCAGCAAAAAAACTTCAAGTCCAGACTGCAAAGAGAGACTGCAGAGCTGCAATTCATTTGCAAATTTGACACAATCAGTTTGGGACTGAATAGAGATTTTGAATGGCTAGCTAACTACAAAAGCAGCTTCTCTTCTCTCGCTATTCACACCTCCAGTTCAACTGCTAGAGGAACACCTCACCCTCCCTGATTAGAGATAACAAGCTGGTTCAGCCTGATTGGACTAACCCTGTTATCTCCCACCTGGTTCTTGCCTACCTATTTATACCTGCCCCTGGATACTTCCACTGCATGCATCCGACGAAGTGGGTATTAGCCCACGAAAGCTTATGCTCTGAAAAAATTTTAGTTAGTCTTTAAGGTGCCACAGGACTCTTTGTCACTTCTGCAATTCCAGACTAACACGGCTACCCCTCTGATTCCTGGGAATAATTGTTAGTAGTATCAATGGCTTCCTTTATTTATAAACACAACTCTGTCCTGCCTCTTTCCCTTCTCCATATGAACACACTATTTGTGATTTAACCTGCCCTTTCATATCCCTGGTACCCAGGAATCACCAGAACTCTCTAGCTTTGAGTGTCCTGCCAAGACACCACTTATGACAAGCCCCTCTTGTCAAACCAAGCAATCCATTTTCCCCATTCTAAGATCCCAGTGTTAAACATCAAAACCCTGCATTTGCCTGTAACTCAGCTTCTTCTATTGTGTGGGCCAACACAAAGGACTGTGAGCTGATCCCTTTTAGAGATAACTGGGAAATGATGAAAGGCTAAACCTGTGTGGTCCTTTTTCATTGTACAGTATCGCTGCACATGGGCCATCCCATGTAATGATGCCATTATCTAAATGTCAAGAGGTAACTTTAACCAAAAGGGGAAAAACACTCAGTGATGCTGTAAAACACAAACATCACAAAGATTCATTATTTTTATTCAGTCTCATTAATAAGGTATGCACTCATTGTGCCAAGACAGCTAGAACAAGTAATCTCGACTAGCTTGAGGTACCTAAGAAAAGCTATTGTCATTAACTAAAATGTTCACAGCTTTACCAATGCAAACCTTTTAATGACCGTATACAGTATACGAAGATTTTTATGTTGTAATAGGATAAAGGGTTGAAGTAATCATCAAAACAACATGGCTCCTGACATCACGCAGGCAAACTATTTTAATACATTAATGACTATAGATTTTCTGCATAGTAATGAAGCACATTGGGGATTATTTTCCCATTATATGCATGTGTAATTCTCATCAGTACTTATATGTGTACAAAGTATGGAGTAGTGGTTAGAGATGTGCAAACACCTGCGGGATTCAGTTTGGAAAGGGGGTTGAAGGCAGACCAGCTCCTGCTGGTACACTTGGAAATTAGTAATATCAGTCTGGATATCCAAGAGGAACACCTCCATATTTCCTCTCCACTCTCACATTACATGACCAATCTGGCTTTTCTTCAGAAACTAGAAAGCCTACTTGATCCAGCTCCCCAACGCTGCGTCTGGCTGAAGTTAGGAGGTAGCGGCTGTTCAGGGCACATTACATAGGGGGCCTAGCTAAGGCAAAGGAAGTTCAATGGCTCCCCAGGCAGGCAAGCGAACTTAGCCCATGTTACCATAACTTCAGTGTGTTTGAACTGGGGACTGACTTTTTTTCTACCCAGGACTCTGCCTAAATGAGTTTGAGATACAATGCATGTCTTTCATGCTGTTCTAGTTCATGTTGTTGTGTATATGAACCTCTGGTAGATGGAGTCAGCGCTGCGTGCGTGTGTACACACACACACACACACACAGATGGTACCATCTCTCTTTCCAGTTGCTGGTCTGCAAAAAGGTGATATCCCCTAAAATTAGTGTTAGCTAATGGCGATTCTCTACCACTCAAGTTAAAGGAGAACTCCGTTTTTCTGAAGCAGAAAATCTTGGAACACACTATTGTATGCCCACTGCTTCCAGTGTGCAATTCAGCTCACAGCTGTGGCATAGTGTATGTATGTAGTCCCAAATTCATTATCAGGGGTGCATTAGAGAGAGTTGAATTAGTTAGCTGCTAGGAAAAAACCTAATATCCCTGAGTTTGAAAACATTTGTCTTTTGTAGTCAGTCTCCCCCTTTCTTTCTCTCTCTATTTTATGTTATGGCTTTGCCAGTACTGATAGATACCTTAGAAATACCTATAACAGAACAAGTAGTAAAGAGGATAAAAAATGAAGCATGGCCTTTTAGCTATTTTAATTTTATAGCAATAAAAATGCAATGGCAAGTGCATTGCAAACGGCAATGGCAAGTGCATTGCAAATGGCAATTGCAGAAAGAAAAACCAGTCATTTACACAAGGTCATTCCAGCTCCAAATGTAGACAGATAAAAGAGAAGGGATGAAAATACACTACTGTGTATATAATAATGTCTCTTGACACTATTATTGGGTGGCCATAAGCATACTGATAGAATTACTCCACTCCAAATGCTGCATCCAGAAGTTTCTTTTCTCTTTGGACATACCCTGTTTGGTCTCTGACAGGGCTCTGCTGGCGTAAATGACCAGTTGCTCCTGCAAAAGTGCTATACCCAATTCTTCCTCTGGTCCATAATACTGGACTGCTAGTGGCTCATAGCACTTTGGGACAAGAGCATCAGCTGTCATTTGTTTCAGTGTATCAAATGCTTGCTGTTGGGGATCTGTCCAGTTCCGCTCAACATCCTGCTTTGTGAGCTGAGTTCATGCTGTTTCACTCGCATTTTTTGTAAGTTGAGTTTTATGTTTTTGTCTCTGCATCACTGTAGAAAAGATTCTAATTGTCTGTCATGGTCTCATTGAGTTTCTGTACATTGTAGGTAAAGTGAACAGTGAGGATATCATCTGCAATTTTTTCACATCAGGTATCCCTTCCTGCTTTTGGTTGAGTCTTCTATGGAACACCCCAGGGGCTGGACTTATGCCCATTGGAATGCACAGCCATCTGTAGTGACCAAATTGTGTTGCAAAAGTTGTCACAGCACATGGGATTGTTTATCCAGATTTATGTACCAAAATCCATTCTTCACATTGAAGACTATAACGATTCTGGCTTTGGAAAGTTCTGGCAAAATGTCATAAATTGTGGGCAGTGGAGGATGGTTTCTTTTCAGTGGGTCTATGCAGATGTGTAATTTGCCTGATAGCTTCTTAACCACCACCACACTGCTTACCCAGGCACCTACAGGTGCAGACTTGGGAGCTCCTTGCTTACTGGATTACATAGCGCCACTGGAATTTTCCTTCATGATTAGCACACAGATTCCACTGTGGAGTCTACTTTCAGTCACAGCTTGTCTTTGAAAATACCCCTACAGGCTTTTAAAACTGTTTCCATTGTCCATGGGACTCCCCTTTTTTTCCTTACACTGCAGCACTGTAAAATTGTGAGTCTGCACTCTAATCAGCTCCATGGCTTGTATGGCTGTATTGCCCAAGAAGGGTCTGTGTTGCTTACCACCCATCAGCACAAACTTCAATTGGTGCCATCTGATATTTTTCAGGTTCATTACTATGAGGTCATGTTTTCATACAACCTGCTTTGTGGTCTCATTGTAGATTAAATTGCACTTGGTCTTTGTAATGGGTATGCTCCAATCCAGTCCACCCTCATCTCATTGCAGCAATCCCTACTATCCAGCTGAAATCACACAGGGCATTTTCCTATTAGCATTCCCTACTAACCCCATGTTGCATGTACAGGGCTGCTGTTGTCTTCTTGTGCAGACAGCCCAAACCTGATATGCTCCAGGACGCTAGGAAAGAATCAAGATGCCATCACCACTGTGTGATGTGCCATCCCCCTCTTATTCAGATGTGACTGAATCATTTTGGGACCTTCCACTGCTCCTTCATACACTGTTAAAATGGTATAACTTGCCACTTTAATGGCCTAATACAGCCATTCCTTGCAAGCCTGTCCTAGTGTGTACCACATCTCCTTTAACCATTCATGCTGCTGCCCACAGTAAAATGAATCTCACTATGGGAATGGAACACTGACCAACTGCTCTTCTTTGCTGGTGCCCCACTACATATGCTTATGGCACTGTTGTGCCCCTAGGGCTTTCATCCTTTCTCTCCGCCTAATGTGAGAGTGTCTTCTCAGAGCAGGTGGTGATCCCAAGTGCCAGAGACTCTCTTGTCTCGAATTAGGAAGTCTGAGCCCCCAAAATAGCAGCCAGAGTACGTGAGGCAGAAACATAAGATTCTATGGTCTTTAGTGGAAAACCTGTGATACTCCACAGATTCATTGTGCTTTGGGGAGCAGTAGCTCCCTGGAGGTCCTCCTCTGAGGCTTGAGGCAATGATGAGCATCAGCATTTTGCAGAACTTTCTGCATGGTTCCCCAAAAAGGTAAAGTAAAAGTTTTACTTTCCTGCTGTTGTTATCTGCTTGCATGATCAGGTCTGTGTACAGCTCAAACTCCTCCTTCCACCAGGTCCATCTCTGGGCTAGGTTTGTGTTTGCCAAATCCAGGGCTTCAAGACCAAGTTCCATGTCTCATGATGCCAGCTGCTGTACTCACAGAGAACTCACCACTCAGAGGCTGCCTCCATGTTTCATTCACAAAATCATGAAGCTGAATGCAGGTTAAGTTAAACAAGTGGAATTTTATTAAGCAATATGGACTGCTCTGTCCATGTAGCTGGGTTGCTTCCAGCCTAAATCCCCATGTTTCTTGTTCCACTGATGCCCATCAATAATGGTCCCTCCAAGGACCACTGACTCTAGTTCTACCAAGCATGATACATGCTTAGTTTCTATAATAAAGAGGCTTTGAAACACATTCAGTTATCTCTGAAATATTGCTTTGAAACTTGTTTTGACTTATTCTGCTGAAGTAAACATTTCTGTAGCCACCAAAGGATTATTTGCAATGAGGATTTGTCTTGTTTTCAGCCCCTGTAGTACACTATATCTGTACCAATGTAAATCCCTACTGTGGTAAATTACTGTCAGCCATGATTTGCATCTGTGCAGTTAATCCTGTTTTCAAACCAGGGTAAATTCTATGAGTGCAAACAGCAGCTTTGCCTACATATGCCAAGGATTTGCACAAACTGCTAAACTGGACCCTGATCCCAGATGACTGTATCTGGGGCAAAACCCCAGCGTAGACAAGGTCCCCGCACATGGAACAGCTTGCAGGACCAGAACCTGTGGCAACAGTCAATACAGTTTCCCTTATTACACACCTGTTGTGGCATTCCCCTGGACCAGTGATCTGCTAGGTCACTCCAATCCTTGACCCTAGGAGCCAATCTTACCCTGCTCTGCTGTGAGAACCCCCACTCCTGGATGTTCACGCACAGCCTCTGGCATGCAAGCTGCTCCAAGCTACTTGAAACTGAATGACACCAGTCAATATCTCTGGTCCCAGACACAACCCTAGGAACCTCTGTCTTGCAGTGTCCAGTTATGCCTGCTGGACACTGCAAGCTTATATTAGTTTGTCAATTTAACAAAGAAATTGCTATGTATCAGGCTTGGAGTCTCTATCATGCTTCAAACCAAACACACCACCTCAGATAAAATAAACAAACACTTTTTTAACTATGAAAGATAGATTTTAAGTGATTATAAATCAAAGCATAACAAGTCAAATTTGGTCAAATTAAAAGCAAAATGCATTCTAAGCTGATCTTAACACTTTCAATGACCTTCCAAACTTAAATGCTTCTCGCCACAGGCTAGCTGGTTGCCCTTCAGTCAGCCTCTCCCCTTTGAGCAGCGCTTCAGTCACTTAGTGGTGATGTCTGTAGATAGAGATGGAAGATAGAGGAAGAGCATGGCAAACATCTCTCCTTTTTATCATGTTCTTTTTTCCCTCTTGGCTTTACCCCTCCCCTTCAGAGAGGTGAGCATTACCTCATCGCAGTCCCAAAGTAACCAAAGGAAATGGGATGGGGGCGTTGAGTGACTCACTCAAGAGTCAACAGCTCCTTTGTTGTTGCCTAGGCCAGTGTCCTTTGTTCCTGTGAGGCTGGGCTGGGTTTGTCCCATATATGCCCTGATGAGGTGTAAACTTCCCCTCTGCTCTTGGAGAGTTTTTGCCCAAGCTTGCTTTTAGCCATGTGGACACATTCTCAGCCTCATAACTACATACATGATATTGCAACCTATAACTTTACTATAGCAACAATGTTCTGTGCATCATGAGCCTTGTAGAGACACCCAAAATGGTAAAATTTGCCTTAGATACCATCCAACCATATTATAAGGATGAACATGGGGGTGCTGGGTATTCCTCCAACATATAGAAAGTCACATCTGTGTCTTCAGAGACATTGTGTCAGAGAATATGTAATAATAAATAACTATACTTTGCACCTCTGTCACTCTTTTTTTTATTCAGGCAGCTATTAATTACACCCTAATTAACCCTTAAAACACTTTTGAGCCCCATTTATATCTTCATTTCTACAGATAAGGAAGCTAAGGCAAATGTGGAATTGGTAGGCCAAAATTTTCAAAAGTGGTCATTGATTATGGATGCTGAGAAATGAAGACATCCAAAATCAACAGCTGCTTTGGAAAACTGACTGTGAATGGCCCAGTGTAAACCAGTCTGATAGTAGACATGAAACCAGAACCCCCACTAGTGGTTCCTCGTGTCTGTGAGTAGATGAAACAGCCTCTCACGTGTCACTTTTTGTAAGGACCATAAAGAATGTATCAGTATTCTAAAGTGAGCATTAGCAGGACTGTGTGAAAGAGGGGACTCGGAATGAGGGTGGGTTAGGGCTAGGGTTATTATTGGTGCTCACTGCATCAGAGCTCTCTGCCTTAATCTTTCATTCCACAGCACAGAGATATTCTTCACAGGGAATGATTTGAACTTTATTTTCTCACTAAGAAGATGTTGAGAGAACTCAGTTTCCTTTTTCCAAATACAGAGGTGAATACTGACTATGTTAATAATCCTTTGTTCAGGGGTAATACTGTTCAGCAAGGACCTTTAAGTGCTTCACAAAGCTAAATTCATTCCTTTTCACACCTTGAGAGGTGTGTAAGCAATGTTATACCCATGTTACATAGGGATAACCTGGGACTCGTCCAAGCCAAGTGACTGGCCCAAGGTCACATTGCAAAGGAGCAGCAGAGCTGGGAACAGACTCAGACGAGTCTGATTCCTCATTCCGCTTAGCCCTAAGCACTGGACAGCATTCTCTCCTGTTCCCATGCCTGATTCTGAAGACAGTAGAAGACTGGAAATACCAGCCAGCCCTTGAGCACAGATGGCCAGGACTTGTTTCAGTGCTATTTTTAGTTAAACAGATTTCCCCCTTCAAATTTGCAACGCCTTCGTTTTCAATATCATGATGATGTTTAACGTTCCATAGGCAGACGAGAGGATTAGTCTGAATCATAAAGCACAATGCAGCTCTGCCTTGGCTTCTGAAACGCCAGCACAGAATGAGTTCAAAGTTCCATGGGGGCGCTGTATGGAGGGGGTGGGGGAGGAGGCATTATGAAGCTGGGCATGCCCTCATCAAGCAGCTGGTGTGAACGGAAGGTCAAGAGTAAGCTCATTGTTTACTGAATTTGTACATTCCAGGGCTGCTACCGCCCTCATCTGGTGGATCCGTGGTGACTCAACCTTCCAGCCAAGTCAGACACAGTTCATATGTGAAGAAAACAAAATAGACCTCTTCCAGGGTACCAGTCTAACAGGCCCTATCACAATACCTGAGTTAAAGCCCCTCGTGAGCTAACATTCTAATGGTCTCTCAGGCCTTCTGGGCTCTCTCTCAAATAGTCCGTACTCTGGTATGGAGCAGTGCCTCCAGGGCCTCCTCCCTGGAGACTTTTACTCTGCAGGGAGCCCTCCTGACCATGGCTTTCCAGCTGAATCACTAGTTCCGTTCACTCTCTTTCCTTCCAGAGGGTATCAAAGTTCCACAAAGGCTGACCCTCCTCCAGGTCTTCAACCCCTTTCCTGGACTACTCCCATTTCAGAGCTTAAGCCATTTACCTTGGGGCGGGGGCCTGGGGGGACCCAGGCCTGCCCACTATTCCAGGTCCCAACCCAGGGACCATATAAATAGCACCCACTTGCTGCTTCCCTTTTCACTGTGTTCTGCTACTGTTGTTCTCTGGACCACGTCCCCATGGCCCCTGTACCTTCACCCCTGCCACAGGGCTGATGTCTTTCTTGAGTTCCAGCAGCCAGTCAAGAGCTCCTTCCTTGCTCCCCCAATACCTGGCAGCAGTTGCTCAGTCCAGTGCTGCAGCCAGCCAGGAGCACCATCCTTGCTATGCTGGCTCCAGCTAACAACTGGTCTGTTCTGTCCAGCAGCTCCTTTTATATGAGCTTGTTGGGCTTTGATTGGCTGCTCCCCTGCAGCCTCTCTGACTGTCTGTTCTCATAGCTGCTCTAGGCAGCATGGAGGACTCATTTGTACTTCTCTTTCCTTGGGCTGGGTGTAGTAGGACCACAAGGCCTCCAGCAGGGGCTTCTGACCCAGGTGACAGCCAATGTCACGCTGGAAGTCTGAGAGAGAGAGAGAGAGAGAGAGCAGCACGGCTCAGATTGCCTAAGTCCCAGTCCACGGCCATCCTTCTTCATTTCTGTGGCTGACAGCACCAGGGTAACTGTGTTCCCCATACATCCAATAGACAGAGAAGGAACAACTCTCCTCCTCCACTGGTCCATGCAGTCTCATATCCCGCTCGCTGGCAGTGAGCCACATCAAATGCTTCAGAGGAAGGTGAAAAACCCCTTCCCTGAATGCACCTGGCCAATTGCATAGTTATGGGAAAGAACATTTCCTGTGTGAGTGTATGCCCTGAAGCAGAAGGATGCATAGCCCTTGTCCTCTTTCTCCTAAGCTAGTGTGGCTGCAGGTGTTCTTTTTCATATAAGTCACATGTCTTGGGGGGAGCGGGGGAGAGGGAAAAAGCTTATGAAATTAAAATAAAAAGGCAGCTGCTTTCCCAGTGAGTTTCTCTCTGACCAAGCCAGCAAGAGCTGTTCTGAGCTGCTCTCAGCTGGGAGTCTCATTTTACACATCTTACAAGGAGGCTGCCGAAAGGCAGCACATTAATGCAAATTGAGAGAGATATAATGAGACTCTTCTCACAAATGCCTTGTTGATGAACCTCTTAAAATCCTTGTGTCAAAAAATCATGTTTCTGCTACAGTAAACACATGCCACAGCAAATAAAAAATATGGACAGCAACAAAACACAGGCAGAGGGTGCAGATGCTGTTCTTCGAAGCACAAGAATTCAACAGCAGATTGTCGATGAAAATGGAGACTATTTTAGACAAGAGAAAATCAGTCTTATAACCGTCACATTCCCCACTATGAGACGAATTAAGCTGCATAGATTTATTAAAATATGAGAGAGACAGGCACTAAGAAAACTCAGTTAGAAGGGGGAAAAATATGTACCAAAGCCTGAATAGTGACATGCAAACAAGATAAGCCAGGGATGGCTGCCTAATGTTGCGCTCTGGCATAGCGAGTCTCTAATGACATTAATTAAGTACAAATGCAGCAGAGCATTGTTAAATGCATTCAGGAAAGGCATACACCCAATTTGGGTGGGAAATTAATGAGCTGCTGTTCATGTGGAAAGGAAAGGCATTAGGAAATTTAGTTAACGATGAAAATCGGGAGCCGCTTCCATTGGGTCCTCATCACACACATCTCCTTTAATTAAAAGCAAGCATCTGCACAAGGAATGCAGCACCTAAACCTTTAATAATTGATAGGTAAGCATAATCAGTTGTGATTACAGAGCTCTTGACTACATATTTAAATCATTTGACCTTGGAATACACTGAGTTTTTGTCCAGGTGTCACTGACACCCATATACTGAAGATGACAATGGCAGTGGTTTTCTCCTGACCTAAATAGGTGATTACCAACACTCACCATATCACAAATACAGGGAGATTTAGATCATTTTTAAAGGCATCAATTTTGGCCCAGCAGCCTGCAGTTTCTCCTGCTGGACGTTAGGAGGTGCTGTTGTGCTCACTGAGCAGCCAGTTGTGGGTGAACCCTTTACAGGGACAGGTAGATGACCCTTTGGGGAGCATACTAGGCCACTAAGGTTGATGCAGTTCATAGGAAAGGAGGACGAACTGGGCAGCCCTTTCCCTTTTTACTTCCCTCAACAGCGTAGGGAATGCAATAAAGATGCAATTTTCCCTTCCTTGGCCCTGATGGAGCTGCTGAAGGCAACTGTAGGAGGAGGAAGCAGGACAGAGTGGGCCTGCTGGAGACTTCAACCAAAAAGAGGGTGTTGGAGAGTGTAAAATAAAACAGCCCCCTTCCACTTAATCTTACTTCCTTTGGTGGTGGTTTTCTTGCTAAAAAACACCCTCTTCTCTTTCCCCCAACCCCCTGAGTTGTAAGTTGAAATGCAAGTTCAGAATGGCCTGTTGTTAGTTGTAGGGGAAATGTTTTCCAATTCATCACTTCAACATTAGACCTGTGAATGAAGAGAATCCATCAAATACAGAAAGGAGTTAGTTCTTCCAACCCCTCATGAGACTCTGCTATGGTGCCCATTAAGAAATACTACATGTACTCTGGCCCCATTCCACCTAAATGCCCCTTTCAATTGAAACAATGTTTTTTACTACTTCCTGTACCAAGTGGTTTGTGAAGGAACACAGGAATTATTTGCCCTAGGAGATCACAGCAGTGATTCAACACAGCCATCTTCACCAGGTGCCAGTTTTGGATGAAGGCACAATAATTCCAGAATGGATAGTTATCATCAAATAGCCTTGCCATAAGGGAGAAGTCTTTCCTGGGCTCCTTCACCACATCTTGCTCTGAAACATGAAGGTTTACATCCTTTGTAATTTTTGTCCTAATATATCTCTGCCTTTTCTTAGTATTCATAAAAATGGACATTGTTTCTCTGCAATGTTAAGTAGTTGTTGCAGTCCACCAGCAGGTGGCTGCATTTCAGTAGTAGATGAAGTGACTTCTATTTAGGGTTTAAGAGCTATTTGAATGCAATCTGCTATACTAAGATCTCTCTTTAGAAATAAAAGGGTTGTTTGCTTCTGAAAAATCTAAGCTCTCACTTATAAGAGCTTTAACTAAGGTTTGAGCTCATGTGGCCATTCAATTAACCTTTTCTGAATATGAACCACATGGGAATCAATGCAATGGTGTGTACCTGAGTCTGTAGACAGACTGTCCCAGTGCCTCTTGCTGCTGCTCAAATGTGCAAAGCTGCCACAACACGGAAATAAAGCACAGTTTTATCAAGTTTTGCTTTCACTGTTCAAAACTTTGGCAGTAGGAATAAACCAATAAGGCTCATGTCAGTTTCACCCTGTTAGTGAAACTTTGAACATCCAATGGAGAGGAGGACTCTAGTGGATTAGTGAGCAGACAGATCTTTTGCATCACCCAGGAAGAGGATAATAGTAGTGGGGGGAGGAGGAGGGAAGAGTGGGGGAAAGAAGCAGTTGTGAGAAGCAGGGTTTCAGATCTGTCAGGTGATTATTATTCAGAAGCCAGTATGAATGACAGAGCCATTGAGCAGGATCCACAGGTGGCTCTAGGTTTCTACACAGTGACTTGGACCTAATCAGTGGGGTTCTCACTTTGTCAGATCAGCATCTAGCTTGTTGCTGCCTGATACATTTTTTAAGCTTTGTTTATTGCATGAATATGTTACAGATGGGCCTGAACAAAAACCCTGGCTCCAAATACTTGTGAAGGTTTGAATCCCAGCTCTGCAGCTCAGGCCCATCTCCAGCACACACACACCTTTTATTGTGTTGTTGTTGTACAGGTGTTGGAATAGGACTTCAGGGAGTATTCCTCTTCCTTGCTTATTGATGAACAGCTGACGCTCAATATAACCCCATCACCTGCTCAAGAGCCTTTGAAGAAGTTGGGTGCGTATGGGGAAGACACTGGAGAGAGATCCCTTTATTTCCTCTAGTCAGAAAAAGTCCTTGCTTGTATAAAATGTGTGCTGAACAGGTGATTTCTCCAGCCAAATGTGCAGTGAGGCTTGCCACTTCTCATCAGTAGAACAAAGCCAGTAAAACGCAGACAGAGCAGCGTCTGTATGGCTCATAGGTGTGTCTGGTGGTGCAGAGGAAAAGGCTTCTGTTGACTTCGATTATCATCACAGGAGGCCATCCAACTCAGAGTTGAATGCGCTTTGTGTTTCTGGATGTTCTACTTTTCCAGTCTTGTCGTCCTTTTCCCATTCTGCAAATACCTCTGTGGGACCATTGTTGTAGAATGTTGGCGTGCACACACATTTCAGCATGATATTTTCATTAAGCTTTACAACTATGGTCCATGTTTTCCTGGAGCTGGTGCTGGTGTCTATTTTTTGAACCAGTGACCTGCATTTCTGCATTGTACTACACTGTTCAGTTTACAATGCACCTGTGTTTGTGGGGAGGGTGGAAGAATTGGCACACTGGTGGGTACAGGCTGTAAAAGCTTAGCAGGGTCTGTGATGGCAGTTGAGTAGCACAATTGGACTGCTTCCTTCATTGCCAAAAAATCAAACAGATTTAAATCAAACAGCTTGCAGAAATGTAAAGAAAAATGGACTAGTTGAGTGAAACAAAAACAGCAATGGGGAAAACTTGCTTTGCTTTGCTTTACTGGCATTCGCTTGCTTTGTTGGCATTCCTTCATTAGAAACTTTGATCACCTGTTGTGGTTGCAGGCGTCCTCATGAGTAGAGACTGTTGCAGGACCAGAGCCTTCATTTGCGGTAGTTTTAGGTCTATGAGCTAGAGCCAGGAACTAGGACTCCATTCCTAACAAGTCAACTGTTTTGTGACCATCGGCAAATCCCATAGTGCCTGCTTTTTAAAGGTGCTGAACACGTACACTTCCAATGGAAGGTCAGAGAACGATTTCTGAAAAATCAATTGTGGTGCCTCTGTTTCCCGCACTGGGAAATGGGGATAGACATGAGGCTTTAGGCAGAACTTGATCTTCTTGAGCGAAATGATGGTATATAAGCATAAAGCATTATAGATGACTAGTATTGC
Source organism: Dermatemys mawii (assembly GCA_007922305.1). Lineage (NCBI taxonomy): Eukaryota > Metazoa > Chordata > Testudines > Dermatemydidae > Dermatemys > Dermatemys mawii. The sequence goes on along the minus strand of ML677335.1, from coordinate 39,388,869 downwards.
TGGTATTAATGCAGCTCAGGCCTTCAGAAACATTAAATTAGTCATGTTAGCATTTCTACAAGGAAAAGCAGAGTAGAAGGAAACAATCTTTGTATCTTGATTTTTCATGCCCATCGCTCATCACAGGAAGGCTGGGTCCCCCAGCTCTAACTGGAATCCAGGATAATTTCTAATGTTATGCAGGATACCACTGCAAGCTTCAGGCTGGTTCACAACCAGGCTTGCTTCAAGCAGCATGGGAGTTCTGAGCTGATCAGATAAATAGCTCCACATATTAAAATAGCTGGAGACGGATCGCCAGGTTTTTCTCTGTTTTATTTATTTTGCTGCTCTTTCCTCTAAGCCAGGAGATCTCCTTGCTGTTAAAACACGACAAAGGTAGGAGTGTATACTGACCTGAATGTGCAGGAGAGTTCTCAGGGACAGATTTCCAATTAGGCACAGTAGGCGTAGGGGCTCCAGCGTTCTAGGGGCACCTAAAAGTGAAAAGTGTGTTAAAGTTAAAATGTTGCTACAGTAAGTTGATAGGTACAGCTCTGCTGTGCATGGCCGGGCTCCTAGTGTGGGTTGGTGGCTGCCCAGCATATGGGGCTGGAGCAGAGAGTGTGTCCAAGTCAGCCTACCTGCGGGCGGGGGGGCTGTGAGCTGCAGTCAGATGGGGTGGGGGCTGAAGGTGCTGGGAGTGTCCAGGCCCCTTCCCAATCTTGGCCACCCTGGTGCCTCCGCTCCATGCTGGGAAGGTGAAGTCAGGGCATGCCTGGCACCCCATTCACTTGCCAGGGCAAAAGCTGGAGAGCAGCTGCCATGCCAGGCTGTGAGAGGGACGGAAGACACCTGGGACTGCTCCCCATGGTGGGAGGTACAGTCCCCACCTTGTGTCCCGGCTCGGGCTGGGAGTGCTGTGTATGGAGGAGGATCTCATGCCTTCCTGGGGAGGCTGTGTTTATATTTGTTTAAGTTTCTTTTTTTTTAAAAAAAAACCAAAAACAGAAAACATGGAGGTTAGCTGTATGCCGGGGGTGCACTGAAGATGCTGTGCCTAGAAGCGCATAAAGTGTAAATCCAGCCCTGCCCATGGGTACTGGTGGAAGTTGTTCTTGAAGCTCAACACACTTAGCAATAGTCCAATGGCAGTAGAAACACAGTGACTTGGGGAGTAAATCAAAGAACTGCTAATCACAAGAGGGTGAGATGCCAAGATGTCATTTCCTGGAACAAAGTCATTTGCTGCTAGGTGAACCACTGAAATCAGCGGCACCAAGGACTCCTGGCTTTTTATGCAGTGCTCTGTGGAAGACAGTAAGAAGGCTTGTTTATTATACTTAGAAAAGGTGTAAACTTAAGGCACATTTGTCAATATTAACAATTTTTCATTCCAAAAACATTTCTGTCTGATACCGAATGTTTAGGGAACATTCCTCCTGCCACAAAAGGAGCCCAGAATGCACTGTCAGGCCTTAAGCTTGCAATCAGATCTGCTAGCACAGAGTCCCAGGCCTCAGAGGTGTCACTTAGTGCAACACAAATAAAAGCATGTACCATGTAGGAGCCCCAGTCCTGGACCCCACTGTGCTAGGCACTATATAAACACCCAACAAAAGAGCTGATAATTGAAGTAGATAAAGCTTAATAGTGGAAGCCAGGATGGAGTAGAAAACTTCTTGAGGTCCCTTCCAGTCCTACAATTCTATGATTCTATGTCCCTGACCCCAGTGCTGGTGTGCAATGGCAAAGGATCAAGGAGACGACTGTGTGGAAGGACTGCTCTCCAGGAGAGCACAGGAGGGCACCCTCCAGCAATCTATTAGACCTTTAATATTTATAGCTCTTAAACAAAAAGTCAATATAACTGAATATTGGTACTTTAACATTCATGGCTATTAGAAGTTTACTTTTTCCAAAGACCGTTTCAATACAATGTCAATTAATGTTTGGATAGCACTTTGACTTTGGAGTGTGGGGAGGAATGCTTACAAGTGAGTTTTTTCAACCTGAGAGAGCTTATCAGTTAAAGCAGGATCCAGTTTAAAAACTTAGAGCAAAACCCTTTTTATTATCAGACTAGAGTGTGATTTTAGAGTTATAACCACAAAGTACTGTTATTATAAAAGTAGCTTCTATCTCAAAATGCTATACACCCATGGGCAACGGTTGAGGCCTATTATACTTATATTAAGGCTTGGCTTATTTTACCCACTGCCCATGTACACACCTATTAAATCAGGCCTAACTAAATGTCTTCTGCAGGTAGCTAGTAATGTACTCAGGGAGAGGTTAAGGCTCCAATCTTGCTCTTATCACAGGTGGCAACACTCCCATTGACTTCAGCAAAACCAGGATAGGGAAGTGAAACCCAAATGCCCAAATATGGGTGTCTAAAATCCATACTTAATCACCTCAATAAGTGGCCTGATTTTTCAGGCAAGGCTGAGCAATTTGGTTTTGACCTAACATTAGAATCCATATTTAGGTAGATTTAACAGTTTTGGCCTGCGTGACTTGCATTGAAACAGTGGTAAAGATGGTTTTAGAACCAAAAACATCTTGTATGCCTGCTCCTTCTCTGATTATTAGACCACGTTCCCTCCCACATACAAAGAGGGCAACACCAAACTCAAGATGGTAGAGTTATTTTCTGAGAAAACCATGCTCATGAGGACCAATCATCTGGTTCTTTGTACGGTAACCATCTGTTGAGCCATAAATTACAGCTAGTTAAATATTTTCAGACATATTTATTTGGCTCAACAAGAGGACAGGTTCCCTCCCTACTGTGGCTGAATAGGCTTCCATGCCAGTTCCTTATGCATGTGTATTTATGGAGAAGTGACTATCAATCTGTGTGTTGCCTGTGCATTTTCAGTCAGTCAGCAGAGTCTGTCACAAAGGTTTTCCCTTCAAAGTCATACCTTTTATGCGTATAATTTGACACCAGGCCAGTCAGCTCATTGATCACTCATGCTTGCTGCATACTTTAAAGGCTGGATTGTTATTGTCTGTCTCAACTAAAGGCCCTTTGCCATATAAGGTTTAGCTTGTCTTAACCTATTTCTTAGTCAATTTAGAATCACTGTTACAGAACAAGCTCATAACTGGTATTATATTGACTTGCTGCACTAGAAAGTGATAGATTCACAGATAAGCAAGTTTCAATACATGCTTAAGGACTTTCAATTTACCATCACTGCAGCCCAAATGCGCTGTACTTATATAGGTATATATAGGCTTATATATGTAGCAGTGAACATTATCGGAGGTTTCAGTAGTTTGCTGATTGGTTCTGAGTGCGCGAGAGTTGCGAGTTCCGAAGTTTACTGAGGCTGTACGTTCCCAAGATTCGTTTGCTGGTATACTATATCTTAGAGATGCTGACACAGAAAATTGCCCTCCTTTTTCCCTTAGTAGGTCTGAGTTTGACTGTGTCTGGATTGTCTCTCAATTATTTAGGTACTATATGTGCTACAAAAGCAAGTGAACTATTTTCTATTAGACATATAACCTTGAGGAGGGGGATACAAGTCTTTGCTCTTAATCCTACAAGAAAAAACAGCCAATGGCATAGACAGCATAAAATGATGGTAAGAGAAGGCTGGTAAACTGTGTGAAATAAATAGCACGGTCAGAACTAAATGTTTGATGCATCAATTTGCATGGAGGCAAGAATGTCAAATTGTAAAAGGTAGCGTGATAAATCTTTGGGCGATATCCATCTGTTTCCCATATCATCTTGATGCACAGAAACAGCTTCCTTTCTTCCTTCTTGCATTTTGATATTGACATTAAGCTGGCGTGAGGATCACAATTTATCTCCCCCAGCAACAGAATGATTCCCCCTACCCCTTTTCATGTAGCTTTGTTTGCACTTGAGTCAAAAGCCAAGATTTTTTTTTTGAGTGCTGTTGGTTGTGTAAATTTTTAAGTACCCAACTTGCCACACCTGCGTTTTCCAAAAAGTGCTAAGCACCTGTACTCAAAATATCCAACCCCTTTACAGGTGAGATACTCAAAATGGTGAGTCACTAGACCTGGGTGGAAAATAACACTTTCTGTACGCACACACATACAACACTGAAAGATGAAAAAATGTTCATTTTCCCCCAACAAAACAGTTTGTGGTTTTGCCAGGAGAAAAAAAATGAAAACTGATTTTTGTTCCAGTGAATTTTGCTTTGTTATATTGAAAAAATTGGAAAAAAAAATTCTATTAAGAAAAAAATGGGATTTTTTTTTGCTTGAAGTCTTTTTAATGAAAATTTTTGAAGAAATTCTTTTAGCCCCTTTTGAGAAACATTCTAACATTTATGGTGAAGAATCTGATTAGAATAAAAAAAGGAGATGAAAAAATGAGGGAAGAGTAGATAGGATAGTCCCACACAGGAAGAAATTCAGCCACTAGTAAATGCACTCTCCCCCTGCCTCCTTTTATCAAAAGGAATGATCAGACACTGTGAGGAAAAGAAGCAAATTAGATTGCAACCTGTTAAAGATGTCAGAGTCAGTCAAGGTTGCCCTTTCAAACTTCCACCATTGTGGTATTTCCAGCAGTGGTTAAATGAAAATGGCTAGATTTCAGCCACTTAGATTTCACATACTCTTGATCAGTGCAGCCATTCTAAGACACCACAGAGATCCTAGGAATTTGTTTCCCAAAAATTCAGCTGGAAAGGGGATGGAAGGAGGTATTTGGTAGCTTCACCATCAGCTGAGCTTCAGTCACCCTGAGGGAACCTGTGACATGTTTTGTAAGGACACTGTGGCTTGCAGTGCTTCCAGTAGTAACTTTCCAATATTGGGATAGAAAAAGCTCAGCATAAGAGTCTGAAGAATAAGGTTAGGTCCCTGATTCCCCTCTTATACCAACTTCACTCTGGCATAGCTCCACTGAAGCTTACAGCAGGGCAAAATAAGTGATGGAGAATATCAGGGCCAGAAACTCTGTGGGCCACATTCTGTCTCTGGATTCATATACAGTTCCAGTGGAGTTTTACCTCACCTGAGAGGATCAAATTCGGTCTTTTGGTATCTTTTGGTTCTTATATCTTTATGCGAGCACAAGAGCAGTATCTAAAACGTCTCCAAGAGCAGGATCCCTGAGCAATGAAGTACCACAGTTTTGCTTATTAAGTTGCTTAAACTGGCCCCTTGAGGAGGAGCAATTCCACACCAGGATAATTGCAAAACCAGAGAACACTCATAGAATCAGGAGGTTAGTTTGACTGTCATGTCCCTTTTCTCTCCCTTGCTATGTATGTAGATGAGAATTCCAGTAAGTATTCTGCATTGTATGATGTATGCAAGACTGGGGCCTGCAATGTCATAGATAAGTCTTCCAAGGAACCTCCATCTTTAGAGTCAATTACAAGAAGACTGGCTGAAATCCAAGAATATATAGTCTAGGGGCAATCCCGCATTGCATAGACTATGATCTCACAAGTCTTGTCCATCTCTATCTTCTGTGACTCAGTGGCAGAATCTTATAGTGTAGCATAAGTTCATGACATTAAGCAGGAGGAACAGATGAACTATGGTGGAACAAACTTCTGTTTAAACAATAAACATTTTTGACAAGTGGGAGAAGGGGCACAAAAAACATTAAAAATACAGAGACACAAGGTAGGTGAGGTAATGTATTTTATTGGACCAACTTCTGTTGATGAGGGAGAATTTTCTGAGCTTACACAGAGCTCTGCATGACAGGTTTAGTTTAATTCTGGTGTACTTGAAAGTTGGCTCCAGCACAGAAGGAAGTAGAACAAACAGTCTCCGAGTCTTTAAACCACAGGATTAGGTTATAGCAGAGCTAGTAAATACTTTGTAAACAGAATCTTCCTTATTCTAATACATTTCCTTGTTCGGTGTTAGGAGAAAGCAATTGTTTTGTACTGTTGTCACATTATGTTTCTCTTGCTGTTTTCATGCCCTTTACTATAAAACAAAAGTTGAAGGGGCACTCTGTGCCTTGAAATCAACAGTCCCATCTCCCCTACAAAGCTGCAAGTGTAAATAATACTTATAAACTATAGGGAGTTTCTATTCTCTTGACAATTAAGATATGGTTCCATCAACAGCTTAAACTTGGTTTCCTTTTTAATACTGTAGGTCACAGACCATGAGTTTTCAAGACTGTCCAGCTATGCAGAAGCGGGTAGAGTGAATAAAAGGCATAATGCCAGGCCAGTATGGGAAACAAACAAAAATCGAAGGAGTTGGTTAGCTGTGATGACTTATAGCAGTCCACACCTGTACTTGCACAAACTGATTTGTTACACTCTTGGCCTAGCCATCGTGCACAAGTTAAACAGGACAAAACAGGTTAAAAAACTAACTACTGTAGCGCTTGTATTGCCAGTGCAGGGCAAATGTCAGTTGTTCTGGATTTCAGTGACAGTAATGAGTTAGTCATGGCTATACTATACTACTGATGCTGTGTGAGCTGAACAGTGTAGGCAGAAAACAAAATTAAATGCAAACATGGCAGCCTATATAAAGTCAGCAGAGATCACATGTTCCTTCAGAGGCAGGTACATGGACTTTCTTAAGTTGCGGTCTGGTGTTTATCAGCTGGGTTCTTTTGCTGCTGCTGCAAACTCAGTAAGGCATCACTTTAAATGAGTCCACTTTACAAAGTTAACAGTTAGGCTGCTGGTTGTTCGGATGGATCAGTCGCTAAAATGACTGGGTGAATGTTATAACAAGTATAGAAAATCAAAAATCAGTTCAACACAGGTCATTTTATGGAACAAAATGGATTTTACACAGTAGCTTCCACAATGTTATATGACTGGACCATTAATTTACATTGGTGCCCTCAGGCTTCAGAGTCAACAATATTCCTTGGGTTTGCATAACATCTTTCCTACATGACCAAAATACTTTAGGGTTAAATAATAGCAGAGGGGGAGATGAGACTGCATAAGGAAAGAAGAAAATCTCTTCCAACACAGATGTGCAAATAGGTGGAGATCAATGAGTTGGAATGATCCAGGAAGGCTAGTTTAAAATGTAGACTGCTTTGAAGAAGGCTCTTAAGCTAATAGTGACATGTGTGTGATGTGACAGAAGAAACCAGTGCTATGGTAGCTGAGTAGAGGGACCAGAGCGGGGGGGAAGGTCTGCAATGTTCCTATAGTACAATTTATACAGAAAATAGAGCAGTTTTCATATGCAAAGCAAAGGTTCTTAAAGCACTTGACAAAACAACAAGCTACATACCAGTAGCATAGGGATTGTAATGGAGACAGCAGCAATAATTGTTCCCACAGAAATCTTTGGATCCTAGAATTGCTTTGGAGTCAAAGGGACTGTGTCTTAATTTGCTGGAACACCTGAAAACTGGTAAGACAATCTGTTAATCAGTGGTTCTCAAACTTCATTGCACCATGATCCCCTTCTAGAGTTGCCAGGTGTCCGGTTTTCAACCGGAATGCCCAGTCGAAAAGGGACCCTGAAAGCTCTCATCAGCACTGCTGACCAGGCCATTAAAAGTCCGGTTGGTGGTGCAAAGGCAGACTAGTCCCTACCTGTCCCTGGAAGCAGCCGAGCACCCCGAGCACCGGTGCTGCATTCCCATTGGCCGGAAACTGTGACCAATGAGAGCTGGGGGGGAATTGCATGTGAGTGAGGGCAGCACACACAGCCTCCTGCCTTGCCTAGGAACTGGACCTGCTGAGGCAGCTCCTGGGGTGCATCATGGAGCTAGGATAGGCAGGGAGCCTGCCTTAGCCCCGCTGGCTGAGAACTGCCCAAGGTAATCTCATGCCCCAATCCAATGCCTCAACCCCCTGCCCCATCCCTCCCCCACACCCAGAGCCCCCTCCTGCACCCCAACCCCCTCCCCAGAGCCTGCAGCCCCAGCTGGAGCCCTGACCCCACTCCCACACCCCAGCTTGGAGCCTCCTCCCACACCTTGAACCCATTTCTAGCTCCATGGTGGAGCCCTCACCCCCTCTGCACCCAAATCCCCTGCCCCAGCCCAGTGAAAGTGAGGGAGCGAGCCATCCAGGGAGCAGGAAGGTAGTGAGAGGGGGTCAGGCCTTGTGAAAGAGGTGGGGCTAGGGTGTTCAGTTTTGTCTGATTAGGACATTGGCAAGCTTATCCTCTTCCGACAAAAACGTTCCTACATGACCTTGGGAGGTGGGGGGATGGAGCCAGCGCCCCACTGCTCTGGATAATAGTGGAACTCAGGCATCAGCTTCAGTCCTGGATCTGAGCAAGTCTAATGCAGGCCCTGGTGATGCCATATTGGGTCCCAACCCACTTTGCGGTCCCAACCCGCAGTTGGAAAACTGTGGTTAGATTGACCAAATCCTCCAATACACTAGAGCAGTTTTTTGTCTCTTTCTTATGCAAAGCAACTTTGAATCAAGCTTAGGACATAGCAGCCACAATGGCAATTTGGTGGCTCCCCCTATGTCATCCCTGCTCCCAGGGGCCAGTGCAGGGGATGTATCTAGGTCATCCCCAGTTGTGTCACTACCCTGTAATGGTTGTTGGTAACCAGTGTGCTGTGTCAGCGCTGAGGGGGAGTCAAAGCCCTGTGTGCAATCTTCTAGCCCTGGAGCAGAAATGCTACCACACTGGGGGAGGGAAACCCTATAAACAGATTCTAGAGCAGCTCTACTGAAATTAGCTTCTAGCTGCAGGTCAATCACTTGTGTGCAAGCGCTACAAAATGTAATGTACAACTCCTGAGAAATGAATTATAAATAATTGAACTGCATCTCAGTCATAGCAAATCTTACCAGCTCACCCCATAATTGCAGCTATTAAAGACATTTTGTCACAGTAGGTGTCAGTATAAAATATGAGCATTCTCTGCATGATTCAGATGCAAGAGAGGTTCTGTGCTGGCTGTTGAGAAGCTGTAAAGACAAATGGAGCAGAAGACACCAAACCTGAGTGATGCATATTTTTAACTGTAGGACTGATATTAAGAAGTGCTGAGAACTTGCAATTCCCATTGTCTTCCTGGAAACAGGACCCATAGACGTAATTTCCTAAGTGAGTATACTTAATCCTTTTTGGATCACAAACATACTAGCTACCAATATGGTGGTAACCAAGACCCAAATGCAGCAAATTATAGCACTGAAGTACAAAACACTGACTCAGTCATGAACGTACAACTTTACCTTAAAACCATAAGAGAACCTTTTGCATCAATGTTCTAAAGTACCTAGTTGTATGTTAGAGGATGTTTTGGAGCTTTCCTGCAAATATTGTTCATCTCAAACTTAATTCCTTGATAGTATCCTTTTTTTCCCCAAGACCAGTATGTGATTAATTTACTTCAGTGTTGGATTCTGTGTTCCATATGTGTGGTGTGGCATTAGAAAAATCAAGGTGTCTTGGTTTAAATGGTGATGGAAAGTAAAATCAGAAAAAATGAACATTTCCAAAACTACTTTTGTCTAATTGAAAATGAGAATGATATATCCACATAAAATCCTGATTGTGTCTTTTCAGTGTCAATTGATCAATGCAAACTTGGTACTAAACTGGTTTTACTTATGAGCATACATTTCAATTCAAGAAGTGGGTAAATAAGCCAATGAAGGATTTTTAATTGACCAGAAGAGATCCTTGCAACTTAAAAATAATTCAGTTATAAATCCTGAAGCAAGGCCAATAAGCAGATGTGTTGCAAAACAGCCACTTTTACTGAAGAGCACAGTCAGTGACATGAAGCTGTTTCAAAGAAAAAACCCCCACAACATTAGAAAGTCAAGTTTTGTCTGGCCCCAGCAGATGTCTTAAGTAGCAAACTGTGGACCGTACAAAGGGAAAAGTTGAGCAATAGAAAGAATTTTTAGTCAGGTTGTTTAATTTGTTTATATTGTGCAATGCCTAATTAATTTCAGTGAAGAACATTTTGGAAAAGGGAATTCATTGTTAAATATTCAGCATTCATGTCCCTTCAGTAAAGTGAAAGAGCTCACAATACACATGTTCTGAACATCCAGAAGCTTTTTTGAGGCAGTAAGATGGAAAAACAGAGGCGGCCATATTTGACATTTCTTTTTCAGCAGAAAAAGTCCCCCCAGCTCCTCTGTATATAAGCAAAAGGGAGCACAAGGTTCAATCAATTTACAAAATCCTTTGTAGGCTCCTTTTAATGCTCAGGAGTAAGCTTTTCAAGATGATGCAGATTGACAGCACCTCTTTGAACATGGACACTATGGGTTAATCTAATGCTGATAAAAATGTAATGAGAAGTGAAATTAAGACACAAAATACTATATTAAGTGATGGATGATAATACTGTGCAAAATTTCTAACGAATTGCCACTGTTCTCCATGGTATTTCACATCTCAGAGACGTCCTTTATTGTATTTTGGCAAAAAACTTGTAAAGTAGCATGGGTTTTGTGTGAATTGGTTTATCTGAAATTTTGCATTTTTAAATTTGGAAAATGTAATTTAAACTTGTATAGTCCTATTTTCTCCACTTGTCCTAATTTCCAGACAAAAAAAATTGGAAGACACTAACACATCCTGATTTTGAAATGCAGCCAGTTTTCACGGTCAAGATTTTTCAGTACTGAAAATGGTGTGTGTGTTTCACCCAGATCATTGTATGTTTTTCATCTAGTTATTTTAAGTGAATGGTCTAGTTATAGAAATACTACTGACATAATCTGTACCCATGCAAGTAGACCCAGTAAAAAAAATACCTTTGTCCTGCCATTGCTAAAAAAATGTTAATGATTCTGGGAGCCATTGTGTGGCTGAGTGCTCGTGCCTGCAGATTTCAGCACCATACAAACTAGATTAGTTCCCACAAGCAACTGCCAGAGGAGAGAAACCTCAGGGCTCCCTCTGTTGCAGAGGGCTGCAGAATTGGCAATGGCAGGTGCTTCCTTTTGTAAATTACATAGTATAGAACAGTAGGGTCTTCGTCTGCCTAAGGGCTACCTATTTGCATGAGGGTTTGTAGGACCAGACCCAGTTATTGACTGATTATGCAACGGACAATGACTCTTATTGTTACGTAGTGTGACGGAGTCAGACCAGAAGGGTATAGGAGAGTGCTGGAAGGCAGGTATATCAGCCTTAGGATGTGCAGGTCCTTGTTCCCTGGATAGCCAAACAAAGGCTACTCCGGGCCAATTAAGAACCTTCTAGAAAGGAGTAGAAACAGCTAGCCTAATTGGGACACCTGAAGCCAATCAGGGACTGGCTGAATCCAGATAAAAACCTCCCAGTTAGTCAGGTGGGCGGTGGATGTGAGGAGCTGTGGAAGGAAGTTATGCTGTTGGTGAGACTGAGTGTTGGACAACATATCATACTGAAGGAAGGAGGCCCTGAGGGAAGGGTGAAGTGGAGTTTGAAGAAGCAGGGACTGCTGTGGGGAAGTAGCCCAGGGAATTGTATTGTGTTTTGTGCCTAAAAGGTCAGCCATCTTAGCTGATACTATTAGGGTCCCTGGGCTGGAGTCCGGAGTAGAGGGTGGGCCCGGGCTCCCCCCTTTTCCATCTTCCATACTGGCCTGTGATGAAGGTAACTCACTAGGTGGTGACTCTTGCCAATTATACTGAGAAAGGGAGGTCACTCTGGGGCCTAGATGAGTTTCTGAGGCCCCTAAATCTGCCAGGAAGCGCAGGACCCACAAGGACAGACTTGGAGCTTTGTCACAGTAGGTAGTCACCTGCTTTGGTTACTCCAACTTCATTCATGTGAAGTGGTAAGATTCCCCCCCATCCATTTTGCTTTCTGGATTCATAAAATTCTGCCTCTAGCTTGTATTAGAAGAAACAATTTTATATCCACAGGGGTATAGTCTACAGATTCAGTCATTCAATTGCCTGATAAATTAATCACAATTTCCTAGAATACAGCAGGGAAAAACAGCTTCATTTAAAGGATTAAAAACTTGGCTGTCAACGCCAGAATCTTGATATAGCACCTGAAGGATTCCAAAACCTTTTCTAAACAAAATAATTTTAATATAGAATGAAGGTTGGGAATATACATTTCCCTTTAGAGCAACATAAATAAAAAGAGCCCTCAAGCCTCTTAACACAAACTAGAAGAAATTTGAAGAAAGATGCCAACTACTCTCCCTTCACTGCTAAACTTTTGCCTATGGCCAGAGGATGTTTACTAGCTGTCATGAACAAGTCAGTCTTGCTGCGTATCTAAATTTTGACAGCAGCCTCCTTAATCATAGGACATTATAACTTGCACCCCCACCTTCCAATCAGGGGTCTCTCCACTACAAGTTAGGACCAGGTGTCAATTGATGATCCTTGAGATTTGAAGTGTCTATACATTTTATAACTTGTCCTAGAGCCCCAAACGTAATTCTTATGGGAAGGTTACAAGTTTGTACTTGCACCATGAGAGACTAGATACACAAGAGTCTGGGACTTCACTTCTGCTCTTTGCAAAGTTTGCTCCAGGACTGGTCTGGGCAACTGCTGGGACAGCTGGTTACATCTACTGAGAGGGACTGTGGAGATAGACAACAAACTGCACGCTGTTGGGAGTTAAAAGTGAGAAACTGAGTCAACTTAGCTTTAATCATTTTTTGTCTTCAAACAATTTCAGTCAGAATTGCACATAGTGTCTGAACCCATAAGTATGCCAGACAATAGCATGACAAGATGGAGTTGATAGGGGACCCAAATTACCATATTCCAGAAAGTTCCATAATCGTTGTTTCCTCCTCTGATCTGGACCTTCAGCCCCATCCTGCAGTTTCTATTCAGCATTTCTCCAGGGCTCTGTTCACTTGAATTTTTATACATTTCAACATTTTGTATTATCTAACCTATGTCCAGCTTTTAGCACATCACCCATTTATTTTTTATGTAACCCATATATTATACGTGCGCAGCTACACTTTACCCAGCTTCTGCATTTTTTGTTGTTTATATTGTTTCTATGTCATGGCATTCTGTGCCACTCAGGCCCTGGTTTTCCCCAGTAAAAGGCTTGTTGCTGTTGTGCATGTTTACCTTAACTTCTAGGACAACATCTTACCTTTGTCCTGCCAGCAATATCATCACTTTAAGCTAATCAGAATTATATGTAAAAGAATTGGCAAATCACACTTATGCCAGCAAGGCCTGCACCTAACAACTTACCTCATTTAATGTCATTTACTATCCATAATGCAGGTATATAAATATATATAAAAACATAGCTATCAACGTTTTTACCCTTACCATTTGACAGTTCCCCATTTTTATACTTCAATGTCATATTCAGTATGTGTAGATCATACCTCAACCTATGTGAGGGAGGAGTTATGGATGTCCCTTTTCTGTCAAGATTTATCATACTTAAACATGGGTTTTCAAAGACCTTTTTCATTCAAAGTCCAGTCTTGTTTCTGAATCATTACCAAAAAAATCATTGAAAATATCTGTGTTGCATTTTCAGGGATGTCTCAATTTTTGGGCCTTGATATTTAGTTTTTAATGGGTACCACAATACCTACCACACTCACCAGACACCAAAGAGAGGTCTTTGTCTGAGATGGAAGAGCTAGCAAACACCCTTGACAGTAAATTTTGTATCCACTGAAAACTTGCCACATAATTGAGGCCTATGTAGACAAAGTGCAAGAGAGCGGCTGTGAATGGATTGATAGTGGATTAAGAAAGAGAGAGTGTTTAAAATCTGGACAATGACTTTAAAGTCGTTTCAGGTGCTGCTCCTGTCCCAAATTTCCCACCGAATTCTGTGGTTTTACCACCATGTATAGAAGTTTTCCTTCTCCCCCATTTTCTGTGTGAAAGGGGGAACTGAGAAACTGACTCAACACAAGCGGCTGCCAAATTCACCATGAAAACAAACAGGGTAAAAACCGGAATACTTCTCATCTCCAAACTTTTGGTATCGTTATTATAGGTGCTGCTTTTAAGTTAGAAAATGTTTCAAACATAATAGATTTCCCTTTAAGAAAAATACAAGCTTGTTTTCCATGAGTAACTTTGAAAAATGGAGTGTATCATCACTTGTTGCCATCCCAAGTAAAAAAATAAAATATTTTGAGTCACAAAAGAAACCCCAGACCTATCAAAGGTAAGAGTGCAAGGTAATTCATGTCTTTCAGTCAGGATCTTAAGCCTCTTCATACTTGTTTGGCATCACTTTTCTAGGGGGAACTGCAGCAGAACAGATGCTTAGTGGTAAGGTCTTGTCCAAGTGTCTTTACTCAGGAGAAGATACAACCTATAACAGCTGGATTTATATGCATTACATCAACAAGAGAAGAAAATACTATACACTAAAATTACTTGGGTATAGAGTTCATGCAAGAAAACACTGTTCTGCAAACATTTAACTAGTAACATTGGCATCTGCAAGAACTATACCCAGTGGCAAATGGTAGCTACACAGATCTGATTCTGGTATAGGCAGAGAATCCTAGGAATTCCATGTCCACGCAACTCAGACTTGCATATGGTACTTGTAGTGGTGCAAATTAATTATCCACAACCTTTCTAGGAAAAACTTTAGAGATGTTATTTAAGGAGAATTAAATCATATATATTTTCTTTCCCATATGCAGCTGCATCAAAAAGATCATGCTTGACTACATTGTGAATTATAAGGGCTGGTTGAAGTGTTGATGGGGAATTTAGATCCCTTTTTGTGATGTATGAATCATGACAAACTGATCCCAGTTTCTGTGAACGTGTTATTTGTAACTATTTGCCAGATGGACTGGACAATTTGACCTGACTAGTCATTGTGTTAATGGAATGTGATTGGTTATCCACTATATCACCTGGGATTACTTGTGCACTCTGGTAGGGTGGAACTTTGAACACAGAATGAATAGTAAATACTTTTGCTCATGCAACTATCTCCTGGCGAATAGGGACACTTATATGAAGAAAAGTTCTTACCCAAAACATTAGCTCAGTCAAAAACTTGTTCACAAATGGCCAAGTAACAAAGAGGGTGAACAATGCCAAATCAACCTGAGCTTTGGAATCTGGATGAAAGTTTAAACACTTTTGAAATATTCACTTTAGTACAATTCTCTCTCAATTCCAGTGTAGACTGTCTCAAGTTCAAAACAAGCTGGTGAAGGTACAATAATCACTTCTCTTAAAAAAACAACCACTTTTCTTAGTGTTATGTATGAAGAGCACAATGCCTATAACTCAAAAACCTATTTTTAAGACCTATTAGAGGGCAGAGAGGCTGCACATCTTACTTTAAAAAAATCATAAAAATATTTGTGTTCATTTCATGCATCGGAGGGTTATTTCCAGAACTTGATGAAGCAACAGTAAAAACAACCAGATAAGGCGAAAAGGAATGTTTGTACACTTCATGCTAGTGGACTCCAATTGAGAAGTACATCCTACTAATGGTTAAGAAAACAGTCTGAAATATGGTAATATTTTGAAAAGGTCACTAGGTAAACTACTGTGCAGTATGTCTGACTGCAGATGTATAGCTGTGCACTTGGGCATAAGATTTTCAAAACTCACTTTCTAACTACTCCAGTTTCTAAAACAGGCTTATGTGCATTATGCAAACACTAGGCCAAAAATATTTTGTTCTGGAATTACTGGCAAATCAAGCTTTGAGGCACTAAGACTGTTTCAAATTAAGCCCAAAAGCTGATACTAGCATCTGACACAAATTTCCATTTCAGTCTCCTGACAGTCAGAGCACAGAGAAACTGTGCTCTACTGACCCACAACAGTTCACTCATTTCTCACGTACACAATTCCCTGCTTAACTATAGGACTTTTTTTCCCCCCCTCAGTGACTATACAATATTATGTAAATTCCTGTACTCTGACTAGGGGACATAATTAGGTATTCAAAGTATAAGGATGCAGATAGGAATTGCCTTACCCAGCAGGCAGTCTGAGTATGGGAAGCTAAAGTTGGCTGCCTGACATTTAGAAATTAAGTGACTACTGATACAGGAATATTCAGATATGATAATCTCTACCCTTTTAGCTTCCAGATAAATCAGTGAACAGAATACACTGTGTCTGGCTATAATGTAAAAGCTGGGATACAGAGTTGCATGATGGGCCTCGCCCTGATGTTGAACATTCTCACATGCCATCCTTTCACACTTCCCTCTCTGGCAAGTAGCCTTGATAGCAGCAATGTTAGCTTGATCTGTAATGCAATTAAAATTCTGTCCATACAGAACCAGTACTGAAATTTTCATGCTGATAAAGTGCTTCTTTGGACAAACCTAGAATTCATTCCTCAAGTTAACTGCAGTACTTAGAAGTCTCACGAAATTGCACTATACCTCTGTCCCAAGCCACTGCAACCCATGGATGCCTGCACAATGCTAAAAATAGACCTAGACAAAACCAAGGCATTCATTCAGCTGATCAAGTTCACTTTGTGTCTTATCACTTGGATTTAAGGTACAAAGTTTTGTGTGTTGGATGCACAAGGCAAGAATATTTTCTTCTGCACTCAGGCCGCACTAATCCCTGTTCTCCATGGATTTTTTCGCAACATACCGAGTAGTTGAATTCCAAGTCGGCATGAAGGTGTTGCTAGAAGGATGGTGTTAGGCTGGTTCCCAGATAACTGATGCATGTTGTTCATAGTTGTTAATTTTGCTTACATTAGTCCAAATGCTTTTGCTGTCCTTACTATACACTTCTGAAAAATTACCAGCATATCAACTGGGACACTCACTATGCTGAAGAATATTTATATGTGCCACCCCAAAATTTCCTTTCTTCAAATAGGAATGGACACAGATCCTGTGCAGGCTTGGGTAATGGATCATCAATTTGGTAGACCTGTGACGGCCTACTGCAAAACATGAAAACTTGGTTAGATTCATTGATGTTAATGTTTTACTCAAAGCTTGGCTACATTTGTAAGTTAGAGAACATTAAATCAGCCCCAGGCACCCTAACTCCTAAGGTGTTCACACTGGCAAAGCACTTTGAGTGCCCAGATTCTGCAACTGGAGAGCTCCTGGTAATCCACCTCCACAAGCAGCATAAAGCTTGCTTCATCCCAGTTGAAAGACCCAGGTGTCAGTGTGGATTACGTGTTGCATTACTGCGCTGTGACTGGCCTCCAGAAATGTCCCATAATCCCCTGAAGTCAAGTGGCCACACTCCTAATTGTTTCGAACTCGGCTGCAGGCATGCAGATATCGCCTTTCAAAGCTCCGTGTCTGACATCCAGCATGCTTATCTGCTCTATGACAAAGCAAACCATTACTGTGGAACGTTGCTGCTGCCGAGGCAGGCATTTGTACCTGTGTGTGTGTGTTTGCATCAGAGGGATCTGCTGCTGTCTGAACTTACAAGATAGCATGTTAACACACTTTCTGGCCCCCAACACACACACACTCCCTTCACACATACACACAGTCACACCCGCCCCCATTTGAAAAGCAAGCTGCAGCCACTTGCAATGCAACTGAGCGCAGTGCACTGTGGTAGCTATCCCAATGTGCAAGAGCTGCTAATGTAGCATCGCACTGCACTTGCAGCTGACATTGTAAAAACATGGCAGCATTTTCCCTGCTGCCATCTCTGAAGACTGGTTTAACTCCCAGCACTCTACATTTGCAAGTGTTGCCAAGCCCTTATAAAAACACAGGTAAGGGACAATTTTTCATCAGTTGGCAGGTGCTTCAGAAAAGAATGTATGCTTGAAACATCTATTGACAAATCACACTGCCCACAACCATTCACTCAACCAACACTGAAAACCCACAGACCTTAGGTGAAGAATAAGAATTGGAAGTAAGTGTACAAATTAAGCCCGAAGAACCTCTTTTGTGGAGAAAGTCTGTGTGTACAGAGCCCACATGTCAATTTCAGTCTACAGAATGAAGATTTTATATGTGCAAATGTTTGAGTACAAGAATTAAAACTGGCTCCATGTGTCAAGTAAAAAGTGAGAATATACAAGATAAATAGTTCTTATGCACAAGTCAAGTTCTAGAAATTGACTTATTTAACACAGTAACCAGTTTCTTTAACCTTTTTTTATACAAAGTGACATTTTTATTTTTAGTACAGAAAATTCAAGTCAGAACTGTACCAGTCTGTTTCAATTGTACCATTGGAGTCCAACTCTGACCTCAGTTTAAAAAAAATATAACTGCTGTCCCTCAACATGTAAAGTATTTTTACCAGTAATTCATCAATACATTTCCTATATTTATTTCTTTTAAAAGTATTTTGAACTATAAAACAGTATTTGGAAAACAGAAGTTAAAATTTAGGACCAAATTTTTCTTTGAAGAACTGTACAAGAAGAATCCCTTTTTTTGTAATAAAAAGACTGCAAATAAAAGCAAAACTACACAGTTGGGTAAAACTAAGAAGTACTTCTTGCTACATAATGAAATGTTAGGAACAGTCACCAATAAACAGTTCTACTTCAAAAGAACAACTGAAGTACAGTATCTACAAACATGACATATAGTTAAAGAGACACAAAAACAAAAAACTGTTAGGAACACAGATTCAGAAGTGCAAAAACAAAAAAAGGAACTGATACAATGGAGTTTGATACAATGGGTACATAATCCTTGTAACCAAAAATAAACAATTGCTTATTTGTTAACAGTGACAACACTAACAATTATGGTACCTCCCTATAGGCTTTAATCAAAGCCCTAAAACTGTGACTGTTCTTACATTAAATACAAATCTATGTGAATGCTACACACTGAAGTACAATGCTTAAGAATTACCCTGCAAAATTGCACCAACATAAGCTTTCAATATTTACAGTCTCTAAAAGTGACAAACAGCATGCTAGACCTAGCTATTGACTCTCCCCATCTCTACTTAATCCAGGCCCAACAACCAAAAATTATTTCTCAACACACATTAAGTTCAGAGTGATCAGATACATTATGATGTTTAAATATTTGATCCATGCATAAAAACGAAAAACAATATCTTTGACAGACAAGCATTTATTTTATCAACAGTGGTCTGCCCTGTAGAGGAGTGCACTTCCTTTTGAGCTCACTCCCAAAATGTACCGTTCATAAAACCCACGTGATTACCCAATAGTCATGTCAACAGTGTGTTCAGAAATGGTCAGAACTGCAAGGTAGAATCACACTGTCCACAAGCATTCATTCATCACTCCATTTTGGAGATACGCCTCATTTGGGGAAAGGAAAAAAAAAAAAAAAAGGACATTCAAGTAAACATCAACAACCAAATACTTGGAAAAGATTTTTGTAAACTTGTCATTCTAAAGGGTTTTTGTTTCGCAGCATCACTACATTAATCTCTTATGAAAAAGTACAGCTACGTTATATCCCGTCCTGTTTTGTATAAAATCACACTGTAAAATACAAGTTCTTCTGATAAAGTGATCTCTCTCTTCCAGCTCACCTTGTGGATGTTTTTTTGTTCAGTGTATCAATCCCCTTCATGAAAAATCAATCATTTATCTCTCTATGGAGAGATAAATGGACAGAGTCCATGGGACAAAAAGAAAAGTGACTGTCTAGTTACATCTGTAGAAGAGTTTCACGACAAGTATCTATAGTGGGCCAGCTGGAATCCACAGGACTTTATTTTGTTCTTGATCAACAGTTGTCATAATCTGAGTGCAAATGCTTGAAAGGGCTCCTCCCTGGACAATACCTACAAAAATAAAACACACCACAATCATACACATCAGGCACTGGAAAAAGCAATTCTTAGCCAGGTATTTTCTTACCTAGTATTTATCAAGAGACCATGCATAAATTAACCACTTGGATATCTGGCAGATACATGAATGTGGGTAAAATAATAACAAGGATAAATAGAGCAGAGAGGTTACGTATTTAATATGCAGACTCTCCTGCTAACCCTTAAAATGACAAAGGAAAGCAGTCAGAGCCCTGGCCATAATCAGCTAAGACAACTGTTTTGTTGCGGAGTCCTTTGCTTGCTATTTTCAGAAGCATGTGTCAGAGTTTGTTCATTACCCCGAAAGATGGCCAGAATCCTATTATATCATAATAAACCGACACTGTTGAGCAATGGGTATTTCAAGGTTTAATATTTATATAGTAATACACACAGACACTATAGCTGCAGCAAGTAGATGCTGTTTACAAATATTTAAAACTAACTGTGTAGGGCTGAGCTAAACAGAACCACCATTGCTGCCACCACAAACTTATTGAGACAACTATGTTGGAGAGAGGGAGAGCCGGGGAAAGAAGCAAATAGCCATAAATACAACTTTAATAGTGTTTGTAGGCATGCCAAACTCAGACGAGGGTGGAATGCCAAGCAGAACAAGTTCAAAAGGCAAGGGACTTCTTGTTGAGAAATCCCTGGTATCTGTCCTGGAGTGCTCAGTCTCAAGAACTCACAGTTTTGCATCATGGTGTTACCCACTAAAATAAACTTCGCCCAAGACTCTCAAGCACAGGCAGTTAGGAACAGGAAATGGGAGTTAACCGAACTACTACTAATAATCCCAGAGCTTTGGCCTTGCCTGTACTGACACGATTCTTAAAGTCCTGCCTACTGTTCCTTGCCCTAGCAGTAGTTCAGCTGCAACGGCACTAGTGTAGGGGAAAAAACGTGTAGACAAGGGAGGGTAAACCACAGGAGCTTTAACACATTAAAGAGTGCCTTACGTGTCTTAACAGTTGTGCCTGAAAAAGCCTCTGTGACCACAGCTAACACCAGCCTAGAGTAATAGGAAAAAATAGCAAGAGGCAGACTTTTCCACTCTTCTCAGCTTAGAGAATTGAATATCACAAACAAAAATGTTTTCTAATGGACACAGCACATAGTGCCATACCAACCCCAGGAGAATTTGGAAGTAGAATGAGCTGACTCAAAAAAAGACAAAGGAGGCATTTAAAAGGCAATACAGAAGTGTGCAGTGTCTGAACTGAAGATGACTTGAATGGGCTATTAGAGCCAAAACAGTTGGCTACTGAAGCAGCCCCAGGTTTCAGACGTGTAGGTTTGCTGCACACCAGAGAGAAGAAGCTATTGTGTGCAAGATTACATATCACTCTATGCTTAAACTACACACTTTTCTCAGAATCTTGTCATGCCAGTTAAGCATTGAATCTTGGCTTGGAATTTTTAGTATGTCAAAAGTATAATTGTTTCAACACAGCTGTAACATCCAGGAACACTAAATTGAGGCACCCAAACTGCTAGGCACCGTACAGATAGCCCATGCCTCAAAGAACTTACACTTTAAGGCCCCTCATCAGGTGATGAGCTGCTGGTCACACATAGTTTGTTGCAGGACTGGGCCTCAATTAAGACAGCATGCAACAAGCGGGTGCAACACCCACACATAAAGGAGCTGAGGATAGCATGTGGTTATATAAAAACTAGTTATGTGCACATTTACAAGGTTCATGGAATACTTCTCTTATTAAATAAAGCTGGAAAGCTGCCATTGTGAATGATCTGTGACTTTTCTCAACATGTAATAGTAATACCTTCTTATGGAGAGACAGACCTGTCCCTGAAGATACTGTATATTGCATGTGTACGTAAAACCATTTCAGTAAAAATCACAGTAGAATTTCTTCTACATTAAAAGAAACATTAAGCGCTATGGCTCTATATAAGGGCTAGAAATTATTATTATTGTTATAAGGACTCATGCTTTGCTCCTAGACACCTTTTGTGTAATGTTGGGGCCATTCGCTTCTATAGTACTGAGATTTCAGCCCGAATGTTATGAGTTTATGCAGAAGAGTTTGGTGCACTGAAATGAGCAAAAGTATCCTTGAAGTACTCCAGCACTGTCTTGGGTAAAATATGTTTAAAAACACTCCTCAAATGTTCAGTGACTCATATTATCAACTATGCCGTTAAAACAGACTTCTGATATGATTATGTACAATGGTTCCATTCCAATGACAGTGTACTCCCCACTACTTAAACCCCACTGTAACATGTCATATCAATATGTATTATCCTAAAGCCATTAAATCCCAGTATGGCTTTCTTACATTACAACTCCGAAACACGCCACACTATAGCAAGAATAAAAAAAAAAAAAAAAAAAAAAAATCAATGCATGTTGTAATCTTATGACAACAGTCACATTATTCCCAGCAATAACACTTATACTTTATGTAGTTTCCGCATAATGCTCCCAACTCTGGGTCATTTGTGCCAAGCTATTTTGAGAGATGTCATTATACTATATAGAAGATACTCTGATTACTAAAACTCCATGTTATAGGCTAAGCAGTTGTGACTTTATTTATTATTATTATTATTTTTGAAAAAGAGGATATATTCTCTCTTTTAAAAGAATCAGAGCACAAACATGACCAGAACCAAGGGAAAGAAAAAAACCCCCAAAAACTACTATGTACCAACGGCTCTTCTGAAACACAGTTTAGGTGGATGACCTGCAACTGTGTTCTTACTGAAATGATGATTAAATACTAACCTGTGAAGTACTTGCTATATTCCTGTTCTATTTTTTGAGCTGTCTCAAATTGTTCTTTGGAATGTTTTTGTGTAACTTTGTCCCTCAGAAATATTGGGTCTTTTTGCTCTCTGTAAGGAAAAACAAAACAAAACATTTGTTTAACAGTTATTCTTTCAACTGATTCCAGATGAATTACATACAGTTATGGTAATGCCCAAGCCTCCGATTAATTTTCAGCCATACAGAGAGCGCCATCTGGAGATTCAGTGTAATATTACCAGTAATATAAGGTTTAAATAATATGCAAATCATATGAATTGTTGTAATAGAAAATACAGCATAACATTAGCAGAAATTCACTCAGACAGCAAAGAAAAACTCCTCCAATTTTTCCAGTTTTAAAGGCTATTTTCAGAAGTCTCAGATAATCCTACACTTTAAAAAACCAAACACACACTTCTTAGTCAAAGCAACACTAAAGAAACTGTTCTATCATAGGACTAAAAACGTAAATGCATTTATTAAACTTTGCAAATAAATAGGGACTCTTCTGATACAGATTGGGGGCAGAAAAAAAAACCCAGGGACAAGCTGTAAAGTCCTCTTCCAGATCAACATTTTTCCAGAATTCAGGAGCATTGAGATGCATGGATTTGGTTCACGCATATTTCTATAAAATGCTCTCTTAAGTATGAAAGAAAGATGTTTAGCTATCACGCTTTGGATACTGTAGCAATTGGGCTAGGTAGGTACAGAGCCTTAAAGCAAACAGAGATTCTTCCAGGGATTAGTGAGTAAAAGCAAGTTTTCTTTGAAATGGTAAAAAGCAGATAAAAATGGGAGATGGGTAAAAAGGAGATAGCCTGCCTTTGCAATGCTGAGCTAATACATCAAGCTTGGCCAGTGTTGTTGTTATTATAGACACTGCCCTAGTATTAGGGTAGTTTTCAAAAGCATCTAGTTGATCTAGGAGCACAGATCCTTCCGAAAATTAATGAGACCTGTGCTGAATCACTTAGGTACTTTTCAAAATCCTACTATTAAACTTCTGATGCCCAGGACAGGTACTCCCAATGCAAATGTGCTAATACACCTACTTTTGATAAGCACTGAGAAATCACAACTTCTTGTGTGACCAGTTCAATCTTTCACAATATTATTATATTTAACTTGGTTTTCAAAAACAGTAGCTGTAGGAGCTATTGACAAACTTTTCAGGAGAGTTCAACAGCAGAAGTTTCTTTATATTTCAAAAAAAATCTGGCCAAGAGCTAGTACAGTTTTACAGAATTTTACGACAGCTGATTCATTTTCTGGTTATATTTAAAAGATGGTGTTTTTTTATTTAAATAGATATGCTTCAAAATTCATGTTTGGGCCCTCATTAGCATCTAATCACTGTTTACTTCGAGACAAATAACTTAATATTAGGGATGTCAAGCAACTTAATAATCATTCAATTAAAAAAGTTGTGATTAATCATGATTAATCACATGATTAATCACGCTGTTAAACAATAGAAAACTATTTAAATATTTTTTGATATTTTTCTACATTTTCAAATATTTTGGTTTCAATTACTACACTGAATATGAAGTGTACAGTGCTCACTTTATATTTATTTTTGATTACAAATATTTGCATTGCAAAAAAGCCAAATAGTATTTTTCAATTCACCGAATACAAGTACTGTAGCGCACTCTTTATCTTGCAAGTTGAACTTAGAAATTTAGAATTACGTACAAAAAATAACTGCATTCAAAAATAAAACTTTACAGCCTAGAAAGTCCACTCAGTTCTAGTTCTTGTACAGCCAATTGCTCAAACAAATTTGTTTACATTTGCAGGACATAATGCTGCCCTCTCCTTGTTTACAATATCATCTGAAAGTGAGAACAGGCATTCGTATAGCACTGTTATTGCTGGCATTGCAAGATATTCATGTGCCAAATACGCTAAAGAGTCAATGTCTCTTCATGCTTCAACCGCCATTCCAGAGGATGTGTGTCCATGCTGATAACAGGTTATGCTAGGTAACAATCCAAAGCAATGAGGACCATTGCATGTTTGTTTTCATCATCCGAGTCTGATGCCACCAGCAGAAGGCTGATTCTCCTTTATGGAGGCATGGGTTCTATAGTTTCTGCATCAGAGTGTTGTGCTTTTAAGACTTCTGCAAGCATGTTCAATAGATTTTGGAAGGCACTTCAGATTCTTAAACCTTGGGTCGAGTGCTGTAGCTATCTTTAGAAATTTCACATTGGTACCTTCTTTGAATTTTGTTAAATCTGCAGTGAATGTGTTCTTAAAATGAACATGTGCTGAGTCATCATCAGAGACTGCAATAACATATGGCAGAATGCAGGTAAAACATCAGGAAACATACAATTCTCCCCCAAGGAGTTCAGTCATAAAATTTAACTAATGCATTATTTTTTTAACAAGAATCATCAGCACAGAAGTATGTCCCCTGGAATGGTGGCCAAAGCATGAAAGGGCATACAAATATGTAGAATATCTGGCATGTAAATACCTTGCAATGCCAGCAACAGAAGTACCATGCGAAAGGTGACATTGTAAATAAGAAGCAGGCAGATTATCTCCCGTAAATGTGAACAAACTTATTTATCTTAGTGATTGGCAGAACCAGAAGTAGGACTGAGTAGACTTGTAGGCTCTAAAGTTTTACACTGCTTTGTTTTTTACTGCAGTTATGTAACTGTCCTAAATATAAAGGGAAGGGTAACAACATTCATGTATGCAGTAATACAAAATCCCTCCTGGCCAGAGGCTTACCTGTAAGGGGTTAAGAAGCTTAAATAACCTAGTTGGCACCTGACCAGAAGGAGCAATGGGGAAAGAAGATACTTTCAAATCTGGGAGGGGAGGTACGAGAGAGATTTTGTTTGTATGTCTCTTGAGCCAGAGAGGGACCAGGCAGATTACATAACAAGTAAGTAAAGCAAAAAAATGCATTGGGTTATCTTTTGTTTTAGCTTGTGAATTTTCCCTGTGGTAAGAGGGAAGTTTATTCCGTTTTTTTGTAACTTTGAAACTAAGCCTAGAGGGGACTTCTCTTTATTTTAAATCTTATTTCTCTGTAAAATTACCTTCCATCTTGATTTTCAAGAGGTGATTCTTTTACTTTTTTTAAATAAAATTCTTCATTTAAAAACCTGATTGATTTTCAGTGTCCTAAAAACCCAGGGGTTTGGTCTGTCCTCACCAGTACCAATTGGTGAGGATATTATTCTCAAGCTTCCCCAGGAAAGATGTAGAGCTTTGGGGGGATATTTTGGAGGAATAGGAACTCCAAGTGCTCCTTTCCCTGAATTTTTGTCTAAATCACTTGGTGGTAGCAGCATACTGTTCAAGGACAAGAAGGAAGTTGTGCCTTGGGGAAGTTTTAACTTAAGCTGGTAGAAATAAGATTAGGGGGTCTTTCATGAGGGTCTCCACATCTGTACCTCAGAGTTCAGAATGGGGAGGGAACCCTGACAGTAACAAACAAAACCTACATTTGTAAGTTGCACTTTTGTGATAAAGAGATTGTACTACGGAACTTCCATGTGGTGAACTGAAATATACTATTTCTTTCATCATTTTTAGAGTACAAATACTGTAATAAAATAATAATATAAAGTGAGCATGCTACATTTCATATTCTGTGTTGTAACTGAAATCAATATATTTGAAAATGTAGAAAAAACATCCAAAATATTTAACAAATGGAAATTGGTATTTTATTGTTTAAACACAATTTTTTAAATCACAATTAATTTGAGTTAATCATGTGAGTTAAATATGACTAATCAACAGCACTACTTAATATACTTTATATAAAAACATGGAAAGTTACAGAAGTCTCTATTTTATCCCTCTGTTGCATAGGGATAAGTCTACCTACCTCACAAGAGAGTTGCAAGGCTTAACTGATTCACATTTACAAAGATTTTCTGAGATACTACATCACTTACTTGATTTGCTTAGCGTTTTTGTACCGAATGAAGATGACAATAGGGTAGATATGAACACTGTGGAGCCGTTCAATGGCATGAGGAGCAATGTCCAATAGACAATGACAGTCCTAAAACCAAATATTGGGGTAGAAAGCATCAGAAAACTTACAAGGCCCCTATTAATCCCCCAGTGAAACCACAATAACGAAACAGAATTTCTGTTTTATACTTATATGACAGGCCATTAAGTATATTTTCAACACCTTTTTCACACAAAATATGCTGTGGCAGTAACTACAAAGTGTGTTGTATGTAAGAGATTTATCAATCCTTAAGATGACAAAAACAGATGAAACATTAAATCTCATTTAGAGTAAAAAAAAATGTATTAATAGAGCAGGCATTTGAGGATATTTATATTAAATTGAAAGTTTTGCTTAAAACTGATGTAATCAATTAATCTCAAACCTACTACGATAAAGGATTTATGCGGTCATTCATTTTTGTCTTTAAGAGATGAATAGTTTGTCATCTCTCTTAACTAGACCAAACATGCATCTCTACTCCTGAAGCAGTAAAAGTATCTATCCGGTTTGACAGAACACATTTTAATTCTGTTAAAGTCAGTTACAGGTTCCTTTCTTGCCGTGTTTATGCACTGGCAAATTTCATGCAATCTGAGCAGGGTCAAGAAACAAAGTACTTAAATTTTTTTTAAAAAAATAAAAGGTTAATTCAAACTATGCAATGCACAGAATTTCTATCTTTAACTAATATTAAGATGACTTAAAGAACCACTAACACAACCAGTTTCTCTACATTGATGATTATAAGAAAGTCTTTAAAACAGTGACATGATAAAACAAGGTAACTGCATTTATATGAAATTACCTTGTTTTTCCTCAATAAGAAAATGCTCTGGGAACAATTCTTTGGTAATCTTTTGAAACAGAACAATATCAGTACTAGTACAATTTTTTTTTGGAAACACAGTATATAATAATTATCTGTAAATTTTACAGTGAACTGGAGAGTGAGACAAGATACCATAAAGAGACAATCACCTTCTCTGTTATCTCCTTTATTGAAGCTACCGTTGTCACATCAAAATGTCCACTCCTTCGTTTGTAATCTATAAACAAACAGTCTTTCACTCCCCGTTCGATGGCTTGTTGGGAAGCTTTCATCACTTCTGTTTCAGAGAACAAAAATAGATACTTTGTTCATTTATATTTCTTAATCACAGAATAAGATTCACAGGATATTCTACAGAATTTCACAGTCCTGCTTTTTCCTCCCCCTCATAGAATCTTTGTGCTACCCTTTAATCCAGATGTTAGGCCAGATGATTGTATTATTTCTATAAATACAAACAAACATTTCATGGCGAAACACACAAAATTGTTCTCATTCCTTGTACACTTACCAAGGGGACACCTGCAAAATTTCCCAGGAGATTCTTTCACTAGCATGTCCTTGACAGCATCAGGTAATGGTCCTAGAATGAGTACAGGCCTGGGAGAGGTACAATCTACCTTCTGTACACGCTGATAAGCCAGATTCACAGAATCTAAAAAGAGTAACAAAAAAGTCACTTATGTACAGTTTAAATTTTTTTTGCAATATTGTTCAGATAACTAAAGGACACACAATTAATTACGAAAGGTTTGAACGCAAATCTTTGGCAATGGACACAGGGCCTGTAGTCCCGTTATAAGAAGTTGGAATTAAAGGATTTAAATCATGCTGCTAGCATAAACGTCTAAAGGGTTTTTTTTGTTTGTTTGTTTGTGTTTGGTTTTTTTTTTTTGGGGGGGGGGTAAACTCTGCGCAATAGGTTAAATTTCAATATTCATACATCAGGGGATGGACTTTTTCTTTTTAAGTTAAGAAATTACAAGCATTAATTTGAGATGATGATCAGGCTTGTTATTTAATGCCTATGTTGATGCCTAAGAACAATGAGTGTCATAGGATACAGATGATTCTCCAGTGTTTATATGCAGACCAACCAGAAAACCACACTTCTCTCAGCTGTTTTTCCATAGCCTTAAGAAAGCTGAACAAAGGCACTTGCCATCCAAGAAAGGAATGGAGTCTGTACTGATTGTATCGAGAGCCAGTAAATCTTTTCCATCTTTGGAACCACTACGCTTGTGTTTATGCTTTCTTCTAAAGAATGATCTTCGAGCTGCTGCTGACAAAGTTTTAGTGGAGCTGTTTTCATCTTTAGCCTCAGACATACTGTGTCTCCTATAGAACTCCTGGTCCATCCTAGTGAAATTGATTGAATAATTATATTCAGGTTAGCACAAACACGTAGAGATTTTAAGAGCCATTCTTCACAAAAGAAAAAATCAAACATCACTAAGGAAAACTTGTCTAGGACAATTGCTAAATGATCTGAAGCAGCATCAACAGAATATTCATAATCTGAGAAGCTACCTGAAACTACTGTTGATCAACATTGGAAGAATATATCCCATGAATTACATATCTTAAGTCTGACTTTCTGGGCTTTTCTTTAGGGACACTAGAATGTGAGTAAATATTATAGCGCTGGAAAGAGCTTGACAAGTTCTGGCTGAGAATTTCGGTTTGTGCTTTTTTAAAAAAAAACAAAAACAAAACAAAACAAAAAAAAAAACAAAAAAAAAAAACAGCAATCAAAGGTAATCAGGCCCCTAATTCCCAGTGAAAGTCAATCTCCTCCTAGACAGACAGAATGGAAGGTACCACACTTTTGGTTATAAGATGCAGCACACTGTATTGCCATTATTGCTTCTGCCAACTAGGTGACTAGTTTTGTTTAACATTCTAACACAAAATTACTATCATGCAGTTGTATTTAAAATGGAAGCAAACTTACTGTATATACAGTAGGTATCTTTCTGTCTGCAAAACTGAGTCAGTTCCTTCTTACTTATCTCACAGGAACAGTCAGAGGATAATTAAGTCTATACTGTGCTTTCAAAATGTTATGTAACAGCTAACCTACATATTAGCATAGTTTCTATTGTCAAGAATTGCTCACAAGTTCTTATGAGGAAAGGAGAGAAAGGAAGGGCAGAAACAGCAGTGGTCTTAAAAGGTGAGACTGTTTGCCTGCTGAGTGATACTGAATGTGACTGCACTAAACAGCTAAAAATTTAATGGCTGAAGAAAGATCATATTCTGCCCTTGATGTTGATGAATATTTCCCTTCGGTAACAGTGGATTGTTTTGGGTACAGAGTCCTCAATTTACACAGATCATAATTCAAAATGGAATGGCTCTGTCTAAAAACTGAGTCTGACACCCCAGTTTAGATGATATTTCTGTGTAAAGTCACTTAGGTTACTCTCTGACTCTTCTTTCACAGCACAGTACTGTGTATCCTTTCCACTTTTAGGAGGTTACTATTAGCAGCACTAAAAATGACTTGACAGAACATCTTATTTAATTATATGTTATTAAAACCTGCCACCCCTAAAATAACGCTTCTAGGAAACTAATATCTCACGGGAATCACTCAGCTTTGAGGACTCAAACAAGGTACTTTTTTGTTTATAGCTCATCATTCAGGAACTTTAAGAAGCAATTTGTCACTGAGGTCACTTACATATATTTGCTGGGAATCTGTCCTCTCTCTAGCTTTTGAGCGTTCTCATCCAGCTGCCAAGCCATCCAGCAACCAAAGTTCCCCTGTGGTAGAGTATCATCAACATACAAAATGTCATCCTTCTTAAAGTTTAAATCTTGCTCCACCTCTGCCAGCCGATCATAAAGTGCTCTGCAAAGAGAGACAAATAGACTATAACTGAAGCTCCACCATCTCAAGTGAAGCAAGCGGTGTAGATATTTAGGAAAATAAATAACTCTACTGGAGTTGGTCTCTAACATTCCAAATGCCCGTGTACTCATGGTGAAGTACGCAGTTACACCTGAGATTCAGGGTGGACATGTTCAGCAACAGCAAAGAATCAAGGGCTAGCTGAGATATGGCATTGTGCTTTGAATTTCCAACATAAGCCGAAAGACTGACTTGCTGCCTCTCTGACCCCCTTGCATACAATGGTCAGCATACTATCCCAGCAGCTTTGTATGGTCTTTTACCTTTAAAATTATTTGCAACTACTTGTGATTCTTGCTGCAAAATAGTTAGGACACTAAGTTATTGAACAATGGACATGTGAATACCTGATATAGAATCCATCTCCAGGTAACTCTTTAATCTTGTTGAATTCTTCTATTCTGTGCTGAGTCTTTACTCTGATATTTTCTCCTGGCTTCATCATTTCAAGGTAGGCTTCCTCAGCTGTTTTATTTCGCATATCAACAGATCCATACTGTAAAATACAGAAAAACCCAGAACTCATGAGGTCTCAGAGCTGATGTTGTGTCTTAATAGATTATAGGATTAGAGTGGAGCCCAAGGAAGCATGTGAAGTGGGAATTTGGTTCTCCCAATGGCAGGTATGTGTGTAAAAGGAAAAATCACCACAGTATGACACACTAGTGTAGGCCCCAGTTAAAAGGTCCGGTACTGAGAGAGAGAGAGAGAGGATTTAAAAAAATCCCAGAAAAAAGTGGATAGCATGTACACAAGGGAAAAAGCCACCATATTCCCTTAGCTGTCTGGACACAAAAGCAGAAAAAAAAAATCACAAGATTCCAAGAAGATCTTATTTACTATTCCTAGAGAGGCAAGGCGGGTGAGGTAGGCCTGATCTACGCTACAGGGTTAGGTCAATGTAAGCCACCTTACATCGACCTAGCTTTGGAAACGTCTTCGCTTAAATTTGGCTCCCACCGGCATCAGTGTATCTCTACGCTGATTGTAACACCGCCTCCCTGAGCATCATAGAGTCATGATTGATGTAATTAGGTCGACACAGTGTCAGTGTAGACCAGGAGTCTCAAACTCGCGGCCTGCAGGCTATTTGCGGCCTGTGAACTTCCTCAATGTGGCCCATGGGGCCCCAGCAGTTTTGGGGCCGAGTCTCTCCCTTGGCCCCAAGTGCTGCTCCCAGGCACTCCCCTCCCACAGGCGATTTAAAATGTCCCGGGTCCCAGCACCGCAGCAGAGTTGAGTGGCGTTTGCCTGCTCACTCCACATGTCTGCCCGCCTCTCCCTGCAGCCCTGGGGCAGGGTGGAACTGTGCCTCTGTGTGCTCCCCCCACCCCGAGTGCCCCTGTGAGCAATGGGAATCTGCGATGGCGATGCCTGGGGGCAGCAGAACGTGGAGGCCCCCTGGCCCTCCCTGCCCTGGAGCCCCAGGTAAGTGCCACACCTGCCCTGACCCTCTCCCAGAGCCTGCACCCCCACCTTTTCCCACACACCCCCTCCCCAGCTCAAACTCCCTTCCCTCATAATCCAGTCCCTAAACTCCCTCCCAGAGCCTGCACCCCTCCCACTACTCAAGCCTGCAACCCCACCTCCTCCTCCTACACCCCTACCCCACCCCAGAGCCTGCACCCAGCACCCAAGCTCCATCCCAGAGCCTGCACCCCAATCTCCTACCCCAGACCTTCTCCCCCACTCAATCTCCCTCCCAGAGCCTCCTAGAGTTTTGGGGGGCATGAATGGTGTTACTGGCCCACTGGGAGGATTTGAGGACTAGCACTGGCCCTAAGATAAATTGAGTTTGAGACCCCTGATGTAGACAGTGTGTTGCTTATGTCAACTGTTCTGACTTTTGGGAGCCATCCCACAAAGCGCTGGCTGTATGCATACACAGTGAAGTTGACATAATCTTGTAGACATGGCTCTAATCTCTTTTATTGTACCAACTTCGGTTGGTGAGAGAGACAAGCTTTTGAACTACACAGAGTTCTTCAGATCTGGGAGAGGTACTCCTAGAGTCACAGCAAAATGCAGGGTGGAGCAGAGTGTTAGCATAAGGCTTAGTGGCCAGTTAACACCTCTGCAGTCAGAGGACAAAGTGAAGGGGTTAGTGGGGTACAGATTGTTGTAATATACAACAAATCCAATGTCTCTGTTCAGTCCATGATTTTTGTTTTAGGATTCCTAGGCAGATCAAGTGGTCTGAATCGAAGTGTAAACTTAAAAACAAACCCTGCACACCTCTTACATGAAGACCAGTATCCAGGAGTAAGCGGATACAATGGAAACATCTACCAAAGTACTCAGATGGACTCCATCACGGTAGTATCTGGGCATCTCACAAACAATGTATTTATCCTCCCAACACCCTTGTCAAGTAGGGAAATATTCCCATTGCACAGTTGGAAAAACAAGGCACAGAAAGATTAAGGGGTAGCCCAAGGTCACCAGGGCAATCTGTGGTACAAGACCAACCTTCTCTGTACCACGAACCCTCCCTTCTTCTTGCCCTCCCGCCCCCGATGGGGAGAGGGCTTGCGGTCCATAGAGGCTATTGTATCCCATCTACAGAGTCTGGGCTCAAGATTTCCCACCTAAAGTCTACTACCCTCTAGAGCAGTAATTCTCAACTCCTAGTACACCAACACTGGTGCTTCAGGCT
Organism: Dermatemys mawii; assembly: GCA_007922305.1. Classification (NCBI taxonomy): domain Eukaryota; kingdom Metazoa; phylum Chordata; order Testudines; family Dermatemydidae; genus Dermatemys; species Dermatemys mawii. Next base: position 39,356,066 of record ML677335.1, on the reverse strand, counting down.
TGTGTGTGGTTTGTACTCTAAACTCCCTGTCTTTAGCAAAGATAAGCTTCCATGTACTGTCAGTGATTGCCAACTATTTAACTGTGAAAGTTAAAATCAAAGCCCTGTGCCCTCAGGGGTATATTGGGCCCAAACTATGGGGCAGGGTCCCCAGAATCATGAGATATTCCCTCCCCTCCTCAACAGTCTCTTCCAATCAGCACAGAGTTCTTTGTGCAATTTAGGGCAGGTCTACACTACCCGCCGCTTCGGCGGGTAGAAATCCATTTATTACGTCTCGTCTAGCGTGCTGCAGATTTTTATACTGACAAGGAGTAAGTGCAGTGTAGGTCATGAGACAGGTTTTATTCTGGGAAGTGGATGACTCTCCTCTGAGAGCAGCCTGAGATCTTCTCTGCACTGAGAGTTTGTCCTAATTACAGCCGTATGTGTGGCTGTACCACTGCAAACCCCTACTGCAGACAGAGGAAACTGCTAACTGTGGCTTACAGCAGTTTAGCACATCTACACTAGGAATTATACAGAGAGCTGAAAAAGAGATTAATTTCTGATAATGATAATTTCACATTTCCCAGCAGCTAGTTGCCTCAACACCTTATCCCACTTGCCATTGCAGCCAACAATGAAAAATAAGCACATTTCTGCTAAAATGATCACCTGTGAAATAGTTCCTGTTGGCATTTAAACACTTATGAGACTTACGTCTTAACACACCATTCAAATGATGGGGACAATTCACAGATCTCAGAATTATTGTTTCAGACAGACTCAGGGTTCTCATACAGTCACTTAGACATTGTTAATGCTTGGGAGGGCTGTCCATCTGCACTAAGTTTTTCAGGGTTACTGACACTGGTGGAAATGAACTGGTCTTAGTAGGGGGAAATTTTATCATGTGCCCCTAGCGTAAGCAAGACCTAACATGAAGTGGAGAAAAGAATGCTTCAGGACAGAAACCTAAAAGAGAACAATGTAGTTCCTATGGACAACAGCATGTAGCTATCAAACCTGCCAGAAAGTGTCCTGCTGTAAGGGATTTAGTAACAATCATCAATTTGTTGGACTGCCATCAGACATGCTCTCAAGCTACATTCTTTTTAAAAAATTTGAAACGTCAGAAGGGAATATGTCTTCTATATTTTGTATTGTCACAGTTTACCTCAAGGATCATGTCTCCCATTACTAGTCCATCAGGCCCTTTTGCTGGGCTGTCATCTTCTACATCAGACACAAATATTCCATGCAGGTTTCCACCACATATCTGGATTCCAAGCTCCACTTGAGATTTTCTAATGACAACATTTCTTGGTTCAGGGGTCCTCTTGTTTGTGTCCACAGGGACCCTTTTTGATAGCAATTTGAAAAAAGTATATTAGCTGCTCTCATTTACACTTCAAGTGCAACTAGTCATCTGAACAAAAGCAGTCTATTTCCCTCTTTATTACAGCTCTACGACATAAGCATCCCATTTTTAACTTAAACTTCTGATATTGTTCTTAATTAAACTAATCTTGTTGCTACATTTGTATTTGAAGTGCTTCTGCAAGAAATAAGGAAATTGTTTTTTTTCATGCCATGTGCTCCTGTCTACTGAAAAATGTCAGTGCACTTCAGGAAGCATGTTTCATTTTATGGTTTGTTCTCCCCCCTTCCCCCCGCTTTTTTTTTGGAAAGCAGAAAATGACATCGTCAGACTATTTACCTCATGGAATTCCGGGGACTAGTTGTAGGTGTGGTTTGTTTTGATGGAGGTGTCATAGTTCCTTCATCCTGCTCACTCACAGTATCAATTATGGAATGATTGTCGGGGGTTGCAGCTCCACTGCCTTGAGGAGTGGAATGATTGCTCACTGGTTCTAAGCGAGAACTAAACAGAGAGCGAGCGAGGGCGTAAAACACACTGATTAAATGTTAACACTCCAACAAATACCAAACTAACTTCAGACATCAAGGAACATTCATAGATACTGGTTTTTCCTGGAATTTCAATCTGGGCTAGAATCAAGTTGAAATCAACTGAAAAAAAAATAAATCACAAAATAGTGTAGCAAACGGTATAAGCCTTCTAAATTTCTTTCTAGGCAAATTTGCATTAGTGTTATAGCTAATGTCTTTGGGTTCTGTTCTGCAAGACTTCTTTGTGCAGACCTCTCAGTTAGGTCCTTGGTTTCTACAAGGAACTATACTCCTCACTAATATATTTTTGCTTTTAATTGCTATCTAAATAAATAATTGGAATTGCTCTGGGAATGTCTTTTCATGTCTACACCGGGAATATCATTTAAGGCATCTCAACAGCCTCATGGAAATGCAAGCACTGTCATAAATGAACATTATGAAAGTGAAAGCCAGTTCAGTTTTAAAGTGTGATCATGTCTCAGAAGACTATTAGTAATTTAACTGAAGTGGGATTGGCTTTCAAATACTTTTTTGGGAATCCTCTGACATGTAAATGCTTACAAGTTTTTATAAAAATACTAAGAGCTGTTAAGATCCCAAATCAGACCTGGCTGCACCTTCACCAGACCCCCTTAAAGGCAGCTGCAGTGTCTTGAAATGTAGTATCTGCACATACAAAAGCCATTTGCAGTTTTGGTAACTTTAAATCGGCGATTCTCAAACTTGTGGGGGTGGTGGCCCTTTTTCTCATCCCCGCGGGCCGCCGCAACCCATGTCTCCACCGAAATGCCACCGAGCTGAACGCTTCCGGTTTTGGCGGCATTTTGGAGGACATGCCAAGTGCTTCACAGTGTCCGCCGAAAAGCCGCTGAAGCCGGAAACTTTCACTTCGGCGGCTTTTCAGGCAGACACTTTGAAGCGTACGGCTTGTCTGTCAAAATGCCCCGAAAGTGAAAGTGTTCGGCTCAGCGGCATTTCAGCGGCGCAGGGAGCGCGCGACCCCCCAGGGGGTCACGACCTCCAGTTTCAGAACTGCTGCTGTAAAATGGTCATGTAGAACTCAATATGCAGACTGGCCTTCGTACATTTCAACATGCGACATGAAGGTACTTATGGAAGCTCTGAAGAGCACATTTAAAAATTACAAAATATTATTTACAAATCAATTTCTGCTTTCCTTACCTCCCAAGAACTGAAAATCAGGACTCTGTGGGTAAGTCCACATAGCTGTTGGGAGTTGGTCTCACTATTGCTATTTTGCAGGGCTCAAACTAGCATACTAAAAATAGGAATGCAGATGTTCCAGATTGGGCTCGATCTTGGACTCTGAGGCCTACGGAAGGTGTCAGGGGGAAGAAGGGGGCTTCAAAACCCGATCCCAAATGTCACTGCAACATCAACACAGCAATTTTTAGCATGCTAACCCAAGCTCTGCTAGCATGAGTCTGCAAGAGTCACTCCCAGCAGCTGTGTAGAGTTACCTAGCTAGCATTTATACTGAGGGCTTGTATCCACATGCTGGGGGACTGAGGCACGGTGATTGATGCTTTAGCGGTCGGTCTATTTAGCAGGTCTAGTGAAAACCCTCTAAACTGACTGCAGATCACTCTTCTATCGACTCTTGTACTCCACTGGATTGAGGAAAGTAAGGGGATCATAGTGTGGACCCCGCGGTAAATAGATCTAAGCTACGTCAACTTGAGTTACGCTATTCATGTCACTCAAATTGCATAGTTTAGATCAACTTTTCCCTGTAGTGTAGACAAGGCCTGAGCATATCACAGTACACGCCTGCTATGAGCAGAGAACATCAGTAACAACTAAAGCTGACCATGGAATGTGGCTGCTTAAATATTGAGGGTGTCATTAACTTGTTTTTTTCCCTCTTAAGAACATAACAGTTCACCTCTGTGAATGTTCAGGTAGCCTCTCCAGAGGCTAGATTTCTGCCTTCCTCCCCCTTTTTGCTTCAACTAGCATGTTTCTAAAGATCCAAGTGGATTCTTACAGAAACAAACAGTCCCTTATTTTTTTATATGTAGTCCGGTATACTTTAGACAGAAGTCCCCTTTTCAAAAGCCAGTAGATTCTTCCCCCGGCATCTGAGAAAATTCTTTGAAAAGCCTATATAGAATTCCACAGACTTGGTGAGGGGGAGGAAAAAAAAAAAAAAAAACCAAACACCTTCAGTACTCTTTTAACAAAGTGTCAATGCGAGTAGCACTCCTACAGCAAACAAATGTGTGATTACTGTGGTAGAAAAGAACATATTTTTGTTTTTAGTTTCATGTTTCTGAAAAGTTGTTTTCTTTTTTAGTCTTAAACAAAAATAAATGAAAACAAGTGCCTTAGTTTAAAAATGGATGCTGTTCACGTTGTTTTTTCTAAGCACTCATATTTTTTAATCAAAACATCTTTAATAGTCTCAGTTTAGAATGTTTTTAATATCCTGATAAATGACAGACCAGACAATAGCATTTTCAGGGTCTAGCTATTTTTACCTCGATCGTGAGTGATTGCCAAGTTGATACATATGGGGGTTGTACTGAGCCAGAATAGTAATGGTGTCACATTGCTGTCCAATGATCAGTCGAGCCTGCTGCTCTGTTGCATTTCTGAGATTTATTCCATTAAACTAGAATGAATAAACATAAGCCATTAGACATCCAATTTTCAAAGGAACCCGGCAAAATCATTACAGAACTTGCATCATCCTGATTTGTTAATGCTGCTTTGTGAAATATGAGTGTCTCAACCTGTGGGAGTGCTACGAGGTGGTTGTCTGAAGAAGAGGGAGAAAGAGTGACTATAGAATTATTGATTTTTATTTTACTATTTAATTACTCCTTTGGAGGAATCAATGCAACTTTAAAATTTGACAATTTGATGACAATCCTGAAATGCTTTTCTTTTTGGATGACAGATAGCATTCTACTGACGTCCTGCACAGATTGCGAAATAGCACCTAAAGTTGTTTTTTCTTTGAATATTTGCTAGTTCACAATACACCATGATAAATAGGGTTGCCAACCTTCCAGGATTGGCCTGGAGTCTCCAAGAATTAAAGATTATGTCGTGTGACGAAATCATCAGGAATACATCCAACCAGAATTGGCAACCCTATTGATAAATGATTTTAAGTACAGATGGGTTCAAAACACAAACTTTGGATCCAGCTATGAATTTCAAACACCAGGTTTACGGTGGTTTGGCTCCAGGGTTTTGCCTCAGGTACATCTATCTTCTACAAATATTGCAGCAGAAAACTTGTGCCTTCTACACAGCCATCGTCAAAGCAGCATTATCCTTTATACAAGGCACATTTAGTGAAGTAAAAACTGATGAATAATTGTGATGAAACTTTTATATAAAGGTAAAGAATTATTATGATCTAGAATATCCCTGTTATTGTACCATTTATATTTTGAGAGAGAGGTTCTCATTCACAAGGCATTTTGTATTATTTTTATACTCACACAACTGCATTTGTTTACTAAATAGTAGAAATGTTAAGCAAACAAAATTACCTCCAGTAACTGATCACCATATTCAAGGCCAGCTTGATGGGCAATGCTCCCACCAGTTACTTTAGACACAAATATCCCACCGTTTTCTCCGCTCACAATGGAAATCCCTAGTGGCTCAGAACCCTTTTGCACTTTAACATGGCGCGGTTCTTCCATGTACGGCCTTTAAGAGGAAATTGTTAAAAATCGATTTGAACAAAATGGCACTTGAAGCATATTTAAAAGGGACATGCACTATGCATCTGAAGTGGAATATTAAGATTGGTTTAAAAAGCTATTAAAAATATTGTAAAGGGCCTATGCATTCCTTAAACACCATGCAATGTACAGTGGTGGAACTAAATGTATATCAGATACACAATTCTAGATAAATGCACAAAAAAAGTTATGGCAAACATGAATTTTAAATACTAGGATGATGAAAAAGGTAGGAAATAAACCTCTACATTCATATTATATAAAAGTAAACCACTATATATAATATGCAATTTACAAACCATATTCCAGAAAGGTGTCCTACAGTTTATAAATGCTGGGAATCTTAATATCAGTGAAAATAAACATTGTAAATAATAATGTGGTGAACCAAGAGAAGCCAATACACAATATCAGTTTTATACTTGTATGCAGGGAAACGCAAATTAGTAATGAAAATTAAGCAGCTGCAAACTCAAGCTTTAATACAGCAGTTTGCATGGTTGCATTACAATTACCATGCAAATTCTCCTTGAGGGAAATTATCCAAACATGTAAAATAGCACAAGGTACGCAATGCTGCTTGAGAAGGACAACCTTATATCAGGCCAACCTCAAACTCCTTAGTGATGAGAACCTAGGCCTAGGAGCCAGAGGGATTCTCAGAAAAGACCTATTACGGAACAGATATCTGAAAGATGCAGAAAATGTGAGAAGAAAAGAACACTTAGACACACAATAGTAACAGACCTAATACGAATAATGAGAATACTCTATCCACATTATTTCAGAAGGAAAGCCTCGTGCAGTTTTCTGCCCATCATTTCCCCCATTTACAGTCCTGTTATTGGATGTGTATGTCTGTTTCTTGTTGAATAGCAGTGTTATAAAATGTGAGGTAAGGTAAGTAAGTCTCTCTATGAGATTCCTAGCAGAAGGTGCAATTTCCTTACTCCAAAAGGCAGAACAAATCACAACTGCCTATAATTTTTAATGTGGCGGCCAATTCTAACCCCTTCAAAATGGCAGATCAAGACACTCTCCTGTACCACTGGGGGCTTTCATGGTACATGCAAATAGAAACATTAACCTTCTAGAGCAGCAATTCTCAACCTACAACCTTACGCCCCAATCAGCAGTGTGTGGCTGTGGCCCCCATAACACAGAGAGCTGCATTTGTGGTCCACAATGGTAAATAGGTTGAGAACCACTGTTCTAGAGAGTGCTTATAAAATGGTGCTGCCAGCTCCCTGGGTAAAATTTATGGAATACAGCCATAAATGTTGTTGTAAAAACAAAGGGAAAAGAAGTCCACCTTGTTCTCCCATCTTCCCCGTTTCCAAAGCACCCATGTGATTGACAGACAGTTTTGGAAAGGGAAAAGATGGGAGAACAAAGTGGACTTCTTTTACCTTTGCTTTTACAACAACATTTATGGTTGTATTCTCTCTTTCAACATGTATTATTATAAGTAGGGTGACCAAATAGCAAATATGAAAAATCAGAACAGGGTGTGTGTGGAGAGGAAGGAGGGCTGGTTAGTAGAAGCCTATGTAAGAAAGAGACCCCAAAATTGGGACTGTGCCTATTAAAATCGGAACATCTGGTCACCCTAATTACAAGCACACTTAGTCTACTTTAAACCAAAATCTAAATGTTCTTTTATATACTGTTATATTGATTATTAATGTTATTAATCAAAAATGTAAACACTTTATTGATGCTGTAACATTTACTTTATGTGGTTAGAAGAATGTTTTAAACTGATTGCTTCTTTTTGGTTTGCTTTTAAAGGTTAAATTATTTTTCATTATCATAGTAATTAGTGTTGATATTTTTAGTCTGTATCATCTCACCTTGAAAAAGTTATGGCGAGTTAAGATTTTTGGGGAATTAGGGGGATGACTAAGTCTTCTAAAGCACACAAAATTTTTAGAAAAGTCCCATTTATTGAGGACATCAGCTGTCCTCAGTAGGAATGCTTTCATGAACTGGGATCATAATGTGAAAAGTAAAAACAGCCACCTTCTCACTCAGCAGATCCTCACTCTCTGTGTCTGCTCTTTTCACACAAACCCAGCACAGCCAAAATGGTTAAATGCGAGTGAGATTTTACTCTGGTTTGTACATCAACAGAATTCTTTACATTCCAAGCACTTACACCTGCATAACCCCATTGACAGGAATATGAGGTTACACAGGTGTCACTGAACACATCATTTGTGCTGCCAAAAGCACTCTCTCCATTAGTTATGTGCAACAAGGGGAAAAACCCAGCTTGATCTTCCGATTCAATGGTAAGCCTGCAGGGCTGACCATTAGCAGAAAGCATCTTTTTACTTGAAAACTGAATACAGCTGTGCTAATCAGGGTGAATTAATAAATAAAGCTCCATAATGTGCTTCTACAATCACTTTCAAAACAGCAGTGTACAGTACAATATATACATAGTGGAATAAAAATCACTGAAATATCTTATTGAAACCTAATAAAATTTTGTGCAAGATGTAAGAATTACTTTAGTATTTTTATATAGAATGCCCCCATTATTGGATTATTTATATTTTGAGGGCCAAGTTGCTATTTATATAATCAGGGGTCTTAAAGTGCATATAAATGTAATTTACTCCCACATCAAGGTTTCTCTATTTTGCCAAAAAGGGCGTAAAGAGGCCTTAGTATTAATGAAAATCTGTCCCTTAGAGTCACTGGTTTGTTGTTTGATATTCTGAGTTTATGTAAACTCTGACAAATGCAGAGGTAGCACTTTTACAATAAAAGCAAAACCAGAGGTCCAAAATTAATTAGCACAAGCTGAATGTGTATTATAAGATACAGGGATGTGATGTCAAAGAAAACCTACATTATATTAAAAACCCAACATACTTAGGCACCAAACCTGCAAACGCTCAACACTTAACCTTGCTACTGTGAATAATCCCATTAAAATAATTGGAACTACTCATGCTAGTAAAGTTAAGAATGTACAAACATGTTTGCAGGATCAGGGCCATGGTCCTGAATTTAAATCTTATTGAAGAGATCTGCTTGGACTGAATCCTGCCAAATCACAGCAAATATAAATGATTGTTAGGTCTGATGGCCAGTGGCGTTAAAAAGCTTAGCATTAACCACAAACTACTTTTAGGGTCTTCATTTTGTTTTGACTCCTAGTGAAGAGAGTCCACCAGGGACTGACATCTGAGCAAGCCTACCAGGAGGAGGAGCAATCCAGTTTAGGAGCTGTACCTGTTTGGTGAGGCCATTAATCTAACAGAAAATACCCTACCGCACACATCAGTCTCAGTTTCTGGAAGCTTTACCACCACCCTAGAACGTCTGAAGGAAGAGTATGTTACATAAGCTTCTTTCAGAACACATATGTCATCGTCATCATCATCATCATCATCATCATCATCATAGAAAGGGAAAAAGGACTTACAGTACACCTCAACATGTATAATATACTCCTGATTCTGCAAAGCCAATTGTTTACATTTCTTCACTCTAACTATCAAACAAAATGACCTCAGGTATATTGTATGAAAGATGATGACAACCATTAGCTTACCTGTCTTTTCTACGCTCTCCAATAGATACTGGGCTAATAGAAATCCTAGGTAACGTAGAAAGGGAGATCTGTGACTGGCTGCTGGCAAAAGATGATGTTTCCAGGTTCAGTGGTGACTGTGGAGGGGTTATCAGGCTGGGACTACTACATTCAGAATGTGACAGTGAACCTGTAATAATACAAGAAAGGGATTCCTTTTTTAAAATATGTTGTGCTTACTGTAAATGGCTTGCAATGGAGGAATCTGAAAAGACATTAAAAGACATGCATATCTATAATACAAATATGATACATAGTTTACATAACATGAGAACATATTTACACATGCAATATCCTTTCAGATGTGAATTGATTTTACTGCTCCAGAAATTGAGACACTGGCTTCAAGCTAGAACAGCAAGAACTGGCCACAGGCAACTCCTTCCACTGAATATATAAATGCACTTGAGTAATGGAAAGTTCTGACATAATAATGAAATAAAGAAAATTGAGGAAAAAATGAAATAAAGATCTGAATATTAGGGATAGTCTCAAAGGATCCTTAACCAGTCTCCTAGGGTCAGGCTATAGGATGCCTTATGAAACGTTTCAAAACAACAACAGAGCTTAAGCAGCACATAACCTACAGGCCAAATAATTTTTTGCACTATTTGTGAATATCTACAGTTTTAAATGAATTTGCTTTGACTGTATTTTTTCTCCCCAGGAATATGTGACTGAACAAGTTGACTACCAGGAATGTTCAGAACAATCATTTGCTGCATCAGGGAATATTGCAGAAAGTAAATTTGAAGTTAGTAATCACAAATGAAGCTTGTTTATAAGAGCTAAGTTCCTTCAGTCAGGGTACAGTAACACAACACGACCTATATATGTCCAATTAAAGATGCTTTAATTTTTAATTAAAGATACAGAATACTCAAAGCAATAATGGCAGTCAAGAACTTTCAAGCAATTTACAGACTGAATTCTACTTGCATCAAAAAATTTCTATATAATTAAAATCTGTTCTGCTATAAAGTGCATGAAAAAAGGGCTAAATGAGAAGAATAACTGGTTTGCTGAAAATTTGCACAGTTCTATGTATTTCCAATAATTCAGTAAATATTTGTAAAATGTTTAAGTCCTCTGAATAAGAATGCTTTATACATGCAAAATATTAATATGTAAAATCCTTTAAACTGTAAATTCATATCCCGATAAGAAAGACTTCAATTTGCCAAAGAATAGTGTTTTAGAGCTAACAAAATTATGCATATACTTTTTATATAGTCATTTCACTGTTATTATAACATTAGGAAATGACTTCATATGCAACTAAAAGTCCTACAGAGTGCTGTGCTGACACGCTATTTTATCAAGAGACTTATGATAACTGATGCTTTCTGAGAAGCTCCAGCTCCTGGAATCAAGTGTTTTCATTTGGAAAAGTAAAAAGGAACTTTCTATTCCTTGCAATTATGAAAAAATCCTTGAAAAAATAATGTTAAAATCCCATCATTTTTAACACAGTCTTGTGGGGACCTGATTCATGAATTTTTAATGCTTGGGGTTAGCAACAAATAAAAAGTTAAGAATAGAAGATTTTTACCTCTGTCGGAGCCTATGATGGACCTTGGATACCTTGGAGTTAAAGGGATCTTAATTCTTTCCGTTCTGTACTGCAAGTTGCTGGAAGAACCTATTTTATAACAAGAAAATGTCACAATTTATGACATGTAAATGCACACAGATAAATATTTAGGCTCTGATTCTTTAAAGACAAGCTAAATGGTCTCTGTGTGGGTGCAAGAGTCCAGTTCTCCTGGAGCAAAATGAAGATCTTACCGAAAAAAAAATCATTTTATAATCCCACTTTAATGGCTGGCAAACTTCCCAGTCCAAACAGCTAGTACAGCTATGATATTGTTTAAATATAAACATTACTGAGTGCTACATAAAGACCGAGCTATCTAATACTTATTTGGTCCTGCTCACCTGTGGTCATTGAACTTCCACTGGCACATTTTGAAAGAGGTTAATTGTATCCCAATTACCTACACTAGTTTCAGTGGATAAGATATTTCACTTCCTGAGCTAAACTGACATGTAGTTTTTGTGGTACTGCTAAACGCCTGCCATGTTCTGCCACAGAGGTAGTTGTATTTCAGTGATAGATCATGAAATTCTTGTTTATACAGTTTTTAAAAATATTTCAGAATTAAAAAAATCTATGTAATGTTAAAGACTATTGCCATGAAGTGTGTGTATATTTAAGTTTTGCTGGAACATACACAGACCCATATGTAAATATCAGAACTCTCTAAGGTGGACATAAAACAATTTAATACACTCTTATCTTTCCAATACTTAGTTAAGTCCTACACAAGTATTTGATCAGTGGTAGCATCTATGCCTTCATTCTGGAGCTACCTCTTTTCTCCCTTCCCATCCCACTTCCGAATCTCAAAATTTTATTTGTGAAATCCTTCTACCTCAGTAGTTCTCAGACGTTTCTACTAGTGACTCCTTTTACATACCAAGCCTCTGAGTGCGACTTCTTTTATAAATGAAAAACACTTTTTAATATATTTAACACTATTATAAATGCTGGAGGTGAAGCAGATTTTGGGGTGGAGTCTGAAAGCTCATGGCCCACCCCCACGTAATAACCTCCTGATCCTCAAGGGGTCTGACTCCCAGATGGGGAACCCCATCTACCTGCTGATGACAGTTATCACACAATTGCCTTCCATACAGCAATAGCTGCTGACAGAAGTGTCTTGCACAGGGGTGGGCAAACTCTGGCCCGTGGGCCAGATCCGGCCTGCGGACTCCTCCCAGCCAGCCCCCGAGGTCCGGCTGGGGAGGCTACTATGGCCCCTCCCTAGCTCTCTCCCTCCCCTGTGGCCTCTGTGGGTCACACACAGCAGCTGTAGGGGGCGTGGCTGCGCAACTGTGTGGCCAGCTGGGGAGGCTGCTCCTGGTCTTTGCCCACACCTGGTCTTGTACCGCTCAGCTGTGACATACTAAGGAGAGTCAGACAGGTTGTAAAAGGGGTTTCACCCAAATCAGTGAGGAGAATGGAAACTTACATTGTAAGAGCCAGGAACTTGAAACAAGGAAAAATAATAGACCTTTAAGGCTCTGCTGACAGCTATGAAGGACCCCTGAAGGATGCTTTGAGTGGGGTGGAATTTTCTCTGCTGTGTCTTACATGTAAAAAGAGAACTTTGCACAAACAAATTTGAAATGCTAATTACCAAGTCTTGCACTGGATGGTAATGAATTTGAACCATGTGATGCTCTCGTCCGTGAATTTTCAGAATAATCACTGGAGTGTTTGTGACTTAGGTCCAAACTCAGGCGACCCTGGTGCTGAGCACTGCATCAAAACACAAAATAGGTTATAGTGTGTTCAAAACACACTAAAAAAACCCTAACATTACCTCAGTCAACCAGAGGAACAGGAAGAAACCCAATCCCGCCAAGTAGTGACTACCTGAAAAGTGTATCTACGACAGCACATTGTAGCTCAGTGCTACTGTTACTGCTTTAATTCTCTAATACTATTTGGTCAGCAATTTAATCCATTAACTTCACTGCAATACATCCTTAAAATCGCTGAGCCATAGACAGCTGTACTCTACAAAGTATTCCACAAGAAGCACGATAAAGATAGTTTCTCTGGGACTGAATAATAAAGTATTTTGTTTTGAGAAGACATTTGTACAAGCCAGTCCCAGACAGTACATACATAGGACTTTCTGACATAACACTGAATAAATGTCTGCCAATGTGAATATCAGCTAGCTAGCATATTACTGTACACCATATAGACTGTCATCTCCAAAAACTGTTCTTGAGACTGAGTTATGTATATTATGAGAAACATATCTGCTCTTCATGAAATATGCTAATAGATATTACTTAGCTGGAAGTCAAAGTTCAGTCCTCATATATCGAATTCTTATATAGATGGTGCATTGACTCTCAGTTCAACAGAAGTAATTTCCATGGGCTTAAATTCAGTTCCCTAAGCTTTCTACAGACTATGTACTTCATGATAAATTCATTCTTTATCTAGTCAACTTACGGGTACAATTTTAAATATTTGCAAAATATACGCTAATATAACCTAACCAGGAACAAAGTGTTGGTTTAATAATTGAAGTAGGGAAGCAGGAATTGGGTTTGATCTCTGACTTCACCAATGAGAGCAGTTAGGCCCCCAAAATCCAAAATAACTGTCAATAACTTTGCTCAATTATAATTTATTGTCTTCAAACATAGGTAGAGTTCAAGTTTTCAAAAAGAGTTGATCCAGTGGGAGACAACAAAACATCAGTCAGCGTTTCAGATCAGAGTAGGTTTTTAATTACCTTTCACTCGAAGAGCTGGCTGAGTTTTCTACAGACTTTGCAGTCATTTTCTCGTTTACTTTCAAAGTAAATCATTTTCAGGCAAAAATGTCCAAGCCAAAGTTGCAGGGCTTTCTCAGGGAAGCCCATAGTAATATTACATGGAAAGAAGTCACTGCCTTTACATAATGTCTGTAAAGGGCTTTGAGATTTTCAGATAAGAGGTGCAACAGAATTATTATTTTACATTTTGCTGCACTAGTACAGTGTTCTCCTCTGTGGGGTCCAAAGTGCACAGCAAGAAGCAGCTCTCTCTTATGGATTTTATTTATAAATAAAAGACTTGAAATTGTGAAAGTTCTGAATACATACCTGGGATGCAGGTGTTGATGGCAGATTTGGCTGGCAACAGATGGGCAATTGGTGATGTGAACTCGGTGGCTCCAAGCAGTATAAACTGGATTTCTCATGACAGCAGTTACTGCAGGACATGGTGCTAAACTTCTTGGCACAGTACCTATTTTAAAGAGGACAAAATATATGGTACGAGTTTTTCCTAGTAAAATCCATACAAATTTTCTAGGCACACTCAAGATGCTGGGATAAAGTCATGTGCCTGTAACATTTATGCAAATCATTAATAAAGTGGGAAGCTGAATACCTAGCTCCAAGGCTCAAACAATTATTCAGAGTGTTTTATTGAACAGTTCAAAATTTACTTGCCCACCAAAAAGATGTCCTCTCCTTCCTCAGTCACGATAGTGTCAAACTCGTAACTGAAATAGTTCCATACTTCTAGCTGAATAATAACGAGATAGAGGTCCAATTTTAGCGTGGGGCACAAAAAATTGACTGCGGCTACAATTGTTCTTTTTCCTCTTCAGTAGGTTTATGCACTTCCATCTTCTATAGTGTCCTATGACATTAGACTATAGCAATTCACAACTTTGTGAAACTGATATTTGTGTGTCAATCCCACTATTTAAGATTTTTATTTAAGTACACTCACACTTTACTATCAGACAAAATGTTGTTCAGTGAAAGTTTTGGTATTGCATTGCACAGTTTCAGAAACATTATGCAAGACAAAGAGTGAACATTTACTGCCAGATAGACTTTGATGACTTTTGTTCTAAAATTAAGGGCACCATTATATAAAAATAAGGAAACGGCTTTTTAAGTGAAAATACTTTTCAATAAAGTCACAGTTATTAATTAATAGTAGTTAGTTTTATTATTGCATTTTATAAAACTTTGGATGAGAGATGCTATGCGGATAAAGAACTTTCAGTTTTACTAATATTGATTAAATAATATCCTCATTTACAGGAGAGTAATTTGAGGCACAGAGGTTGAGTGAGTTTTCTGCTGTCAGCCAATAATTTAGTGACCCTCAGGATGATAACCACAGAGGCATTAACAAGAACTGTGAACAAAATTCAAATTAAATTTCACACCTATTTGAGCTGGACCTTGGCTTTAAGAATTGCTGAAGGGACATACCTCAGACCTTGGCTCACTAAACTCAGGCAAATATGTTTGATACATTTTTTCCTCTGGGATCCTCTTTGCCAGTTCAAATGCAAACCATCCTAAACCAGTATTCTGAAAGACACTGGGGAGATATTTCTACCAACCAATGGCCAGGGTGATGCTCCTCCTGGCCACCACATCAACCAGTACCTCTGCATCAATTCTACAGTGTGGTTTTTGTTCTTGTTGTTTTTTAAAAAGGTAGGAAACTCAGTGAAAATCAAATGGCTGCTTTGTAACATTTCCTGCAAAAAAACACTCATTTTTGCTACTGATCTCAGGACAGTCTCCTCGCACTGCTTTTTTAAGTAACTAAAACAGGCCTGCACAACATGCGGCCCGCATGGGCTCACTGTGCAGCCCACGGGGGGTAAGTAGGGGTGGGGCAAGCCAAGCAGTGGGGTGGGGAGAAGTGAATGGGGGCAGGGCTTTTTGGCCCGCAGCTGTTTTTTTTTGCAATAATATGGCCCTCGCTGCTTTCCAAGTTGTGCGGGCCTGAACTAAAATAAATCTCTCAGATGAGCAGTTTCAGCGTGACTGGAGAAGGCAGACCGTATTTATATTAAAATTGCACTCAGAGGCCCCCCTCCTCCCCTGGACTAGGCACTTAAAGACCTTACAGTGTAATTTGTCAAATGAAAGGGTGGGAGGCAAAAGAGGCGCACAGAATTACTTGCTCAAGACTACACAACTAGTTAGTGGCATTGATAGGATTAGGATCCAGATCTATTAATGTCCACTCAAGTGCTCTATCCATGAGATTACGCTACCTCTCCACTTAGCATGAAGCCATTTTCCGAGATCTTTGTGAAGCATGAATAATCTGAGTCTCTAAATTCATGAGTTCTCTTAAAATAAACTCCCAGGTCTCTGATTACGTCTGAACAGTTCAATTTGAATCTGTTATGATCTTTGGTGTATAGCACCCACCATAACGAAGTGCAGCTTAACGGGATGGCAAGATAGACAGGAATGCCCAAGGTACTGTCTGTGACTCCATGGTAAGACTGTTATAGTGCTTTAGGAGTTCACGTTTGTTACTGGATTGGTGTAATCTAATTAAAGAACAGAACACGAATTTGTGGTGTCTAACATGCTTTGTGACAGCCTGCCCTGAGGCTGGCACTCATGGTCGTGAAACACTCCAGACAGCAGGACAATCAGAATGGTCACTTCTGAGCTTCACATCTACAAACGGAATTCTGCTTTGAACACAAAACAAGTAAGACTAGCTTGCCATCAGAACGTTACAATTGAGGAAAAATTAACAGCATGACACTACCAACATTACCATCCAGGTCATTGTCACTAACCTGCTGACACGGCTCCAGTGTACAAGGAGGAAGAGACAAAACCATCGCTGTGCCTAGTGGAACGTTTTGGTGAATACGGCGCCCACTCCTGGAGCTCTGGACAGAGATGCTCTTCACTCGTTGGAGTGTATTTCTGTACCTGTAAGCAAAGCGCAGAATTCAATCTGTTGTTTAGTATGCATTGATCCCACCACTTCACTGATATCACTTCCCTCCTCCATTATTCTTCACTGTTCTTTCATGTTATCTTCATCTTCAAGCTCCTCTCTGCCTACATCTCAGCTCTCATTCTCTCCCATAGGACTCTCCCAGTCCATTACTTATGGCCTTCCAGTCCCTCTTGTGGACTCTCTGTATCCTACTCCCACTGTCCTCCTCATGCCTTCTTCCCCCTTTACGACCCTGATTCAGCAAGGTACTTCGGCATGTGTGTAACTTCGAGCATGTCAACGGGCTCAGTGACTTAAAGTGACTTGCTCAGATGCTTAAAAGTTATGCACCTGGAAAATTTATGTTGCTGAATTGAGGCCTGTGTTGGAACTCATTCCCTTTTCGTAAGTGCAAAACGTCAGACCGTCTATTCAAATTCTCTCTTAAAAATACGTTGGTCCCACTCAGTTTCAACAACGAACTCCTCCATAAAAAGATGTCTAAAAACAAATTCTACACTTCCCCCGCCCCCGGCCATTACAGCACATGGCTGCCTAAAACAAGACTGGCTGCCGGGCCTCAAGTTGTAGCATTCGGTCTCAGCTTTCAAGTGTAGGTGGAGCAACTTCTCTTCTGGCTACTTTAACAGGTCAGCTGAAAGAGCTGGTTTGGGCTATGGACACATGTCTTCTTTACAGAGAGTGAACAGCATGGGTGAGTGTGGAAATCTGATGTGCACTGCGATTCTGTTGGCCAAGAATGCCAGTGACTGTAGGCAGCTGCAAGCACAGTTTTTTAAAAAATGCATAGCCCTCACAATACTATTTTCAAGGTAAAAACAGTACAGCATAAAAACCACGATATTAAAAACATAATATACAGAATACGAATCACTAAAGGTTACTCAGATTTCTTCATGTGAGAAAGTTGGGTTACATAGTAAGAGACATTTAACACACACAGGCACACATTCGTACTGCCATGCCCTCCTGGATGCATCAGCAGCAAACATGACTGTTACCAAACCATGAGAAAAGTCATTTGGTCACCTCTTCCCCCCTCCATCCCAGTCTTATTTAATTAAAATTTTCTATTACACTCAGTCACCTTGATACCTAGGCACATTCCACAATAAAAAGCACAACCTCAAATATACCCACATACTGTGCCATATTGCATACCCTGTATATTTTAAACATAAATTTAACATTTAACCCCCATGCCTGGGGTAAAGCATAACCTGCACCGGCCTCAATCTAAGAGTAGCTCCAGAAGACGTTGTTCTTGGTGACATGCCTTCGCTCACAATGCCTCCCTTGCGTATACCAGCTGATGGGTTCCAAGGCTCTGCACACTTGCAGGGAGATTTGGGGAGGTTGCAAGCACATAGCATCTGCACAGCTACCTAGTTCAATTTCTGATCTAGCCATCAGAACAGAAAAACATCCTCTGCAACACAGTTATTATTAGCATTACTATGAAAACCAGAATATTTTCATTTCTGATTTTAAATGTATAAATTTGTAACTTTAATGTATTTTTTTGTATTTTAAGTATCTTCATTTTCCACCATTAACCCTTTTCAAAGGACCCAATATTAGCTTAAGTACAGCCCCTGCAATTATTTTAGCTTTGGTAGAGCATAAAAGGCACTCTTGTCAATGCCATTCTTTTAACACGACACTATACAAACCCTACTTTAAACCCTGCTCTGAAACTCACAGCTCAATTTACAAAACACTTGAGAGAGAAATGTGTGCACTCTTGCATCTTCAAGCCTGAAACTCTCACATGGGCATTACTCATTCAATATGTTGCTGCATAAACCACCTTAAAGAACAAGTTGCAAAATTATGCTGTGTTTTCATTATCTGAAAAATATTTGTTGGTGTGCAGAAACTATAGATCTATATGGTAAATCCAAGACCCCCTGGAAAGTGTTAATAACCAACACTGACATATTCTGATAAGGTTCACCTGTTCCTGTCTTGATTGGTAACAAAGGTATTGGCTTTTTATCCAGAAAATACCCATGTCACAAATGAGAGGCCTTCAAATTTCTTGTGTTAGCATAAAGATGACAAACAACATTTGTCTAGACGCTAAGGACAATATAAATGTCCTGCACTTATGGTGACTGATGACTACTATTCAAATAATAAGCATACGAGTAATAGTGCACATGGATCAACTTGACATTCTATTTAAAGCACATTCATTGCACTCAAACGTGGAATAGTTTTCTTATATTTTGTTGGGTGTGTGCCAAAAGGCAGCAGTAGCCTATGTATTAGCTTCTTACAGTGCAATTCTGTTTTGAAAATGGCATCTTCTTACAGGCCACATCTGCTTCCGGTGCTTATTCAGTAATAATCTGCTGACTTCAGTTATAACAGTAATTTTTACTGCTGTCTGCACTGCAGAGATAGCTGGATTCTATTTTGGCTCAGACAGAATGTTTAATTAAAGGCCTAATACTGTGAGCTGGAAAGTGTCTCGAACTCCACTGAAGTCAAAGTAGGAGCAGGAGGTGCTCAGCAAAACTGGCAGAAATTGCTAAATTTCCATTGAGAAAAATTTTAATGAAAGTTCTCCCACCAGCTCTAATAACGAGCAGCTTGCAGAATCAGGCCCCAAATCCTGCTCTCACTTATACCTTCTACTCCATTGCCTGCTGTTACACCTTTGCAAACCCATTCAAGACAGTGGGGCTGTTCATATGTAACAGAGGGAAAATCTGACCCACTAATATGGAGGTCTTGGGGGACACCAACCCTACAGCCATTTTTACTTTATCTCCCAGTTAACATCCTGTCAACCTTAATCAATCACCTGCAATCCTTCCTTTGTCTACTTTAGTAACAAATTTCCCAGTATCTCCTTGGAGGGATTGTTCATTCATTCCTTCTGCCACAGCAAAACCAAGTGTTTTCAGGTCCATATCCTCCTAATAAATACTGTCAACATTTACAGAGTACAACTGCACTTAAACCACTACAAACGTCAGACCAGGTTTACAAAGATATTTAGGCACTTAAAGATGTAGATAAGCACCTACTGAGATTTACAAAAACACTGATGTGACTCAAGAGCCCAACTCCCATTGACTTTCAATTGCTTCTGTGAATCCCACTAGTTGACTACAGTAGACTCCCGATTATCCAGGCTTGAGTTAACCGGGTTGTGGATTAACCGGGACGTCTAAAACAGGGGTCGGCAGGAGAAGCCCCAAAGCGGTGGCATGCTCAGCACTCAGTCTGCCACTGCTTTGGGGTTTCCCCC
>ML677335.1:39230758-39335856 GCA_007922305.1 Dermatemys mawii | reverse complement strand
CCCCCCCAGGGCGCAGGGCTGCCGGCACGGCACACCCCATCCCTCCTCCCCCCGCAGAGCTGCCGGCACACTCCACCCCCTTTCCCCCAGGGTGCAGGGCAGCCGGGGCACTATCCCCACAGTAGATTCTTGATTATCCAGGATTTTATTAACTGAGATAAAGTCTCTCGATCATCCCGGACAATCGAGAGTCCATTGTATTTGCATCTTTGGTCACCTAATTACCCTTGTAAACGTGACCTTCATCATAATTCAGTTCTTGCATCCTGTCAACATAATTCTAGGTTCGCTAGTTTATTACTGAGAACATCTGTCACCAAAGAGCCTAAACAGCATGCAGCCTTCATCAAGTGAGACACCGTTATCCCTCTTTGTAACCATCAGTGCCTTTTTGATACTATAACTCAGAATTACTTTTATAATTCAAGATACAATTTTAATGAAGGTGTCAGGGGCCAATATTTTCATTACTATCAATTTTGGGCACCCAATTTGAGACACCCTGAAGGGCCCTGATTTTCAGAATGTGCTAAGTATCCATCCTCTGAAAATCAGGCCCCTTTGAAGTGTGTTAAGTTGGGAACCCAAACTTAAGTCACTTTGAAAATAACGGCCAGCATCCCTGCTTTGTGCTTCCATATGTTTAATTTCTACCTGAAGTGAAGGATTAGGAATGGGCACGGGGGTCAGTCTGTGTCTCAAAGCAGGTGCTGATTTTGGTCTTGGTCTTTTTATTTCTGGCTCTTCAACTCTTTGAAAGCCAATGTCATCTTCACAAGATTTTCTCGAAGATAGATGAGTGCAGTCGATCCCCTCCTCCCTATAATAATGCCCAGTGTTCCTGCTGCACCCCTTGTGAGTGTCTGAGTCCTGCTTAAGTGCCAAGGACACTGGGGGCTGGGCAGTAGCTGGGCTGGTAGGTGGGGATCCAGTCGTTACAGTAGAGTCTGATGCAGAACTTGTCTGCTGTTTATGCTTAAATTTAATAGAGTCACTTCTCTTGGGAGGGGTTGGAGGAGTTGACACTTCAGCTTTTGAGGGCTGAGGAGAATGCGCTGACACCTGATTAGGGGAGAGATAGTCCATTTTGGGAGGAGTCTGTGGTCTTTTGAAAGTGTCAGGATCGAAGATGGACTTCCTTTGTTTTGGCTTTTTGTACACAGAGAACTTTTCAGTTTCTGCTGTTGAAATATTGACCATCACTTTAGGCCACGTACCACCACTATGCTTAGCTCCATGTCCTTTGTCTAGCGTAGTTTCGACCATGATGCAGTCGGCTACCGTGGGCTCAAACGGCAGCCTCCTGCCATCCAAGTCAGCCAGTTCATAGCCTCGTTCCCCATAAGTGTCTGGACTAAAGGAGCTAAGACTGTGTTCTGAATTACTGTAGCAGCTGTGCACAGCATTCCTGCGAGAGTCTGCCTGTAAAGCACGGCTGGAAAAGGGTTTGTGATCACAGAACAAACCACTCCCCTGGTCACTCTGGTCCTTCTTGCTATCCAGGATGTCTGGATTGAAAATGTCTGTCTGCGTTGAACTGTTGTGTTTCAAGTTTCTTTTATTCTGAACTTGTATCTCTGATGTATGAACCCTGCAGTTCGATATTTTCTCTGAATCCTTCAGGTTTTCAAATATGTTCTGACCACTCCATGATGAGCTCTGAGGAAAAACCTAGGAGGAGAAAAACATTTAATCAGCTCAAGACTGTGGCAGATTTGGGTTTTGCACATGACAGCCTCACCTCCCTCTCTTCCCCCACAAGCTCCAATTTATAAAGGAACAAGCCTATACTCTGGGGAAAATAGATTGCTGGTACAGGGACTCAGATTGAATGAGGATCGATAAAACTAACTTTTTCAACCTTTTAAAAATACTTTCACAGAGGCAGCACGGGGTAGTGGATAAGGCTCTGGACCAGGAGTCCAGAGATCTGGATTCTAGTTCTGGATCTATCACCATCCTGAATGACACTGGGCAAGTCACCTTTATTGTCTCAATTTTCCCTCCCACTTTTTGTCTGTCCTGTCTATTTAGCCTGTCAGCTCTCTGGAGCAGGGATACTTATAGTGGGTATGTGGATTGGCTCCATACCGCAGTTGGCATTTCTAGGAACAGTATAAAATATAAGTGTTTCTTTCCTGACAGCCCTTCAGAATGAAGACTTTGATTTATTTGTTATCATGGTCAGAGTCTGCTTTCCCACCAGTGACCCTCACTCCTGACCCAAAGAGGACATTTTCTAGGAGCAAGATGATGTTTTCATGTTCATTCAGACTTCTTGCAGCTGATGCTAATGAGGGGGCTATATTACCAGTTCTGCTGGTAGGTTTACTTTTTTATGTGAACAGCAATTGGCTGGGAACTGAATTGAGAGCAACCACTGAATTTCACATACTGTAGGATACCAAACAGCCATCCAAAGGAGGTAACTATTCACAGAGACCAATCACCACTAACCAGAGCAAAGCCATTTCATTTAGCTGAGTTTCCACATTACTGTACTCATTTTATGAATGTGCTCTTCAACCCTTACAATTAAAAAAATATGTATAAACAAAACAAAAACTCGCAGCTTTTGTTTCACTTCCTCATTTCCTGTTCCCACACTCACCTTCATCAATGAGAGGGTAAGGGAATCCCTACAGTTTCGGAGCAAAGCTTCACATTCAGTCAGTGATTTATTATCTAGTGCAATACCATTAATCTGCATAAAAACAAGTGGAAATTAGCAAAATAAACCTAGCAGCAGGCATTTATCTGATAGGTGAATAGTGGTTACACCAAAAAAAAAAAAAAGAAACCCCATCAAACCACCCCACGCTAAAGCAGAAAGAAAAATGTCAATACGCTGGTAAACAATCATTTTTGCATAACAGGAGAACGTGTCTTTTTCAGACATTTTCATTAACAAGAGATTTGCTCTAACCAGAACTGCAATTGTGGACTTCCTGCTTCACTAGACTTGCGTCTAATGTATGATTGCTCCCCTGCATATACCTCTACTTATCTTCATATATTTGCATGAATTTACCCTCCCTGAGATCTGTTCCTCTAAATAAAATATAATTGCTTTTAAAGATATTTTTCAACAGATCACAGATCCCCAGAAGTTCCCAGAAGAGAAGTAGCTTCCTGGAGGAGACAAGAATCTAATCAGTTTCTTCAACTTGGTTCTGGAAGGGCAGGTATATCAGAGGGACAGTCTTCTTAAGTTCAGAGGAAGACTGAAGGTAAAGACAGGCCTTCATGGGAATCTGCGAGTTGCAGGAGCACTTGTCATTTAATTAACACATCCAGAAATGGAATGGAGACATAGGTCCACTTTTAAAGGAAGAATAGTCATAAGAGCATCCCAGATAATTTCTATGTCTAAACTCTAATGGAGGTCTAAAGACGATTCCTTGAACTGAAGTCTTTGTATTACATTGTCTTACCTATTGCTTATTGTGAAAAGGGAAGGCAGTGAGATTGTTCCCAAATATGTCTGAAGGATGAGTTACTGTAACCACATTTTCGAAACTTCACCAATGAAACTACTAAATGTGGCCTGTATTTTTTATTACTCACTCAACCTACAAATACTAACATGTTTATTCATGAGATCATTAAATTTAAAACAGAGAAAAACATGGTAAATTGAGTCAAAAAGATTTTAGGTTTTAAAGAAAAGGAAATTTTTTTCATACTATCTGTGGTACTGAAATAATATTTGTTCTATAAACTTACAGCAATTATCCTATCTCCCACAGCAAGGGACCCATCTTTGGCAGCAGGGCTACCGGGCACAACAGCAGCAGCAAATACTCCATTTTCTAAATTAATTCCACTGTCTGAAATCCATAAAGATAAAACAAGTTCATTCCTGCAGTTTAAATAATTTAGCACATATCTGACTTACCTGCATGTAATAAAAATGCTGTTGAAAATAAATTAGCTTAGCTTCTAATAACGTTTTAAAAAAACACACACAAAAACAATGGGAAAAGGGTTACAGGTCACCCAAAATTTAATGTAGCCTTACAAGCACTTTCTAGTGGAGAAAAGATTGTAGGGATTTGCATGCTTATTCCTATAAGCCTCCTTACAGGGGACAAACTAGAGGTGAGAAATGATACATTAGCAGCATTCATGCAATAAATCTATCCTTAGGTCACTAATACTTGTTCAGTTAAAAAACAGCTAATGAGAACCCTTATCTAGGAAGTCAAGCGAGTGGACTAGTAGCTTGCCCTGAGCATTCAAATGTAAACAATTACCTTTATGCCCAGCAAGATTGATGTGCAGAGGTGTTATCACTTTCCCTCCTAAGGACTTCCTTCTTCGAACCACCATATTAATAACTCCTCCTCCATTAAGTACAGCTTTTATAACTTGCTTCCTATCCTTATTAGTAAGATCCACATCATTTATCTTCAGCAACCAATCATTCACTCTGGCAGTTAAAACAAAGGCAAGGAAATCCATGTTATAAGAATACTTTGCTGCACATTGCAAATATGCAATAATTAATTAAAAGGACCATAATAGCACTAGCACAACCCTGATATGCCATCCTCAATCATCTAACACTACCCATTTCTGAAAAAGGATGATGTTTCCTAGCATCTATTAATAACATTGAGTAAGCCCCAGATCCTCCTGGTTCCACCACCATTGCTTACCCCACTGGCCCTCAGTGTCTCCTAGTCAAATTACTGATCCTTGGACACCTCATATCTAAAAACGTGGTGAGTAGCACTGCTGTGCAGGTACATTAAGCATTAGCTGCTCCATGTTAGAGCTGGCCTAACTAAATACAGATATTTCAAGCAATATTTATGAGCAGTAGGTACTCTTGTAAAGTGAATAAATCATGGGGGTCTCAATAGCCAGGACTCTATCACAGATTTTGGCAAGCCATTTAAATTTGCCATTCCTCTGTTACCCCAAATATTTTATTGTTCTTGAAAACTGTCTTGTGCGTGAGCCAAAATCTACCTAAGTTTCAAGTATTTTGATGTAATTTTGTTGGGCAGACATAGCATTTTATTAGCCACTTTCAAAAAATTTCAAGTGGGAGTCCTTTAAAGCCCTTTAATATCAGAGAGTATTCCCTTAATTTAAACAAACACATCACTGTTTGTTCCAGCTGTTATTGAGACCTCAGCTGCAAAGATCTGATAACATGAGTTACAAGGAAGGTGAAAGTCAGCCTTGTAATAGAACTGCGGCTACAACTTTAACCATGGAGAGGCTTCTTTCCATAATAAACCCTACACACATCTGCAGAGCCTGGACAAGAACTCTGGTTCTACAGCTTCAAAACATAAGCCTCTACGCCTTATGCTAGGGGTCAGCAACCTTTCAGAAGTGGTGTGCCAAGTCTTCATTTATTCACTCTAATTGAAAGTTTTGCGTGCCAGTAATACATTTTAATGTTTTTAGAAGGTCTCTTTCTATAAGTCTATAATATAGAACTAAACTATTGCTCTATGTAAAGTAAATAAGGTTTTTAAAATGTTTAAGCTTCACTGAAAATTTAAATTAAAATGCAGAGCCCCCTGGACCGGTGGCCAGGACCCAGGCAGTGAGAGTGCCACTGAAAATAAGCTCACGTGCCATACATTGCCTACCCCTGACTTATGCAAAAGGAAGGTCTCTTCTAGCTTTGTGGTACAGATACCACCATTTTCTGTGAGTTTAACCAACCAACCGAGGGCCAGATGCTTGCATAGTCCATGATTCTATTTTCACTTAAGAGGCAAAAAACTTGGATTGACACTATCGCATCATGACTCGGTCACAAACTATCCATAATCTCCCTCCTCCACTGCCCCCAACTGTAGCTTGCCCACAAATTCTCAAGAAGATCTAAGTAAATGGATAGTCTGAAGAGACAGAAACAGGTTAAGTGCTAGAGGCAGGCAAAGCAGCAACTGACAAATGTCAACATTTCAAGCTGGGATTTTTTTTTAAATGGTCTGTAAATCAAGAATAGCTAGATTTCTATTTCTATAATACATTGCAGACACCTTTTTCTTACTGCAATTTTCAGATCAACCCAGTTTTTCAAGCCTAAGTAATTAGGAAGCTAAAACAGAACCCACTCAAAGTATGGAGAGGTGACCAACTGTCCATAATATTTTGAACCTTTTTTTCTCTTTTACAACCACACCAAATTAAAATACATGTTTCCGAATGGCATGCAAATGATTTACCAGTTAACACTGTACCTTAATCGACCATCTGCAATACTTCCTTTATCTACTTTGGTGACAAAAATCCCACAGTCTCCAGGGAGATATGGTTCATTCACACCTTCTGCCACATCGAAACCAAGTGCTTTCAAGTCCATATCCTCCTAATAAACATTGTTAATGTTATGAGCGATTAAATTGGAATTCAAACTAATTTGCATTTGTAATTACACAAATTGTACACTGTGTGCTTTTACTATGCCCTTATTTTATCTCTTTTGTGCTTTAACCATATCTCAGATGTATAAAATATTATACACAGATTTCAGTTCCCTCTCAATATTAAAAGTATTAATACAAGCTTGTTCACTGTCTTCCTATTACAATTAGAAGTTAGGAATTCATCTCCTTGTTTTTAAAAAAATATTACAGATAGATAGATAGATAATCTATATCTATCTGTCTATATATTTATATACCCACCCACCATTTTTATATAAAGGTAACAGTTGTGTGGGTTACAAGATAAGATAGCAAAGTTATCTATGGTTTGTACTCCACAAGAGGGAGTAGATTTCCTGTAACAAATCTTTTTGATAATGGTCTATTGTGCTTTAAATTGTCAGCTTTTCTTATCTGTCTGGTAGGATATTTGTTGTAATGACTGCATGTAGTATAACACCACAATTGAAATTAATGTTTAAAAATACATATTCAACAAACAGCATTATTTTTATAACCCACTGTACAAGGGTGTAATGATGAAACATCAAGCAGTTCATTCATACAAAACACTGAAGTCTTCAATATATCTTGGACTTACTCTGTCTTTTTCAAACTCCACCACTTCTGTTTCCCATTCCAGAGAATCTGTGTCTATGGCTGAATCATGTGAACTGTGGGCCATCAACTGTCGAAACCTGGCTTCCTTTTCCAACTGGTTCTCCATCTTCTCTCTATGGAATGAAAGACGTGTTTATAGGTGATTCAGCAGCTGTCTTATAAAGAAATAAATGAGAGATTATGTACTTCACAGTTCTCTAATTTAGAAATACAATTGCTGCTCTGTCTATCCAATCCCATAACCTAGGTAGAAACCTGAACTCATTTTATAAAACTTAAATTTCCTTCATATTGTAATAATCTGCTCTTATATTAACTTCAGGAAACTTACAAACAAGTTCCATATGTGAACATATATAAAATACCTCTTAAGAAAGATAGCAGAAGATTCACCCCCGTTCCCCTAAGATAAGCTGCTCCAAATAGAAGTGAAGTGAATGTGATTCAGTACTGAAAAGAAGATTTCCTACCACTCTGAAAAAGTATGTGATGCATGTTTTCTCCTCTTATTTATAATTCAGTGTGAATTTGGATGTAATGAACAAAGCTATAGTGAAAGCCTGGCAGTCAAAGTTCTTTCAGGGCATTTCAACAGACGTATTTAGTATGTAGACATGTTCAGAACATATTATGCTTCTGACTGAACAGTCTAATCAGAATGGAGATTTTCTTATTTTCGGGGTGGGGTGGGGGGTGGAGGGGAGAATAACATGACTAACTAACCAGCTCCTTTTGCCCTTTGACAGGCATTTTACACAATACCGATCTATAAAATCATCTACACATGAATCCTATTGTGTACAATATGTGTTTAAGATCCATTAATCTTAACAGAAATGATGGATATATTGTAGGCAAAAGGTTATGATAAGTCAGGGGCACATCAATTTGAAAATAATTCTCTCTCATCAGTATATGAAAATTTCTCCTCTTCTAACTGAATAGCTTTTTAAAAATGCATTAGAACTAATATACTTTCTTTAACCTCAAGCTGCAACAGAGCTTTTGACTACTGTTTAAGCCGAGTATGTTACTGAACCAGAACGAGCCCAGCTTTGTGTCAGGGCAGTACATGTACACCCGGGGCAGGAGAGGGGGGTCTTTGTGCACTAGTAATATCTTAGTCACAGGGATGCAGACTTCGCCTACAAAAACAGGCCTGAAGAGTCTGTTAAATGCTTTTTATGCTGGAAACCTTTCATTATGCAATGAAATCATTTTATAACATACTTTAATTCCTTCAGTTCACGCACAGCATCATTTTTTTGCTTTCTCATGTCATCGAGATTGCGAAGAGCCTCTGCCAAGTCACTCACAGCTCTGTCTCGCTCTCTCCTCAAGTTGTCACACAAAGTCCTTTGAAAACAACAGATGTTCAGGTACAACTTTAAAGCTGCAACTTATATTTACTAACTTACAGAACCATGAATCTTTACACTCATTCATGTCCTTTAACCACTACAAAATCCTTCCTTTAGAAATTCCACTTTTCTACTTCGTGTTTATCTAGAACAAAAAGAGTGTTAGGTAAGACTGTAAGACAGTGACTAGATTCTCAGAAATCAGGCTTCAGGTCCCTTGCTTTTTAGACCATGGGTACTACAGAGTTGGCTACTACGTGTGGAGAAAGAGTACCTTGTTACCACTCCAACTGCTGTGCTGATGGGCTCTGGAGGGATGTTTACCAGAGAGAAGTTAGTATGGTGATGAAGGGGTAGGTTGTTAAGAAGGGTGTCTTGGAAGACCCTACCAAATTAGAATGGGTGTCCTTCCTATTACTTAAGTACACTGCGATAAAATCATGCACTGGCTCAAAAAAGTTAAAAGATGTGCTACCAAAAACTGTCAAACCCAGAAAGAGTCAGCTGCACTACAAGAACACCATTGCCATTTAGCCATTGAGATTATGAAGAGCTCTAGCATGTCATCTAACATGTTTACCGTATGCTCTCTCTTTCTGCAACTATCTTGTCCCGTTCTTGAAAGGCCCAATCTCGCCGACATTTGGCTACTTCTGCTTCCTGGATGGCTTCCTTTAGCTCCTGTGACATGGCCTCATATTGCTTTCGAAGCATTTCAATTTCTTTGTTAGCTCTTTCTATGTCCAATGTAGCAGAATCTTGTATCTATGAGTTCAAATATATAGAAATATATATTTTATGTACAGTTCATTGAATAAGTACGCAAACTGGGTTTTGTAACCCTTACTACAGGTTTGTTAGATGAAGGGTTCAGTCCTGAAATCCTTCCACAGACTAAACTAGCATTCAGCGGAAATCCCAAAACCAGTGGGAACTTTGTCTGCGTAAAGAGTTCTGGATTGGCTCCAATCATTTTAGTCAACAGGAACAGACGCCGGTCAACTCCTCATAGGACTGTGATCTATGGTAGAAGATTCTTCATCTTAGAGCAAAATTAATATACACTTCATATTTCTGAGACACCTTGACTCATTGATCTGTTTAGCACAGAGAGATGGAAGATGTCTAAGGACAGATAGAAACTACATAAAAACTGTGAACAATCATGGCACAGACTGGCTATTTTAGTGTCTAGGACTGATCCTGTGACAGGCAGTAAAAAAATTAGACATACAGATCTACAGTGCACCTACACTTGTGATTCACAATCCCCAATCTCCCAAGGAGAATAATGGATCTCCAAGTAGTTTGTTTGAATTCAATGTTTTAGAAAAGATTTTATTTCTCCTTTTATTTAAAAAACAAAATCCCGCATCTCTCTACCATTGCATAATTTGAATACCAAAGAAAATGGTGACAATGACAACGCTGACTTAGAGAACACACTTCCATGTGTGCACACAAGAGAAACAAGTTTATTTTAACAACACCACCACATTTCAAGCCCTAATCCTGCAGATAGTTACAAGTCAGCTCAATTTGACATATGTGAGTAGTCTTGAACTCAATGGGACCACTCTCTTGAGTAAAGTTGACTGTGTGTTTGCAGTAACAGGGTCTAAATACATGTACGGGGTCCTACCAATGCTAGGAGAGTCAATACACTCAGGATAGTACACTTTTAGGGCTGCATTCCTCTCCAAATGATTTTAATTGTAGCCATTCATGCTTACAATCGGCCACATTCTGACCCACCACTCCAAAAAGCGTAATAGTAATTCATGAGAACTAACAAAAGCCACAAAAATTCATGTCTTGCCCTTCGTTGTGCTATTTCCCTTCTCACTCTTCCACTCCTCCCCCAAAACCCCCAAATCAACCCACGACTACTGAGATTTGACCCTATGTATTATGTATCCAGCAGTGATTATATCACATAGATCTCCACTGAGCTTGTTTAGGATCCTCCACTCCCCATCATAAAATAAAGATAGACCCTAAGAAGTCACATTTCACTCCTCTTGAAGGTCTTGTGTTGGAGCTTTACAGTTCCTTCTCTGCATCTCCCTTGCTGTACAGATCCATAAAATCTGTTGTCACAGCCATCTCTCATTCAGCAGAGGATTTGGTAGGGCTCCTCCTTTGGAGTCCATCAAATGCAACTCTTTACCTATCTGGGAGGTGGGGGCACACTGCTGAGTGACAGGTGCTGCTGGTCCTGCATACATGAGGTATTCCAAAACTCCTGCTGATCCTTTGAAGAGGACTGCAAGTCAAGCCAAGGTCTTCTCATATCAGTTGCTTTTGATGGGGGGAAATGGAGGAAAGCTTTCTGCACAACAAGTCTGAGTTGGAGGCATGAGAGCCAACTGAAAATAAAAAGGTTCTGCACAGTCCAGTTGAATTCCTAGTTGTATTGCTCACTTGGATGCTGATTTAAGATTGACAAATATACATGGCATAGGAAGCTGAGGATGTGGGAGTTTTTGTGTTAAAGAGAGCCTATTATAATCAAGGACTGATACTATAATGAAATTAGATAAATGAAAATATGCCTTTCTCAACACAAAAAAAACCTTCTGAAGGATCTTCTCTAATATAAAAATTACTGTAAATCCTGTAGTTGTTTCTCAAGCATGAGAAGCAGGGATACTGTAGGATTTACATATTATTACATTACAGTAGAATTATGTATGTCATATATTACAAACAAGAGATCTATAAAAATGCAAAACTGCAATAATATTTTAACTCATCTATACAATTACTACTAACAGCCACAGCTTGATGTATTCCATCTATCCCTTTAATGATCTGAACATCGCAGTGTGGCTGAATGTAAAGAATTTATGCAGAACAGAAAATCTTTTTAGTCACATTTCATATTGTTTCATTTATAAATTGCTTTATAAAAGATTTAAATTGTTGGCACACATAATAAGCATGTTACAGACATAAGTAGCTATGTAACAGATATATAGGAGCACACCAGCAGAAGGTATTACAGATTGTTTTAAGTGACAGAGATGGGGCACAGAGGCCCCATACCAGCAAAGAAGGGGTAAGGAGTGCCTCTGGATGCAGCTAGGCCCACCCTGCTACACCTGCACCAATGCCAAGCCAGGAAGCAGAACAAAAAGACCACCTGGCTCTGTTCAGGGTTGACAGGCGAAGAGCCTGCTAGCCGGAGCAGCCACTGTAGGAACAGCCAGACCCCAAGGAGTGAACACCACTCAAATAAGAGACTAGTGGTGGAACCAACCCCAAAGGAAAGGACAGGGACATGCCGTCCAGCCCTCCTCCCACCGGAAGATTGGGGGAGAGCCTAGTGTTTGGGGATTTTTTTTGTTATTAAACACTTTGGGGGTTGAGACCCTCAACCCTATCCAGAACTGGAATGAGACTGATGGGAAAACTAGCTGGTGGGAAAGAGCCTGGCTCAGTGGGGTCCTGGAGGATCCACAAGCGGGAGATGCTCCAACCACACCACTACTGTAACCTGATGAACTGTTGGGCTATAACAACCTGTTTAACCCTGTAGTAACCCTTTATAAATGGAAACTTAAGAACTGTGACTGACTGATTTTAAACAAATAGCCTAGTCACTCCCCCTCCTAAGGGATGTGTGCACGCATACATATGAAGTATTCTTCACTGACTTTAAGAAAAAAAAGTTTTGTACCAAGACGTTTACTTGTCTGCCGAATGGCATTTACTCTCCTCGACCTAAAAAGAAAAAGCCATCTACAATGACAGCCAGTACCTGACGAGCTTGGTAATATTCCCTTAGCAGATGGTCTCTCTGGATGATAGCTTCTGTTCTCTCTTTCCTGGCAACATCTCTTTCTTCCTTCACTGTCTCTATATCCTTGCAAGCTTGATCAAGTTCCTTCTGGGCCTCAGCCTTGTCCTTCACTTCATGACAGTATTTTTCCAGCAACTCATTCCTCTCACAAATTGCTCGATCTCTTTCCACTAGAGCTGAGTTTAGCTCCTACAACGAGACCCATTGTTTGCAGGGTGTTAGGTACAGAGCAATATTTCTTCTTTCCAGTTGAATACACATTGACACCTTAAAAACTTGGGGTGTATAACAAATATTCTGCAAAAAGGGAATTGTACAGCTCTGTCCCCACATTAAATGCAGAAAAAGACTAGCTAACAACAGTCAGCAAAGTGTTAAAACTGCCATACCACCACCTTTAAACACCCTGCTGTCTAAATAATAAAGCACATACTGGAGGAAAACTGATGATTCTGAGAAACCTGGAGAGAAGACATTTGTTGCAAATCCTCAGGAGTTCTGGATAGCCAGTCAGATTTAACACAAAACAATCATATATATTTTAAAACATATTTTTATTCAATGTTGTAATTACATAGTGCTATACAGCTCCCTTTTGCAGAATACAAGCACAAATCTTTCCCTTTCGTGTTATTTCAAACCAATTTCCTTCATTATTGCACGGCTAAGAGAATATTTTCCAACCTAAGTGAAAGAGTGCCCTGGACCTTTGCAGTTGTTTTAAAGGGACATGAATATCTGACAGTGTAAGATACCAATTGTGTGTACATGTATCGTGAAATGTTAATTATAAGATAAGAATATGATATGCCAGAAAAAGACTGAACAATACATTATATTGAATATAGCATGCGAGTCAACCGCAAGGTGTGAACGTACTACTAATGGGCCTGTGCAACACCAGGAAGAAAGATTCTTCGGAGACTTAAATAGTACTGTTAAGATCATAAAAACAATTCTGCTGTTGTATTGCCACAGAGATTTGTGTATAGTAGGTAGAGTAGGAGACTTGACCAGGACTCCTGGGTTCTATTCCCACCACTCACTCAGTTTGTGTGACCTTGAACAAATCACTTGCCCTGATTTACTGAGGTGCTGACTTCAGTGGTAGCTGTGGCTGTTTAGTACCTCAGGAAAAAAAAAATCAGACCCACCACATCAGTTTGTAGCATGGCTTGAATAATTGCTCTGCAGAAAGTGCTTTGAAATCCTTGGATAAAGGTGATATAGAAGTAATAAAGCTTCATCATTGTTTAGCAGAGCCAAAAGACCAACAAGCATTAGGGCAGAGGAATAATTCCTGTAAAGACTTATAAATATTAGAAAATCATACTTTGAAACTTTAGAAAAATTAGGCATTGCCATAATTTTCTGAGGGGTGCTCACACTGACATAAAATAAAGCAACTGGCTGATTTACAACAGACATCTTCTCTCCAACCAATAGTAAGGCCTCCTCTCAGCTTTATTTGTTTTATGTGGTTTAGACTGAACAAGATCAATCATCATCTGATGCCTGTCAAAACAATTCCTGATAGAAAATCCAGCACTCTGGTCTGAAGAATCATTCTGCATGGCACTGGCATGATGGCTGAATAGGGTGGGAGTATTAAATTCCACACAATGGTGGGAAAGCAGGACTTCTGGGTAGGAGTAGGTGAAAACAGAGACTACCAGTGTTGAAAGGAAGATTGCTAACATGGTTGTATATCCAGTTCACCAGAGAATTCTCTTCTCTTAAGCAAACAGAAATGGATGCTGTAAATATAAAAAAATTTGGAACTTCAGTCCCAAATCCCCACTGAAGAGTTTATACTATTCTTTTGGTAAACAAGAACTGCCATATTGCAGCTATTATTTACAAAAGGTACTGCTACAACTATAAGCGTGGGACAGTGCTAATAATGATAGGGCAAATGTTGCTCATTCTTGCTCAATTTGTTTCTGCCTACAGGTGTGTGCAACTCAAATTACATAGTTTCATTACTATATAATCAGATGGAAAACGTAGCTAGTTCACAGGCAGAAAGTGAAGTGCTCTTTACATCTGTGATAAAAATTCTTACTCTTGTAGGAAGTTTCCAAATGTAAATACATTGTGATTAAGAGCCCGGTTAGATATTAGAGTGAAGACAACTTGTTCGGCAAAGGAACAAGCTAACTGAATTGCTGAGTAACAGTATCATATACCCGCATCCTAAAAGTAAAATGGTATGACAGGCTACCTGAGCCTGCAAAAACAGACAAACAATACCTTATTGAAAGCTCTGTGTATGGCTAAAATCATTGGGCTCTTGCCTGAAATTGTCCACAATAAGAACGCTTAATTCAGGTTTTCCTACTTCTGATTTGTTCTACCACCTGTGTGCGTCATACATTTCAGAAGTGTCTGGATATGGTTTAATCCCCCTCCCCTCCGCCCCCCCAAAAAAGCTTTGTACCAAGACGTTTACCACTCTGCCGAATGGTTTGGAAGTGTTTGGATATGGTTTAATCCAAAATAATAAAATAATAATAATAATAAAAAAAAAGCTTTGTACCAAGACGTTTACCGTCTGGCGAATGGCATTTACTCTCCTTGACCTAAAAAGAAAAAGCCATCTACAATGACAGCCAGTCATTACTTTTTTACTTTTGATTTTACTGTTTTACTTTTGATTTGTTCTACCACCTATGTGCGTCATACATTTCAGAAGTGTCTGGATATGGTTTAAGCCATCTGTGTTCGAGCATACGGGACCCCATGAAGATTTAGAAACTAAGGAGTAGCACTCAGTCTGAGAGTTCATGGCTCATTTCATTTTTAAAAGCTAAAATTATAAGAAAAACCCCACCTTTGGTAGCTTTTACATTTTAATAGCACAAAAACTATCACTATGCACAGACATACTGCAAGATGAACATTTAAAACAGTTTAAATTGATGCAGTGCTGTTTAGATAAATAGCTGGGACCATAATACATGACAGTTATAACTGCAACATATCACTAGGTGGAGCTACACACAACAGGCAGCAATTGCAGTACCAGACGTAGTTTTACTCATTGAAAGGATAATCCCATTTACATCGGATGCTCATGTATGGTTCTCCAAGCGAATGTATCACTTGATCA
This sequence comes from Dermatemys mawii, assembly GCA_007922305.1. Lineage (NCBI taxonomy): Eukaryota > Metazoa > Chordata > Testudines > Dermatemydidae > Dermatemys > Dermatemys mawii. Next base: position 39,320,559 of record ML677335.1, on the reverse strand, counting down.
ATAAATCACCTGTATATCCCTCTCAAATCCTGCCCAAGTACTAGATCCAGTCAGAACCAGATAAATGCAAATTCAGATGGTCAGCATTAACTAACAAAGGAACACCTTACTCAGAGGCACAATATCTCCATAAATTATAAAGAAAAACTGAAGTGCCAACACATTCATGTTAATTTATTTAATTAAAAGAGTTGTTCTAGCAAAAGCTACAGCAGCAGCCTCACTATACAGACACAGGAGTTCTATCTGCCCTTAAAAAAATATTCCTAACATTTTATTTTAAAAAAATGTATCAGCAACTAGCATCTTGTTCATCAGAATTATCTCCTTCCTGCCCTTATTCAACTACTCAGCCAACTGGGCTTTCAAGATTGTGAGCTAGCTCTCCAGGAATGCTTGTTTATTTTATTTTTTAATCCTATGCTTAATAAGCACCCAAGCAAATTGCTGTAGGAACGATGTTCATTGTTAAGACAAATCATGAGCATTCAGTAAACTTTGGGTGAGATTTACAGAAGTGTTCAGAATTACCCTTACTCTGCTTTTACTAAAGTTAATGGTAAAACTATGATTGTCTTCAATGGGATCGGAGTTAAGCTAACACAGAGAGCTTCTGAAAACCTTACCTTTTGGCCATGTTTACGCGAGAGCACTGCAGCTATGCCTCTCTCTAGCTGTAGTAAGGATACTTCCCATATCAATGGAAGGGGTTTTTCTATCAAAGCAATTAATCCACCTCTCTGACTGGTGGTACCTCAGTCAACAGAAGATTCCTTCTATTAACCTCACCATATCCACAATGGGTTTGATTGACCTAACTATGGTGCTCAGGTGCAAACATTTTCACAGCTGAGTGACAGCTACATCATTCATTTATTTTATTTGTTTTTAAGTACAGACCAGGCCTTAGTGATTTAGTAGGTGCCAGCGATCTGGAACTTACGTTCAACTGTTAGGCCAAACTTTTTTGAACTTGGTTGCTTGACTGTTGGCTACATAGCCAAACTCATCTTTATGTACCTAATAAAAGAGATCTGGTTTTCAGAAGTGCTGCAGTTGGATAATTTTATATAAAGGATTATTATTTGTGATCAATGACAAGTATGTGAAAGAAAAGACAAAAAAATGATTTGTGGGCCCTAGAAAAATATTTGGTTGTATGTGAATCATACCTAAGCAAAATATTTGAAAATGACCAAGTGAATACTATTTAGCAGCAAGCTGCATTTGTAAATCGTACCAACACCACTCGTGTTTTAAATATTTTAAGAATATAGTGCTGACGTAATACCACCTTTGAATTAATATGATTTCTAAAGCAGTGCCTGCATTTCTCTAAGTCACAGTGCCAAATGTCCTCTAATTCTGAGAGGCTAAATGACAAAGAAAGGGGGAATAATTGTAGTCTTTGAGTAGCTGGTAAAATGAGGCTGAGACTATTTTATAATGCTAGGTCTTGTTTCTTAATAGATACCTAGATGTGTGTCTCAGCTACCAGTTAAAAATAAAAGAAAAAAATTATATATCCATTTGAGTTCTACCTATTGTTATACAGTGCATCACTTGCAGGATACAAAAGGTTGGCTTGTTAAAATGAAGAATTTGAAATGAACTGAACAGAACAAGTCAAGTGCACGGCAGAATGCAGCTGACAGGTACTCGATTGTATTCGGTAAGGAGTGCCGCCAGGAGAACGTCAGCAGGGTATTTCCTTTTCACAATGAAGCCACGCTTCCCATCATTTGGGCACACATTTTTTTTTACACAGCTTCAAGACAGCACTGGTAAAACCTCTTTATCCTCCCACCCACAACAAAGAGGTCCCTTGGTACCTGTCTTAAAGCTTCCATCTCTTCACTAGCCACTCTTTTCTCTGAGGAAGTGTTTTTCAGTTTGGACTCTGCAAGCTCTAGCTCAGTTTGAAGCTTATCCACTTCTTTAATCACTTGGTCTCTCTCACTCATTATGAGGCGATATTCATTGAAAACAGAGTCTCTCTCTTCCTTGTACTTCTCTGCATCCTTCACTGCCTTCAACTGCATTGTTTTGAACCGTGTCACTTCTGACTGTAACCGCTCCATCTCTCTCTGCAACTCCTTGTTCTGCGCAGTTGCTTTGCTTAGCTCTTGCTGAACTGACTCAAACCTAAACAACAACAAAAAGAAACAAAGGCACTTCCATCATTCCGCATTTTCCTTTTATAGAGCTATAGAAATGTTGGGCTGGAAGGAAATCAAGAAGTCATCAAATCCAGCCCCTTGCCCTGAGGCAGGGCCAAGTCAACCTAGACCATCTTTGACAGGTGTTTGTTCAACCTGTTCTTAAAAACTTCCAAGATGGGGACTCCACAACCTCCCTTGGAAGGATATTTCAGAGTTTAACTACTCTTATCATTAAAAAAAATTTTCTGGTGTCTATCATACATCTCTCTTGCTGCAGGGTAAACCCATTACTTCTTGTCCCACTTTCAGCATACATGGAGAAAAATCGATTACTGTCTGCTTTGTAATAGCTCTTAACTCCCTGATTAAAGATAACACCTGGTTCAGCCTCATTGGACCCACCCTGTTATCTTTAACCTGGTTCTTGCCTACCTATTTATACCTGCCCCAGGATACTTCCACTGCATGCATCCGACGAAGTGGGTATTAGCCCACGAAAGCTTATGCTTTAATACTTTTAGTTACTCTTTAAGGTGCCACAGGACTCTGTCACTTCTGCAATTCCAGACTAACACGGCTACCCCTCTGATTCTTAACTTATGTGAAGACTTACCAGCTTTTCTTCCTCAAGACTAAGCATGCCCAATTTTTTTTAAACCTTTCTTCATAGATCAGGTTTTCTAAACCTCTTATTTTTGCTGCTCTCCTCTGGATAATCTTATTGTAGTGTGAATCTATACAACTAAATGCTTCCTATGTGTTCAAGAGCATCCATTAAATAGTGCAGTAAACAGCAAAACTTCGCAGAACACCTATTTTTTTAAAAAAAATAAGGGCATTCATTCACACTACAAACTTATAGGAGTTTAACTACGTCACTCAGGGGTGCGAGAAATCCCCACCCACAAGTGACAGAGTTTTACCAACCTCACCCATGGCACAGACTGCGAATGTTGAAGGGAGAGCTTCTCTCATCTGCCTAGCAACTGCCTCTCTTGGAGGTGAATTAACTTCGCCAACGGGAGAAGCTCTCTCGTCAGCATAGTAGCTTCTTCACTAAAGTGCTATAGCAATGCTATACATGCAGACAAGCCCTTAGTTTACTAGTGCAGTCCTTCTCAACCATTTCTGTCCCAGAAGGGCCCCCAACCCCCATCTCCAGAACTCCTGCCCCATATGGCCAGAACCCATTTAGGGATATGAGAAGGGCTGGGTGGTTGCAACTGAAGATTTTTAATTAAAAAGGAAAAGCAAGTACTTGTTGCATAGAAGCAGTAAAAATAAAGCAATTTTTTTTACAATGTATATAAAATGTGATCAATAATAATTACTGAAAATACACCATTACCGAAATTGATGTTCTGTTTTTACCTGAAATAATGTGCTCTGTTCTGGACACTCCATCTGGGAAAAGATGTAGCAAAGGTGAGGAAGGGGGAGAAATGGGGTCCCAGATCTGGGCATCAGAAATTACCAGTGCCGTGGTTTAGAAAGGAGATAAATTAGAGGTATGGAAAATGTGGGGGATACGGGCAGTAAATTGGATGCTCCTATTCGCCTTATTTTGATAAGGGAACAAAGGGACATCAGCTAAATTAAGGGCAACAAATTTAAATTTGATTTAAAAAAGTATTTCTTTTTAACACAACATGTAGTTAATCTGTGAAGTTTATTGCCACAAGATATGAGGCCAAGAGCTCAGTGAGATTCAGAAGAGACTTAGGATGTCCATATGAATAATAAAAGCATCCACAGTTATGTTGATAGACTTTAAAAAATAATGAAGGATATAAATCCTCACGCTTTAGAGCATAAGCCAACCACTAACTGATGGGAGTTTGGAAGAAACTTCTCCTAGGAGTATATTCTTCTAAAAATTTATACAAAAGGATCTTTTTTGCACCTTTTCTTCCTGAAGCATCTGGTTATTGCCGATGGCAGAAACAGGGTACCTGACTTAACGGACTTCTAGTCTGGTCTAGCATGGCAATTCATATATGCCGCTGGCATATTTTGCGTTCTCACGCAAACACTTGGCATGATCCAGACATGGTTCTTGTGCAAGCTAGTATACTGTGCTTTGACCTTGGAAACCAGAGCTGTAAGCCTGATTGTCAGACTATGCCAGGCTCTGGGCCTATCCGGTAAGCAGGGAATGCTACCTATGATATATAGTTGAGGGCACCTGCAAATTTAAAGCATCTCCATGCCATTACTGAGACATCTGTCAGTAATTTGCAAGTGTCTCCCCTGCCATTAGTGCAAACTAAAGAATCTCCTTACAGATCATCAGTTTGTAGAGAACAGAGAAATCTACTGTTTTATTTCTTTTGCCTTTGGGAGTTGTGGGCAAACGAGGTTGAGATTGCACCTTACCAGGCATAGATAATACATTAAGAGCCTGTGAGAGATACACCTCGTGCCCATGTGCATTCCAAGCACCATTACAGTCACAGAGAAGGGAATGGGGGAAAAAAATCACATCAAATCAGATCAGTATCTACTGAATGGAAACGGGTCATCAGCTATAAAGAGGCTACATGCTATAAAGATTTTTTTTTTTTAAGCAGGAAAAAACACAGAGCCATCAGGAAGTATCAAAATGGGGGAGGAAAATCAGAAGAATCCTCTACAGAAGATCTATCTATTAAACTACCATCGTATGGATAGCTGAGTAAATATACAATCAAGTTTCTCATGGAAAACCTGGCTTCAGAACTGACCTTGAGCTGACTGCTCTCTGTCTCCAAGGAGGAAAGAGCAAAAGACAGCTGGCATCACACTTTCACAGCTCAGAGGCTTCCTGTTCTACCCACAGGGTCAGTGCAGCATTTGCAGCTGCTGTTATGAAAAAGGATGGGTTGAATTGTAAGGAGGGCTAAGTTTGGGAAGGATGGCCAATACCTCAAGAGTCCTCACTGGGAGACAAACTATATGACCCATCTCCGTTTTGATGGGATTGCATACAGTAGGTGAAATTGTAGGGGTAACTTAGCCCACGCTCAAAATCCTGAGGGCCACGCCAAAAGGAAAAAGGTGTTCTGTATTCAGACTACCAAGCCATGATTTGGTACACAAAAACAAAGTGCAATTTTGACTCGGCTTAAACATGTTTTTAAACCAAACTGCAGGTACAAAGTGCTGAAGTTTGCAAGTTTTGAAGCGAGTTAGTCCTTGACCTAAACTGCAGGTTAGGTACATGTGAGACTCTGAAAAATGAATTTTGAGAAGAGCAATATTTCATGAGTAAAAAACAATATACTGACTACGCACAAGGATTGTTTTCAAGCTGTTTTTAATGATAAATTTCCCATTCTGTTAAATATATTTTTGACTGAATGGTTATGAAGAGGGAAAAAGTAGTCACAAGCAAAAAGCTAACAGGTCAAAACTCCATAACCATGCACTCACAAACCACCCCCCCCCCCAAAACCTATACAAAATGAATAAACACAATGAAATAAGTTTCTCAGTCCAATTAATTTGCTTTCTCATATGCTTCTGAGGAACAGGACTGCAGTTCCCCAAATTCCCCAGACTTGACATTCCAGTGCTACTATAAACACCACACAATAGATTTACTAACAGACTTCATTTCTTCATGAGGACTTTTTCAGTGACTATACAATACTAGCCCTAAGCAGAGTATTCCATATGCCTCATTAAGAGCCATTATACTATGCAAATTCCTAAGCAAGTAGATTCTAGAATTTAAATAGAAGTCTGCATATAAAATTTACTTCCTCTCTAAAGAGGAGTCTTATAGGACCTGACCATAACTTCGGTCACGAAGCCTTTGTCAATGCAACCAGAATTCTCGCACAGCTCAATACTGCACGTTAAGCTTTTGCACACTCCCAGGAGTCAGCAAAACGTTGGTTTAAACCGCTTTAAACCTCTGATGCATCACAAATACATAAACGGCAATGCAAATGTGTCCACGTGCCCTCGCCCCAGCTAACAGAGTTCTGTGTTCATGGGAGGAACTAGGAAAACAGTGAAAGAGAATTTTAGACTTTCAGCTCTGACCCTCAAAGAATGTGGTTGTTGGGGGGCCCTGTGCCAGGGCACCCTGTGTTCCACTGCAAATCCACCTCTCGGCCAGCTCACCCACACACATCCTTTTCAGACCTTCCCTACACTTGTAGATTTCTTACCCCCTTTTAAGCAATGGTGTAAGCCATTCAAGATTTAGCATAAGCCAGGCGCAGGGTAGAGTTAGATGACATGGTGCTAAAAATGCCCGTGCCCACTCTCCGCTGGCATTTACCCAGCTGGTAGCCCTGCTAAAGAAAAGGTCAGACGTTTCCTAGAGAAGATACACCTTCGGGGGATCTGTTCAGCCGACTCTCACCCATGATGCGCTCAAGTTGCAGCACCACTGGAGACCAGCATGCAGTCTGAGATGTCATTACAGCACCAGGAAGGTTTTCTCCAGGCATGGGAACGTCTTCATTAGCTAAAACTCCACTCCCAGAACAAAAACTTTACCTGGCAGCCTATGTTTATGCGACAATGGATTCACCATCTATTGAGTGGAGTTGATTAGACCTCGCAAACAAAGCCCCAAACCTTTCAGGTTTAACAATACCTAATATACCCCTTGAATATACATTTGACTCTCCTTAGATAGGAGTCAAGTACAGCTGAGAGGGAAGAATAAACCTCTATGAACCACAGGTTTTCTTAGATGAACTGAAGGACAGTTTTTACAGGATTTCACATAGATAAAAACATAATCCTGGGAAAGGTTGGGCAGAAAAATCATTTCTTCTCATGATTATTAGTCCTTGGAGTTGTGGAGGATGGGGTGTGGAGTTCTTATTGTTTTTTGCATGCTCACTAAGGTGCCTTCCACTGTAGATATAAAAATGTTTAGAAAAATATTGGTTTATGTTACAATCTCTAAATTGCCACTCAGCAGAACTGGTATTGCCTACACAACGTACATGCAAGCCACCAAAAACTGCCTATACCTTCTAATAGAGGAAGAATACTGCTGCTGGACATGTATTGCTGTGTCCCTCTGTTTCATTAACATGTCAATCTGCTTCTGAAGACGCCTGTTCTCCTCCTCAGTCTGTTCTAGCCGGCTTAGGTCTGTATTGTGGCTTGCTATCTTCTCATTATACCGCTTCCTTAACGCATCATAATCCTTTTTCACACCTTCTAGCTTGTCCATTGCTGTATCATAGAGTTTATTTAGTATTTCTGAGGATCCATTCTGTTTCATAACCTAAGAAAGAAACACAAGGATAATTTCATTAAGAGGTACACATAAGAGACTTTTCGCTTGTTTTTAAATAATATGACTATCTTGGGAGACCTTTAATACATGAAAACTACTTAACGTTTTTTGCTTACAACTACTTTTCTCCTCAAACTCAATTTCCATGAAAAAAAAACATTTAAATTGAATTAGGCCATTTTGAAAAGGTAATCTCTACATACAAGATTCTTACCTTCAGGTTGGTAATACCAACATTCAATACATTTAGATGGAAAAACATGACTATATCATAGTTCTATAAAAATTGTTTTGCTATAGACAAGCAATCTAAATAAAAGGGCAAAAAAGGTACCAATAGTTAGACTTAACACATGGGTCTTAAAAAAAAAAACAAAACAAACAAACAAAAAAACCAACCCAGCACTAGACAAGAAGATATCTAACTTATTTTCAGTTGAACATATGTTCATAATAACTTCTTCACATTTCAGCTGTCAAATTATAAAGCACTCCTCCCAAACATAACTTTGGAAGCTATGATAACAGTGATTAATACTTCATTTTACCAGTTTCACTCACGACAAAAACTCAAACTCAAATAACATAAGTTTCACGAGATGAAAGGCTAGCCTAGGTAAGATTTACATGCAGTCATGCATTTCAATATTCATCATTATTTCATCTAAAAAACATCTAGTAAAGTAGTATTTGTTCAGAAAGCTACCCATCTCCAGGTTATTTTGCTCCCCAAAACATTGTAAGTATTATGCTTAAAAGGGCCAAACCTAGCCTAAAGTTTAAATGCATTTAAGGTGGATACTAGAAAAACTTAAAAGGAATACTTCCATGAAATACTTCCCGCAGTTCCCACTGATTGGGAATGGCAAACCGTGGCCACTAGGAGCTGCCGGTGGCCATGCAAATGTAAACAGACTATCTAGCAGCCTGGCAGCAGATTATTCTGACAGGCTGGGGGCATGGTTACACTTACAGAATTATAGCGCTACTGGTTATAGCAGTCCCCTTATACAGCAATATGTATAGCGCTATTGCGTATCCACACTGAGACACGCCAGCGGTATAGCATGGCCACATTTGCGGCACTTCAGGCGGCATTAAGAGCAGCGCATTAGGGCAGGTATCCCACGGAGCACCTCTTCCTGATCTGGTGCAATGCCTTGTGATGGGGGGCGTCACTTGCGGGGCATTCTGCATCCTGTTCCAACTACCCATGATGCTTCGTGGCACATCCCAGCAATGCCTGGGTTTCCGTCCACCTCAGGCGCCATCTTTCGACGGTTTCAGCAAGGCGCGCTCCGTCTTCCACTTTTGTGTGCTGCAATGAATCCACAACTGGTGAGGGATATGCTGACGACAGTCGCCAGCACATCTCTGTGTGCAGTGGAGTTAATCCTTGACATGCAGGATGACAGTGATGGGTCTGAAGACGAGATCGAAGTGGTGAACGCGTTTGACATGAAGCTTCTTGTCTCACTAACGGACATGCTCACGGCCGTGGAACGCCGCTTCTGGGCACGGGAAACGAGCACAGAGTGGTGGGATTGCATCGTCATGCAAGTCTGGGACGACGAGCAGTGGCTGCAGAACTTTCGCATGAGAAAAGCCACTTTCATGGGATTGTGCGCTCAACTCGCCCCTGCCCTGCAGCACAAGGACACCAGACTGAGAGCTGCCCTCCCTGTGGAGAAGCGGGTGGCTATCGCGATCTGGAAGCTGGCCACCCCAGATAGCTACCGATCAGTGGGCAACCACTTTGGGGTGGGAAAGTCAACTGTTGGAGTTGTGCTGATGCAAGTGTGCAGGGCCATTAATCGCATCCTGCTACGAAAAATCGTGACTCTGGGTAACGTGCATGGCATTGTTGCTCGCTCTGAAGAAATGGGTTTCCCTAACTGTGGAGGGGCGATAGATGGGACCCATATACCTATTCTGGCACCCGCCCACCTAGCAGATGAGTACATTAACCGAAAGGGGTACTTCTCCATGGTTCTCCAGGCGCTTGTGGATCACCGTGGGCGTTTTACTGACATTAACGTGGGCTGGTCTGGAAAGGTGCATGACGCACGCATCTTCTGCAACACCGGCCTGTTCAAGAAGCTGCAAGCCGGGATTTTTTTCCCAGACCAGCGGATCACCGTGGGGGAAGTCGAAATGCCCATCGTGATTCTTGGCAACCCCGCTTACCCTTTAATGCCCTGGCTCATGAAACCCTACACAGGGAGCCTGGACAGCAGCCAGGAAAGGTTCAACTACAGGCTTAGCCGGTGTTGAATGACTGTGGAGTGTGCTTTTGGGCATCTCAAAGCGCGCTGGCGCTGTCTTTATGGGAAGCTAGACTTTGCTGAGGGAAGTAACTCCGCGGTTATTTCCGCATGCTGTGCCCTACATAATCTTTGTGAGCGGAAGGGTGAAGGCTTCACTCAGGCATGGTCCTCGGAGGCCACATACGCACAGCCAGAGAGCAGTGCTCTTAGAGGGGCCCAGCACAAGGCTGTTAGGATCAGAGATGCCTTGAGGGAGCATTTTGAGGCTGAAAGCCAGTTTTAATGGGAAGTGTAGAGGGAGGGTGCATTCTTTTAATAGGAACAGGCACTTGCTTTTCTGTAGCCACTAATAATATACGTACACTGAATAAAGAAACCCATTTATTAAAAAGACAATTCATTTATTCAACAGCTACTTCGGTCGCTGAAAGAAAATATTGTGATGCGTGTGATGGGGAAGAGGTGGGAGGTGCAATGGGGGTGGCATGGGGTCAGTCAGAGATTGGAATATGTCCGGGTCTCTGAGTCTCCAGTGCCCTCAGAGTTGCCGTGTCCCCCAAACCCCATTTGCGGAGGGCAATAAGGCATGTTATTAGGGGTTGACTGCAATGGATAAGGGTCCTGGGTTTGGGGGTTGATCGGTGAAGACAGAGGGGTTGGAGGCAGCTGTGGGTGGTGATAACCAGATAGCTGATGATAGTGGCCTGGAGAGTACAGAGGGCCAGAAGGGGAAGGGTTTGGGAGCAAATGATAAAGGGGGCGGAGAGCGTGGTGCTTCTCCTCCTGAATGGTGGCAATCCACTGCATAGTCTCCAATTGAAGCTGCAGTAATGAGAGCAGCTTATCGGTGCTTTTCTGCTGGTGAATCGCATTCTCCTGCTGCGCGTTCTCCCTCAACTTGCTCTCGTCCTCCCTTCACCTCTGTGCAATTTGATTCTCCATTACAGCCTGTTGCATTACTTGCTGTACTAGATCCTCTTTGCTCTTTCGTGGCCTCTTCCTCAGTTGCCTCAGCCTGTCAGCTGCTGATAACAACGATGGCACAGGGCTCAAGGTCGATGCTTCAAAAAGAAAAAGATACATGCAACAGTGGCTCCCTTTTAAACAGCTGCTCCCTTTTAAACAGCAGACATGCCTATGATTCCCCCGCATTCCCTGTTTGCCTGTCCTGCAGAGAGCACACAGACAGCAACGAAGCCCTTGACATGGTGAGTCCTCTCCAGATGCAGGGGGAATGATTGTTTCCCTGCCGTGCTGTGCTGTGATGGGGGGGGGGGGGAAGGGGGGGGGAATGCCAGGAGCCCTACTTTGAACACTGTCCCAACATTCTCCGTAGGTGTTTGTCCTGGAAGATATCTCGCTACTGCGGGTGACCAAGGAAGAAAGGGAGGGCATTCTAATGAGATGCGGCTTCCGCCCAGGGCCATATGCAGCTTGCCTCTGTGCAGCAATGCTCCCCCCACCCATCGTAGCACAGTGGCGGGGACTAGTGACCGTGACCATGCTGGCTCTCCTGGAAAACCTGCGCAGGCGTATTGCAAGCGCTCTTATTGAGACCTTTGAAGAGATTACTGACGACGATTACCGCGATGTGATAGACTACATCAATGCACTATTCCACATGTAGGCAAGCATGCAATTCCACCCCAAGGTGCCTGCCTTCCCAATAGAAAAGCAGCTTTACCTCCACAATCCGCTGCTGTGCTGCCCCTTGCAACCACCGGATGCTGCGGCTGACTGCCCTCCTCCTGGCTTGAGAAGAGCTCCTGGCTGCATGCGTCCAGGGACTCCTCTGTGCCCTGGGTCGCTGCCGCCTCCTCCTCCTCCTCCTCTTCTTCATCCACCTCCTCACCCCCGGCTTCACTGGTGGGCTGGGAAATGTCCATGGTGGTTGATGGAGTGACCGTAGGATCACCACCAAGTATCGCGTCCAGCTCCTTATAAAATCTGCAAGTCACCGGGGCTGCCCCGGAGTGGCCGTTTGACTCGCAGGCTTTGCAATACACATTCCTAAGCTCCTTTACCTTAACACGGCACTGCAGAGTGTCCTGCTCATGGCCTCTTTCCACCAAGGCCCATGATATCTGCCCGTAGGTATCATAATTCCTGCGGCTAGACCGCAGCTGAGACTGAACAGCCTCTTCCCCCCAAACAGCTGATGAGGTCCAGCACCTCGCTATTGCTCCATGCTGGGGATCGCCTATTGCGAGGAGGCATGGCACGTGGAGTCATGATCAATCAGAATGATCACCTGCAACGATTCCCTGAGACCACGCCACGGTTGGCTGGAGCAAACAGGAAGGGGATTTTCAAATTTCCCTGGAAATTTAAAGGGCGGGTCTGACGTGTGGTCACCTGAGGACAGGACAAAAGAGTTTGCAAATGATGACCAGAGAGGCTCGAACGGGAATTATGGGATGGGCTGGAGGCCAATTAATGCGCAGTGGGTGTCCACATTCTCGCTGTAGTGCTACAGCAGCTGTGCAACAGCCCTTATTGCCTGTGCGGAGGTGGATTACCAGTAGCACTATAACTCCACGGTTATAGCGCTCTACGTGCCTTGCCAGTGTGGACAGGTAGGAGGTTATAGTGCTCCTGGGAGCTTTATAGCGCTATAAAGTGCCAGTGTAACCAAGGCCTGAGTGCGACCCGCAGGTTGCTCACCACTGCTCTAATGAGAGAGTGCTGACAGTTTCACTGCAAGAACCACAAATACAGAGAGAAACCTGCTGGATCACTTCCCCTCTTGTTCATGATTACACAGACTCTTAGGATACCATTTGCGATTGCCCAACGCTCCCTGGGCAATTATAGTGAAGGCTACAATTTAGTCATGAGTCTTTTTAATAAAAGTCATGGACAGTTTTCGGCCAATATACAAAAATTCACAGCTCTTGACCTGTCCTTGACTTTTACTAAAAATATCCCTGACTGAATGCTGAGGAGGGGGTGCTGCTGTCCAGGGGTGGGCAATGGCACCAGCTGCCGAGGATGCTGAACAGTGGCTGTTCCAGCTGCCTCTGGGACCTCTGCTTAGGCAGTATGCAGGGCCAGCTGCCTGGGGCCAGCACAGCAGCAGCCGGAGTGGTTGGCTGTGGGGCCACCTGAGCAAGTGGTCCCTGGAGCCAGCTGCTTGGGAGGCCCTGGGGTCAGCCACACTGGCTGCTGAAGAAGTCACCAAGGCTGCGAAAAGTGACGGAATCTCTGACCTCTGTGACAGACACAGAGCCCTAATTATAGTCATTGCTGGCTCCTTAATTCCTGCTGCTTCTACACACACTTAGGCTACTCTTCACGTTGAGAAGCCTAGACAATTGGAGAAGCAGCTGGAAATGAGTAGCAATTACCAACTTTATGTGACTGCCAGCTCTCTACAGATCATCAGTAACCGACAGACTGCAGCTTGATAAAGCTGTAACAATGTATCACAACCACACAGGTCAGAAAGCGGGGTTCCTAACAGTATCATTTTTAGCCTGACAATGTCTCCTTTAAGAAACCTAGAGGTACAAAAACCGAGCTGACCAGAACTGTGAGCTGTTGGGTTCCAAGTCAACTTGACAATTTGGACATAACAGAGCCCCAATTTAGCAATGACTTAATCTTTTACCTAACTTCAAGCTCGTGTGAGGTCCCATTCACTTCTGGGGAACTATTTATATGTTTAAAGTAGGCATATGATTCAGAGCCTTGCTGAGGCCTTAGAATATGATTCATGAAATATCATCAGCATGTTCTTTTGTCCACCCATATTTAAGGGAACACACTTTTTAAATACTGGACTTAAGCACATGCTTAATTTTAAACACATGCTGAAGTGCTGTTACTGGGAAGGGATGTTTTCTTGAACTGGGGCCTTGACCATCACTGAACTGAGAAAAACAAAGTTTACTGAAAAACAAAAACAAACGGTACTGAACCAAACTTATGGGCTGAATAGCTGAAACTTTCAGACAGAAGCAAACATTTTCTCACAACCTAAAATGTATGGGACCCCTTCTCACTGACAATATCTTAAACAACTATCAGAATAAGTAAACTGAAAGAGAAAAGACAAGACCAAAGATAGCAAGAGTTTGACTAAGTTTAAAATAAAGGCTCTAAAACGCAAATGGGGTTTGGAGGGAGGAAGGGAAGAGAGAGAAAATGCCACAAACAGGAAGGATAGTAATAAGGAAAATTTCCTATCCAAAGCCCCAGTATGAGGAAGAGTAAAGAGTCCAAGCTGGACCCAAGGGTACTGCCATGGCAACAAAAACCTCATACGTGAGCAGCAGAAACTTAAAGGCCCGTCAGCTGCTGTACAGGAAATCAAGGACCATCCCACACAGTAGGAGTCATTTGATCAACAGTTTTTGTTTCTCAAGCAGTTGGGCTGCTGTGTTTTGCAATAGTCTGGCAATGGCATGACACATCAGAAAGACCATCAAAAATAGAATTAGATTAATCCAGATTCGAAGTGACAAAGACTGAGATAAGACTGCTGGCATTCCTTCAGGACAACATGATTCACAGTGACACACCAAGAAAAGGAGACATGCATGTTTCTCACTATCTGAGAGCAACAAAATTTCCTTGAAAAGGGTAATGATAAAGTTCGCACAATATTAAATTTTGCAAAAATAAATTATAGTGATAACACTCCGATTTTATTATGTGCTTCCCAGCAAAGACTCTCCAACTGCTCGACAAACATTAAAGCTGAATGCCATTCAGTGGTAGGTTTCACATCACTATTTTACAGTGTGAGAAACTAAGGCACAGAAAGGGTAAGTAGTTTAACCAAACTCGTATAGCAAGTTTAGTACAGCAAAGCACGGAATAAAAATCCAAACATCTATAGTCTTAGTTATTTCACATACACAGATGTACAGGAGCAGCCCCTCAAGTTAACCTGATATTAGAGGAAACGAGCAAAACAAAATACAAAGTTAACGAAACAAACGAAAACCACAAAGAACCCCCCCCCCACAAAAAATAAACTAAAACCGCAGTAAACACGTCTGTATAGCTTATTTTGACTTCTACCCTTCAAGCCTGGCAAGTAATTATTTTTGTTTGTAACAATTTTGCTTCTGAAGCTTAATTATTTGACTAAAGTCTGTCTCATGACTCAGCCCACAGAGTTAAGCAAAGCCATCTATTTAGCCATTTTACATGTTACTGTAACTATTCTAACTGAATGATCCCTTTTCTGTAAATGAACTGTGGACTCTCTGCCACTTCCAGGTTGTTTTTTCTGCCAGCCCTCTTGACTATTTTTCTCCCTAGTGTGTGAACTTTACTACGATTAAAAAACCAAGCACCTTGGTGTTGAGACTGCTTAATTGTTAGAAATATCCATTCTTTGATCCCTGCAAATCTCTTTTTTTAAGTTTGAAGTTTAAAAGCATTAATCAACCTGTAGCATTGTTCTAACTGAATAGTGTTTGTGAACCTAAATAACCAAACTTTTTTCAGTCATTCCCCTAACCTTTAAAGGTGTCACTGGGAGAAAGAAAAACTGCCACTCATTTTTTGTGAAACTTTCCAAAAATAAACACAGGCTGGACTTTTGTATGCCCACAGCTATTCCCGTCACAAGAAATACCTAAAGATCAAGGTACAAAAGCCATTCTTTTTTAATTATTATAAGCCTTTAAATTACATTTAGCATGAATTGTTATTATCCAGAGTTCTGTCTTCATAGTGGGAAACAGCCAACTCTGAGAGAAGTTTTATTTAAAAAAAAGCTCTCAACTTTGTTACTATGAGTATGATGTGATGTTCAATAAAGATGAATAATCAATCAATAGTTAACTATTCATACACATTATGAATGTCAGTGTAGATATGCTTTGATTCATTGTTATTCTGGCAGAAAGCAATACTGTAATTTGTGTTGCGTTTTCATTGTAAACCATTAAATTAAAGGGCATGTAATTCAATAATAAGTCTCTTAAGGCTGAAATTTTGCCTAAGGGTTGAAATGAGGTTATGGCAATATATTTATATATAAATCCCTAACCCCCCAAATACCAGATCAAACCAAACATCTCCACCCAAAATACTCGTGTAGCCAAAAGTAGTCATATCCATTGTCTTTTCAGGATGGGCTGCAATCAGTATTTCCACTGACTTCAAAGGGCTTTGGAACAGATGCAGAGAGCTGAGTGCTCAGCATTTCTGAGAACTGGGCCTCTAATTTAGGGGCTTAAATATGAATATATGGGAGCCTAAGTTTAGGCGCCCATTTTTAAAATATGGATGTTTTTAAATGACCATGTCCCTTCAATGTATAAATCAGTGTTAAACTTAGACACTTGGTTCTGCTGATGTCAAACTTCTTATTTAACAGTTTATGTTATCCCAATTTCTCTTTACAATTGAGGCTTCAAAAAAAAAAAAAAAAAAAAAAAAGTCCTGCTAGGACTGATAAATTAACAGTGATTTTTTACCAAGATCCTAAGGGACAACTCCCTTTTATTTTACTGGCAAACAAGGAGGGGGGGGGGGGACATAGAGAGCAATTATAAACAAGGTAAATCTGCAACTCCCTAGTAAACAGATTTTACACTGGATTCTAAGGCTACACTCAAAAAAAACTGTACTTGTGAGGGACAATTAGTCTGTAAGAGCAAGGCTAGGCTGGTAGGTGCAGATAGCCATGGGCACTCTTAGTAATGTCTTGAAGGTAATTTTTAGTATCTACCTCTGGCTAATTGAGGGGAGTTTAAAAGAATGTGGATTTTTTTTAACTGTTTATAATCCATATATTCTGTGTCTCAATTATCTGTGCATATGAGAGAAAATATCTATTAAATGCAAAGAATGTCTTTGCATATGTTCCTTAAGTTGTCCCTCAGTCTAACTTATCTGTAATGTCTAATAAATGATTTCCTTGCTTTCCTACTCCACATATTTCTCTCTTTGCACAGCGTTTTCTCCTTCCTATCCTCACAGTCTCTCCATTACAGAATAAATACTGGGGAGGCGGGGAATACGAGTTAAAGTTAAATGCCAACGTGGACACAGGAACAAATGAATATAAACTGGCCATCAACAAGTTTAGTCTGGAAATTAGATTAAGGTTTCTAACCATCAGATGAGTGAAGTTCTGGAACAGTCTCCAAAGGGGAGCAGTAGGGTCAAAAAACTAACTGGCTTCAAGATTGAGCCTGATAAGTTTATGAAGGAGATGGTATCTGCAACTGCTAGCAGCAAATATCTTCCAAGGGCAGGAATGGGACACTAGATGGGGAGGGCTCTGAGTTACCACAGAGAATTCTTTCCTAGGTGTCTGGCTGGCTGGGGTCTAACTGGTCACCAAATTTGGGGTTGGGAAGGAACTTCCTCTGGGGCCAGATTGCAGAGACTCTGGAGTTTTGTGGTGTTTTTTTGTTTTGTGTTTTTGTTTGTTTTGCCTTCCTCTGCGTCATGGGGCAAGGGTCACTTACAGGTTTAAAACCTGGTATAATGGTGGATTCACTGTAACTTGAAGTTTTTAAATCATGATTTGAGGACTACAGTATTTCTTCCAGAGGTTAGGGGGTCTAGTTCAGAAGTGAGTGGGTGAGGTTCTGTGGCCTGCAATGTGCAGGTGGTCAGGCTATATGAGCACGATGGTCCCTTCTGACTTTAAACTCTATGAGCCTATTCATCTCTTCCAGTCCTTATTCCCTCTCTCTCACACACACTGTTCTTTCCTTCCCTACAAATCCACTCATATATAACCGCAATCCACACCAATCCATACCCTTCCTCGTCCTTGCATGTCCCCCATGCCAAAATTCCCCTCACGCACATCGACGCTCCCAGTCAATTCCAGCTGACACTGCTAAACAAGTAGTCTTTTTGTTTTTTTGAGAGAGGTAGATAGTGCAACTCCTCATCCTATGAGATGCTGAAAGACATTTCATATTGCAGATCTAAGTTTGCAGAACTAAAGTTTTAAAAGTAAAAAGATTTTTCCAACTAAAGATACTAGATCCAGAGTCACTGAAAACACAATGAAGAAGGAACCCACACAAGGTCAATTTCAGAGAGTCACTTATCAGAGAACAATTATAATTAAATGTACACACTACCACTGTGTTTTAAATGGTAGCTTTGTGACTTGCGCTGTCAAACATATGATGTATATGGAAAATTACTCCAACTGGTTCAAAGGTAAAAAGGAAAGTAAGTGGTAGGCCAGCCATGCCATGCTTTACATTCCCTGAAAACATTAAACAGTCACTCATTACATTAATGCCAAGAGCTGCAGGCTACCTGCTGTTGCTGGCTGCGTAGGTCTGTTATCTCTTTCTGATCCTCATCATGAAGTCTCTTCATTTCCTCACATGATTGTTGGAGATGGTTATGCTCTCGCACTAATTGCATATTCTTTCTCTTCAAGGTATCCATGTCCTCCTTCAGCTGTGACTGGTCACTCAGCAGTCGACTATGCAAGGTACTAGAATGCCACAAAGAAAAAACACTTAGATACAAATTTTCCAGGAAGCTCTCTTCATGCCAATGTACTAATCCATATCAAACCGAGTCAACATCTCAAATTTAAAAAGACAGATGAAACTAACTAAGTCATTTCTTCAGATCTGAATATTCCAAATGCCATGTGCCAGCTAAATTCTACTGAAGAAAGACAGGCAGCCCAACCAGAGACCTTCTGGAGTTTAGTGATTTGAAAGCTCTGTGCAGCATTAAAACAGATACATTATAGATTTATGCAGAACAAGCAGTCCCCAATAGACCATTTCAACAAGCAAACTGCTAAACAGGCACAGAAATTGTGTCCCTGAGCAAACAGGATCTTCTAGGCAAAATAAGCAAGCTGCATCTTTGACCACCATCATACTTGAACACCACAATACAACATAATAGAACAAGACATCAGTAGAGTTGAAAAAGCTTTCTGCTTGTTTGCTTTTGTTTCAAAAACATTTTGGAACATTTTTAAGCAGGTAAAGCTACCAGTTGTTATCCCAAATTGGGTATACTGCTTGGAATAGCTGACAGGAATTTTAAATATTCATATTTAAAATCACAACTAAGTCACATTATTGAGGATATAATTCAAACTCCCACAGGTCTATCTGAAGTGACAGGTAAAGAGTCTACTTACCCAAATCTTAATAAAAGTTCATTTTGGGGAAAAGTGGGCTTACCTCTGCGACAGTAAAAAATGCTGGTTTTTTTGCTGGCCAGATAGTCTCCGAGTACCTAGTCTTACAAAGTACTTGGTGCATGCATAAAAGTTTGCTATTGCCTTGTATTTGTCATTTTGCAAAAGCCAAAATTGCTGTTCCTCAGAGAAAATAATATTCTTAGTGTACGTGTGCAATTACAATAATCATTCTTAACTGCCTTTTGCCCCCAACAAGTATAATTTAAATCCTTAAAATCCCTTCATACTGATATAAAAGAAAACCAACACAAAACATTATAATCACACAGATTATAGAACTGTAGTTTGCAAATAAGGGAAATAAAACCCTACTATCACTTCAAAGAGTGCAAACATTTTACATTAACCTTTCACATGCACAGAAAAAGCAGCTATGGGAATGTGACTAATAATAAAGACATCTGTAGTTTCGTCTAGAATTTATTAGCAAGCAGAACAATTTGGAAAGAGCACTAAAGGACAGTGTGTCTTAGGCTTGTGATCTCATGGAACTGACATCTAATAAATAAGAAACAAACCGCCTCTGAAGAATCCTTAGATAACGACAAAGGGTATAAAAGGGTAAAATAGTGTGATGTAAGGATCTTCTATTGTTCTCCACTTTCCTTCTCCAAAGAAAAATCAAGTGGACAGACAGGATCAACAAATCTCCCTGGCAAACAGCCATGCAGCTCACTTAGTTTTCACATGGTGACTTTTCTTAACATTTTTTTCAAATTTTGCCTGTTGATGGTGTAAACAGCTACAGTACTAAGCCAGCCAAATCAGACAATGTCATTCCTAGATTGTTACAAACATATCCGTTCTGCATGATGCACCATTAGAGAACAGTAGCCTTAAAGCTACTTCCAACATTTGCATTTTTTCCCCTCTAAACTGAATATCTTTTCAATTAATAAAAATTAGACTAGTCTAAGATTACATATATGTCATGTTCATTGTTACACCAGTACCTGTTTTCATGTCCAATATCTTGATCATCAGAGCTAGAAGCAAATGATGGCAACTCTTCCCACAACTTCATCACATTTTCACAAGTGCTCATTGATGGTCAAACTCTGCTCTCAAAGTGTTAAAACTCCCACTGACGTCAATGGAAGTGGAGTCAGGCCAATGCAGAACCCATTTAAAAATCCCACCTTTTATTTCTAGACTGGCCAGGTCATGAAACAGCCAATCACATTTTAGTTACTAGTTTGCCTTGCTCCACACCACTAAACCACAATGACATCCTGCTTTAGAAGTTGCTACTAAAAGATCCCTAAAGATCAAAACCAGTGCTTCCCCCGTCTCAAATCACGGAACTCCCTCTCCGCAGTAGGTGAAATAAATAAAATAATAAAAACTTTTGACTGTAGATGTTCATAAAATGTTGCGATTAAAACAGTAAGAAAAGCAAGATGGTAGCAGGAATGATGCAATTTAAAATCGTTGTATTTTAAAACATCTAATATCTCATGATCAACCAGACTGGAACACTTTTGGCAGACCAGCACTAATACTTACAGAACTAGTAAACTTAATTAAGCACTGCTCCTGAACCAGTGAAGAGAAAGAGTTTTCACTCCTACCTTTTGTGTGTTACTTACTGATAAAAATCTGCCTCTTTGGCTGCTTCTTCACATCTTTTTAGTGTCTTGGTATGTTGATTCTGTAGAGACTGTAGGTCAGACATGGCTTTCATACACTGGATCTTCAATCTTTCATAATCATGACTTGGTTTTGGACTAGGCCTGCCATGGAAAGAAAAAATAAAACCAGACTTTAATTATTACATCAGTGATTGCCCAGTTACTATTAGCAAGTATTCACTCCAAATCTTGAGATACTGATTTAGGAAGTTACACTACTTAGAATCTACTACAGTAATATTAATTATTCAAGACTGACCCTATGCCAGTATGCTGCAACTGAAAAAAAAGGCAATTCTCTTTCTACACCATTAATTTCTGCATAAAGAATGCCATTACATGTTTAGATTTTTAAAGTATGCTATCAGAAGTCCCTTGGGATATGCATAAAGCTTGTCGGGGTTTTTAAATACAATTACAAATTTATCCAACACTTCTTGCAGTAGTCACTTCTAAAGCCCCACCCAGCCAACCCCCTGCCATGGACAAAACTAGGATAGCAACTTACCCTGAAAGCCACAAACTCTAGGGTTTGGTGCACTAGAAATTGAGGAGTACATTTGGGACTGGAGCACCTCTCAGTTAAAGCACTCTCTAGCAGCCCCATGTAAACTAGAGTTCAAATATCTCAAATACTGTGGAAATGTGAGACGAGAGGCAGCCTCAAGAACAAAGGAAAGTCTGAATTGTTTTAATTCTTTCTAAGCTACAATGTTAGCATGGTTAAAATTTTGTCCACAAAACAAGTGGTAGACAGTATGGATCACAGAGAACAGGTGTAATGAGCTTGCTATGGAATATTTTGGGAGGGTTTATACTTTGAAGGTCCCATGAAAAATGGCAGCAAGATCTGCACCCTAGAAGAAAAAAGGCTCTAAGTACTTATAATGCCACTGTTACCATAATATTTAAACACCTCTCAGTCAAATTTATTTATCCTCAACACCCCTGTGAGGTAGAACTACTTATCCCGGTTTTACAGATAGGAAATGGAAGCACAGAGATACCAATGGCTTGTGTACACTTACAGTGCTGCAGAAGCGCAGCTACAGCTCCCCAAGAAGCGGTAACTATGATGTTAGGAGAAGCCCTTCTATCGACACTGTAGTGATATCTACACTGGGAGTTCAGTCGATATAACTGCATAGCTCAGGGGGTGTGCATTTTCCACACCCCATAACAACGTAGTTATACGAACGTAAGCTCGTAGTGTAGACCAGGGCCAAGTGACTTGCCCAAAGTCGCACAGGCTCTGTGGCAGAACAGGGACCTGAACCTGGCTCTGTGGAGTCTCAGACAGGCACCCTAACCACTACACAATCTTTCCCATCTAAAAAAAGAGTGTATATACACACACATTCACACAGAGTAAAGAGATGTAACTATTTTAAAGAGATTATTTTCTTTAACAAGAACTCAAACTCATTAACAGCCCAGACACTTCTCTCAGGGACAACAGCATTAGTTTTCAGAATAAAACTTTCCTGCTATATAATTCATTCAGTCACAGTTGACTCTGCTTTCCTGGGTTAGTCTGCCCGCCCTGATTTCCTCAATGAATTTCAAATGGGTAACAAATGCATGCATCTGTGACGGCATAATTTATCCACTTAACTCATGCTGCTAAATTCAAAATCTGTTGAAGTGTTATATTCCTATTTTAAGCTATTACAAATGAAGGATATAAAGATGTCAAAGATTCAAATTTAACTGTATACATCAGACATGCTTCTACTAAATACTCCAGGAGTTTTATTTTAGTCACATAAAATATTCATGATCATTTTTAAGAAAACACAGCACTAAATATCCTTTAATGAGATGTGCAAATTACAAGCCACTCTAAATCACTTAAATTACTTCAGAGACGAATTTAAAATTTTATCAGCATGACTGGATAAAACACAACAACTAAAATCATCTACCTTGGCTGGCAATTTGACTCATTTATCATGGCCACTCTGACAACTCATTTACTGAGCTAAGGGGCGATGGGAAATTTTCGTTAGGAAACCCTCTAGCTGTGTGCAACTCTACTAATTTTAGTGTTAGTAACAAACCAAACTAGTAGTATTTTGTCCTAATGCGTTTTTGGCTCATTAAACTTCTGTAGGAACTCTAAATTAAACTCTTTGCTGTCTCTGTACAGCCACAATGTTTTCCCAAGACTGCATTTCCTGGTTTCACAATGAAACATTTGATATTCACATGACCTGTCTCCTGGGTCCTCTAAAAATCAAACTAACTAGTATGCAATGAAATGAGCTGAGTGAAACTCACTGCTTTCTTTTGAATCTGTTTAGTCTCCTATCAAATTGGCTCAGTTGCCAGTTTAGAGCACATTCCACCACTCTCCCCCCACATATGCCAGCACTGCAAGCTCAGCCTGAAAAGTAATCAGGATTTTTTCTGCTTCAGACATAAACAGCAGTAAGGATTCTGGAACTGAAATCTAGCCGGCAGTTCAATTGATGAGGAAGAATTAAAGTGGCCTTTGCACAGCTACAGTGGTGAGAATAGTAAAAATAAGATTCACAGACTAACAAGGAGTATGTGAGCAATACTAACTTGTCTTTTTATTTTATTTAAGGAATAAAGCTATATTTTGACTGAAGAACTCAAAGTGAGCGATTGCGTCTCAGCATCTAACTCCCCGCATCCCAACATCAAACTGGCCTTGGGAACAACTGTCTTGCCTGACAAATCAGAACAGCATTTAAAACTGAACTTCACATTACAGATGAACTTCCAATAACAAAGTCAGACTTTCATGAACACTATTTGTACATGTTCTCCCATCAAGAATGCCAAGCAGCAAAATAGCCCTTTATGAGTTATCAGCATTATCAACTGTTAAAGAGTGTTTCCTTTTCAAAAATGTTAATCCAAGTTACCAAAAATAAGTCAGAAGCATTCAGAACCCAAGTATGACTTAAATGAGGCTTTAGGGTGACATTACTGAAAGCAGACACCATCTGTCCAACAGAGTAATTAAAATGATGTTAACTGAAGCACAGTTTAAATCCCAGTGAATACACTATGCTTATTAAGTCCAATTAACACATGGTTATATTACACTTGTAATCAGAAATGAACATTTGGCAAAATATTTCAGTGTGAGAAATTCAACAAAAAAGGCAACTGATAAGCCTGTCTCAAAGGCAAACAAACATTTGCTTTACTGTAAAGTGAAGAAAGAACGTCCAATCTCTCAAACTCCACTAAAGTTAATATGTAGCATCGTTACCTTAGAAGTTTCAGCTGGAAATAAACACAGAAATACTGCAGGTGTACACAATCTAACCTACCTACCTAAAGGTGGCGCTAATGACAACGATGCTGGTACTTGTATCCTAGATAGCTAGTCCAGATGTTAAACAGAAGGTTCTCAATTGCCAGTACAGAGGTTTGCACCTGACCAACTGAAGGCAATGTGGAAATGCAGATGAAATTACATTGCATATTAAAAAATCAAAGACCAAACTGCTAGAGCAATACACATTCTTTTAAAACTATACATCAGTCAGATCAGAGTTCAGATCTGGGCAATTTTACTTTGCTCTCAAGTTGCAGAACTATGTTCCCCAGAGCAGGGAGATTATTTTAATCAAAGAGATATTGGTTATATTTTAAAGAAATGTCATAGTTTCAAATAATAGGCAATTCTATAAATCCAAAGTGTAAGAATTATGGGTCAAATCCTGCTTTCACTCATATACAATAGAACTTCAGCGTTACGAATTGATCAGTCAACCACACACCTCATTCTGAACCAGAAGTACACAATCAGGCAGCAGCAGAGACTGAGGGGATGCGGGGGAGAAGAAGAGAGAAGGGAGAAGAGAAGCAAATACCGTGTTAAAAGTAAAATACTAAAAAAAGCGGGGAAGTTTAAAAAAAAGATTTGACAAGGTAAGAAACTGTTTCTGTGATTGTTTCATTTAAATTAAGATGGTTAAAAGCAGCATTTTTCTTCTGCACAAGTTTCAAAGCTGTATTAAACTGATGTATTAAACCACTGTAAACTTTAGAAAGAACAGCCATAATGTTCTATTTAGAGTTACAAACATTTCAGAGTTACAAACAGCCTTAATTCCGGAGGTGTTCGTAACTCTGAGATTCCACTAAATAACCCCACTGAAACTCTCTGGACTCCAACTGAATTGTCTGTGGTATACACCATGGTAAGATTGGGATCTGGTCACACTATCAACGAAATACAAACTAAGACCAATATATGCCTCTATTGATGGCAATATCTCCCAGCAGTTTGACAATGTTTACAATTACTATCTCGCCTGTATGTGCAGTAATTGTTACAAACTACACACAATGTATTGTCAGCTCTCAAATGCAGCTTTCATTTTTGTGTTTCAAATTCTTTAAGGAAAAAATATAAATAAGGGCATCTAAAGTAGTACCTTTAAGCACGTAAGGTACTCCTTCAATGCATAAACTCTAGCCAAATACTGGCCACACCACCATATACAATAGACTCTAGATTAACCTGATCCTGGATAATCAGGTTGTGGATTAACCAGGATGTCAAAACAACAATTATGCGTAACTCGCAGGGCCGGCTCTGGCTTTGTTACTGTCCCAAACACCAAAAAAACCCACCAGGGCGCAGGGCAGCCAGTGAACCAACACCCGCTTCCTGCAGCGCAGGGTGGTTGGTGAACCAACTCCCCTCTTCCCCGCCACAACCCAATATTTCCTATGGATAGTGATTATCTGGGATTTTATTAAGCAGGATTTTTACCCTATCATCCTGGATAATTGAGAGTCTACTCTACATGCTGCACAACCTGTGTACATGCACACACAGTTACTGGGATGTGTTACTTTAGCTTTCATCCAGCAGGATGCCAAGTGTCAGACAGACTTGGCACATCACAGGGCATTGTTTTTGCTCTTTTCGGAGCTAAATATGACACAACTCGGAACTCAGTTCAGCTAGCACTCACTGGCATGGCAGTGCGCACCCTACTGTTGAAGCAACCACTCCCCTTTCCCAGCATACTCCACTCCTAAAGAAGTGTTTTAACAACCCCCTGCCACGCCCCCATCATGACACGCCAGTATCTCAGTTGGTCAGTACTACCTGTCTACACCCACAAACAGAGGGAAAAGCACAAGCCTTTCGGTATAATAAAAGCTAACAAAAAAAGCTTACATTTAGAGCTGGGGGAAAATTTAAGGACCGAACATTTTTGCACCAAACAAATACAGATTTGGGTTGACCAAAACATTTACAGAATTTGACCAGTTTGTCCAAAAAAAAAAAAATAATAAAAAAAAAAAAAATAAAAAAAAAATAAATCTGTAAAATAAAACGTTTTGTTTCAACATTTTCAAAACAAAATGTTTTAACTTTTCATACGAATTGTACTTCAAATTTTTTAATAAAATGGAAAAAAAAAAACCACCCAAAAAAACCCTAAACAAAATGTGTGCTTCCAGGTCAAACAAAATATTATAATATTTACTTTCTTTTTTTGGTTTGACCACCGAAGCTGGGGTGGGAATATTCACATAGCTCTACTTACAACACCTGGGCCAACCCTATGGTCCTACAGAGGTCAATGGGAGTTTTGCATGGGAAAGGACTGCAAAATAGAAACCAAGTATAGTAACGCCTCACTTAACGTTTTAGTTATGTTCCTGAAAAATGCAACTTTAAATGAAATAATGTTAAGCAAAACCAATTTACCCATAAGAATGAATGTAAATACAGGGGGCTAGGTTCCAGGGAATTGTGGGTTTTTTTGGCCAGACAAAAGGCATTACATATCTTCCCCCCACCTCCTTCCCCTTTACTTTGCGCACCGTGTTCTCACTCCTCCCCTGCCTTCTGAACGCTGCAAGACAGCTGACTGCCATGGGCAGGAGGCAGGGGAGGGAGGGGGGAACCCGCACTCCGAGTCCTTGTTCCTCCCCCTTGCCTGGGGCAATCGTTTAGGAAGCAGGAGGGAAAGGCAAGGAACGAGGGCTTGGGGCATAGGCTCCCCCCTTCCTCCTGCCTGGGGCAATCAGTTGGGTTTGAGGTGTTCAGGAGGCAGGGGAAGGGAGGGGGAGCCGGCGCGGCGTTGGGGTTGGGGAGGCGTAGGGAGGCTGCCAGCTATGGAGAAAGTAGACAGCCAAACATGACAGTGGAGCATTGCACAATTTTAAATAAGCATGTTCCCCAATTGATCAGCAACATAACAATGAAACAACATTAACTGGGACGACTAAGTGAGGAGTTACTGTAATATGAAAGAGTATTATCAAGGAGATTTTTTTTTTTTTTTTTTTAAAAATAATGAAAGTGAAGTCAACTCAATCTATTCATTTCCTATTTCTGAAATCCCTTTCATTGTTTGGAAGCTAGTACCTATCCCTCTTTAATATAAGCTGTTTAAACATTGGTCAACCACAATATTAATTTTTAAAAAGTTGTTCTGAAGACTATAAAAAGCTTATAAATATATTTTCCATTACATACATTTCCTGCAGCTATAGCAGTGGATTGATCTCATGTTCAAAAAAAGAAAAAACACTTGGCACTCTAAAATCCCAACAGAACCTTATAATAATATCCTGACTTATATTACAAGAAATTATTGTTATAAAATAGTTAGGCAGTCAAATCCTTAAGTTGGGCAAACTCTGTCTGCTTCAAATGGGAGTTCTGCCTAAGTAAGGACTAAGTGAAAACTTCACTTGAGGATTTGGCCAACTGATACACAAAAAGGCTTTGGAGATCCTTTGAGAGAATATGTGACAGAAGTTCAAAGGATTTAATACTTATTAAGTAGTCTCACAGTACCCCTGTGAGGTACATAGAATGGCTGGCTCAGGGATTGATAATGGCAAATACAGCCTTTCAACTCCGTCCACTGGTTCAAATTGTGACTACGTTCAGAAGAACTGAAAGTTCATAGTCAACAGTCTTGCTTCTAATACTCAGGTTAGTAGAGACCCATAACAATAGGCACTAACACTGACAGATGGAGAAACTGAGGTGCAGACTAAGATTTGCCTCAGGCCTCCCAGGAAGTCTGTTTTGCAAATACATGTCAGCATCCAGTGGCCATGGGACTAATACACTCCAGGGCTCAACATCTTTCCCTGACAAGTACTGTGCCAAGGACTGAGTCTACTAGCATTGGTGGAAAACATCTGTATTAGCATAGCCCCTCAAACTGATGTTTCTGTAGGATCACATCCTCACTCCTCCAAAATAAACCAACCTTTTCTGATCTCCACACACCTCCCTTGGAGACCCCACACTCTGAATTAATTCTTCCCATCTAACAACGGATTGCTAGGCAGCCCTCTCTTCAAATTAAAACAATGAATACTGGTGTTGCCCAGGCTTAGTTTATTGAGGGCGGCACTAATTATTTAAATTTGTGGGTGCCCAGCATTGCTCGATGGAGAGTTGCACATTAATAGTGTGCAGTCCCCACAATCAGTATATGCTGCATCCCCATAAACTAGTCCTGGGGAGCTCCCTTTTTCTACAAGACATTTCATGCTGGGCCATATCTCTATGCAGGGCTCTATTGCTGCTGCTAGTCCATTTGCCCTGCTCTCACACAGAAAGCTGCTGGCGTCCTCTCCTACTCCCAAAGAGAAGTGGTTTGGAGCTTGCTCTGGTCCTTGGCTTCCTCTCCTTTGTTTTGTAAACAGAACCAGCTCTATCCACTCTGCCCATTGCCTTTCCCCTCCCCAACAACACTAGCTATGACTTCTTCATCCCTTTTCTCCAAGGAAGGAGCCAGTGACTTTCCAGCCCTAAGAAGCCCACTCACTGTGGGGAAGTGGGTTTTGCAAGTATTTTAGATACTCTCACACCAGAGCTCGAAGTGGAGGAGCTGTTCACCCCTCTCTTTCTAATCATTAGCTCAGAAGCAATCTGCAGTAATAGGTGGCTCTTAATCCTACATGTGGTTACCCAGTTTCCCCTGAGGATCCCAGGAAGAAGTCAGGAGAACACTGTTCCCCAGAAGACATAGGACCCTGTGTTAGGTCTCAGCCTCTCCCCCTAACTCCCGAAAAGGTAAGTGGTAAGAGAAGACTTGGTCTGCAGAGAATGGACTCATACCCAATGACAAATCAATTTCCACAGACCGGAGTCCTGCTAATCCTCATTTGAACCTACAGCCCTACTACAGACACATGACATCTATCTTTTGTTGAGGTAACACCCAGGAACTACAAACCTCTCTCTTTTAATCATCCACGAGTCAGCAACGAACATTAGTGCCAGGTGTATACGTTCTGGGAATGGTATTTTGCAATGTACGTGCTAACTGCTTTAGCTGTGAGTGGCAGTCCACATAACTCATGAAAACCAAAATACATACAACAACCCTCAAAGACATGTATTCAAATATAATTATTTTTTACCTGCAGTCATCGAAGGTTGATCCAGGAGATGAAAGTGCAAGGCGCTTGCGTAACTCATCCCTCTCACGTGTAACCTGGCGGAGCTGAAATAAAATAGTCTCTAGTTTCTCATTCATCTGCCTTGTGTCTAAGACAGGTGGTGGGGATGACGTTTTGCCTGTTGTACCTGATAAGAACATAAACATTTTGATTAGATTGTCAGACAATTTCTCAAGACTTGAACAAATAATATATTTTCATTATAATTAGCCAGACTAAATGGATAAAAACCATGCATAAGATTTTTGGGTTTTTTTCAAAACACCCAAGCTGCAGTTCTGCATGCTGGCTCATGAGGCTCCAGTGAATTCACTCAGAGTGTGACTGGGTGCAGGGATCTGACAACATAAACTGGTTTGCAAGAGTGAGTCCCTTAAATACCTGTCAGAGTCACCAATAAATCAAGGTGCTAGAAGTGCATGACATTTTATGGGAAATAAGCAGCAGAGAGGCTTATCTCTACACAGGATATTTGTCTCAATTACAGACACTGGTTGCCAGCTGCTGGTGTGGCCGCAGTGTTGCAAATCCCTACTATGGGCAAAGCTGTTACTGACAATGGTGGAGCTTATTGCAAGGATGAAACTGGACTAAGAACCATCAGTGCATGTAGCAGGTTTGCTAGTCTACACTGGGAACAATAACAGTGCAGCTGCTCCAGAATTCCGCCCTGCTTCTCCCAACACACACACACTTAACCTAACTATATACATTCACTGTTTTGCAAAGTATTACAATTGACTCTCTCTTTAAAATAACTTGACCTTTAGTTAACTAAATTTGCCACCACTGATGATCCAGGATAAGACCAAAATAATACTTGGAAAGCTTGAGACATTTTGAGACAGTTTCTCAAGCTTCACTAAATCAGCTGCCAGAATCCATGCCCAAACTCTGTGAACCAAGATGGTACAAAAATCCATGAAGACATTAAACATTATAAAACAGCCTTGACATTCACAAAGAAACTGGAAAGTAATACCTGTACTGAGTAACAAAACAATTCAATACCTCTTAATAAATCACAACAGATCCATCCAGTACATTTGAAATATGCCTTTTTTAAAAATAAAAATCAAAATCAGAAGATAGCATCTTGCATTACATTTTAAATATTATTTTCTAAAACGAGTTAACCACACATTTATCAAGCTGAATTACACGACAGACTCCCGAATGGGTTGTCACACATGAGGTTTATGTGGTTAAATTACTGTTGCTGTTTTTTAAATTTCAGCGGTGACTGATGGTTCACATTCCCTCAGACAGCTATAAACATCCATGGATCAGGTCACTGTAAGAAGACGTTAACTTCCAGCCAAGACTTGTTAATTTGAAGTATTTTGTTTCAAAACATCCTGGCATTAAATTAAGTTGCAATTTTAGCTCTGCCAGATAACTGTCAGATTCTAATCTCAGATGCAGGTCACAGATCAAAAGTTATAATCTAGATCTATGTTGAGATTTGTAAATTCTGTAATTTTCTAATGCAGTTTTCCACAAGAAAAACAAAAACTAAATTTGCCTGCGGTATAATTTTAAAAACAAAACAAAACAAAAACATACAGATGAAGGATTTTAAAGTGAAGCCTTGTTGAAATGTGTGTTTATTATAATCACACCTGCTTTCATCTGTGGCTCACAACACACACTACCAAGGTAGGTAGTTATCTCCATTTTAAGAATAGGCAACCTGAGGCATAAAAAATTCAAAAATGCTACTGATTTTGGGTAAATTAATTGACACACTGTAGTTCCAATTTTCAGAAGAGCTAACAACACATAATTTCAAATGAATCAACAGACTCTCAGCACTTCTGAAAATTATGCCAAACATCTCTCAGACAAGGCACAGAAACACTCAGGTAACCAAAATCAATGGCAATTTGAAAATGTTGGCTTAGGTCAGTGGTTTTCAAACTGTGGGTCATGATCCAGTACTGGGTCGTAGAATGTAAGGCAGTGGGTCATGGTGAATCTGGTCAGCACTACCAACTGGGCCATTAAAAACCCCTTTGTGGTGCTGCCTGGCTAAGGCAGGCTAATCCCTACCTGTTCCGACATTGTGCTGTGCCCCAGAAGTGGCCTGCAGCTGGTACAGCTCTTAGGCGGGGGGCCATGGGGCTTCATGCTCTGCCCCTCCCTGTGCACCATCTCTGCACTCCCATTGACCAGGAAGCAGCCAATGGGAGCTCGAGGGGCGGTGCCTGCAGGCAAGAACTATGCAGAGCTGCTTGTGTGCCTCTGCCTAGGAGCCAGACCTGCTGCTGGCAGCTTCCAGGGTGCAGCGCAGTCCACAGTGCCAGGACAGGCAGGATGCCTGCCTTAGCATCCCCACTGTGCCACTGACAGGGAGCCGCCCCAGATAAGCCCACGCCCCAACCCCCGCCCCAGCCTTCAGCCCCGTCCCACACCTCACATCCACATCCCCAGCTCCGTTGGGTTGCAGGTATCAACAATTTTTTTCAACTGGGCCACCAGAAAAACAGTTGAAAACCACTGATTTAGATGACTTACCCAACACAACATAAGAAATAGTTGGGAGCAGAATAATACATGCTTAGACAAAGAACAGATCCTTTTGGTGTTCAGTAAGAAAGCCTGTGCCTACCACAAGATAAACTATTAATTTAAAAAAAGTGTAAGAAGAAATCCAATGCACTGTAAGGTTTTGCTAAGCAGAGATAATAAAAGGCAGATGTGTTTGGCTCTACAAGAGCCACTTGTGTTGTCTCTCTCTGATACTTTTAGGTTGGAGTTTTAGAATCACATTATTCTATCAGGTACACCCCAACTCCTATTGATTTCAAGGCACTGAACAATCTAGATCAGGGGCTCTCAAACTGGGGGATGAGGGGTGATTCCCAGGGGGTCGCAAGCTCCAGTTCCATTCTACAGCTTTTCGGAGGATGCTCAGAACGCTGGACAGCATCCGCCAAAAAGCCACTGAGTGGAACACTTCCACTTTCGGAATGTATAGGAAAGCACTGCGGTTCCACCAAAATGCTGATACCAGAAGTGTTCAGTTCGGTGGCATTTCGGCAGACAGACCTCTGGGCTGCAGCACTAGCTGAACAGCTAAAGGGGTCTCAAACTTAGGAAGTTTGAGAACCCCTAATCTAGATACCAAAGATAGTTGTGTAAGAACTCAGTTTGGCAGTATCTCTGCTGTCCCATAATTTTACTTTATAAACTCTTAGAAGTTCTCCATGGTTTGCCTGTAGTACAAAGGCTACTATTCCACTGTTCCTATTCTAGACCAGAAATTCTCAAATTTCATTGCATTGTGGACCCTCTTCTGAAAACAAAAAATTACTACATGACCCCAGGAGTGGGGACTGAAGCCTGAGCCCACCTGAGCCCTGCCACCCTGAGTGGGGGAAGACCAAAGCCCAAACTCCAGTGCCCTGGGCAGGGGGACCAAAGCCAAAACCAAGGGCTTCAGCTCCAGGAAGTGGGTCTGTAACCTGAGCACCACTACCCCCGGCTGAAGTCCTCAGGCAATAAACCAGTCAACTAATTTCATTAGACTGTGAACCCTCTGAGGCAGGGATTGCCTTCTACTCTGTGGCCCAGAAAGAGAAAGGTACCTAAATACACGTCTGACTTCACTACAGTGGGATAACTTACACTTTGAGTTATGCATGTGGAAGGAACTTCCTGGAACACGGCCTATGTTTCTACAACACCTTGCTCAGCCACGTTCCTGTTATTACTGAACGTCTAGCTGTTCATGCAATTTCATTATCTACTGCATGTTTATTAATATATAGCTAGTTTTTCAATCTAAATATTTCAGGTAACAATTTAGTACTATCACAACAAAAATGGAAGAACTAGTGACCACGAGAACTGTTCTGAAGTCAATCTAGAGCAGAAACACATACCTCTAAACTGAATGCTCACTGGACTATCTTCAACATGATTTGTAAATGCGCCTTCTTTACATCCCTACCTCAACCCATTAGGTTCCCCGGATCCTCCTCTAACAAATTCACAAATGTCACCACTGAGTAAAATTAAAGCCCAACTCCTTGGGATAGTTTTTCCAATCCCAATGAGAAGTTCCGCATCATATTGGTGAGGATAACTACTTGTACACAATATTGTTTACTGGACCATCTTCTGTTGGTGGAAGGTGCAAGGATCCAAACTACACAGAGCTCTACCTAAAAATCTTGTATTGTCCACTAGCAAGCGTTGGTCCAATAAAAGATATTGCTTCACCAACTTTCTCTGTCATACTCTGGGACCAACATGACTACAACAATACTGCAAACAGATCTAAAATAACTACACGCACACTGATAGCACTGCTCTACAGCCAAAATGCTTCTGAAATAAATGTAGTCAAACTTTACTAATTCTGGGTCACTGAGAACGACAATGATGCTTAAAATTGTTGGTTGGCTCTAGTTTTCAAGATATGCTATTGGGTCAGTATATATGACCCTTGACATGGGAATGGCGGAGGATAAGTGAGTTATAAAGGGAAGGGATCTGAATTTAAACCAGAAATGACTAAAATACATCTTTGACTGGATCTATGACTGGGTTTGGACAGTACTTGCTTTTTAGGCAAAACAATGAATGACGTAATCTGAAGCTGGTATTGCGTCATACATGATATGAATTACAATCATGTTATTCCTACAAGTCATGGATGATGCAATCATAATGAAGCTTACATCACTCTGCTGAACAAATTGCCCTATATCAGCTCTAGAAATCATACAGTGTCGTGCTCTCTTATTTGTCAGTGTCTGATTTTGCAAAGGGACACATTTCTGTTTAGCCAAAATGAGCAGAGATGCCTCGTACTTTTGTGAACAGTGCAGATCACCACAAACATAGCAGAAGTTAAGTGACTTTTGCATCACAAAAGCGCAGTATAACCACTATGGTTAAGAAAGCCTATCACCTTTATTTTGGCTGCAAAATTGCAGATCGGGACAAGAGGTGGGCCCCACATACATGCTGCAACACTTGTGCAACAAATCTTCGCCAGTGGTTGAACAGGAAAAGGAAATCTATGCCTTTTGCAGTGCCAATGATTTGGAGAGAGCCAACAGATCATACTAGCAATTGTTACTTCTGCATGGTGCCTCTAGTTGGGAAAGGTGTGTCAAAGAAGAAAAAGTGGACTGTGCATTATCCAAACATTCCATCAGCTATACACCCAATACCCCACGGAAAAGGACTGCCGGCTCCTGATGCACCAGAATCATTCTCACTTGAGTCAGATTAGGAGGATGAAACTTCTGGTCCTGAACCATCAATGTCACAGGACCCACATTTTCTCCCATCCTCCTCCTCTGAACCACACCTCGTAACACAAGCTGAACTGAATGACCTGGTCAGGGATTTGGAACTACCCAAGAGTAAGGCAGAGCTGTTGGGCTCCAGACTACAGCAGTGGAATCTCCTGGCAGGTGATGTTAGGGTTTCCATGTTCCGTGACCGTCAAAAGAATCTTGTCCCATTCTTCTTCACGGCCACTCCGACAGTCATTGGAGCCTGGGAGGAAAAGTGTTCAGCAGCCACCACTTGTTGAATCAAGGAAGATTTTGTTACCACCCTTACACATCAAGCTGGGTCTGATGAAGAACTTTGTCAAGGCCATTGACAAAACACAAGCAGCTTTCAAGTACCTCCGTGGAAAATTTCCAAGGTTAAGTGAAGCTAAGATAAAGGAAGGTGTCTTTGTTGGTCCTCAGATTCGTGAACTTCTTTGAGATGATGCATTTGACCATGCACTGCGTGGCAAGGAAAAGACGGCATGGAAAGCCTTCCAGTCAGTGGCAATACATTTTCTCGGAAACAACAAGGCAAACAACTACAGGTTGTTGGTGGAAAACCTCCTCAAGGCGTACAAAAGCCTTGGTTGCAACATGTCACTAAAGATACATTTTTTGCACTCTCATCTAGATTTTTTCCCACCGAACTGCGGAGCAGTGAGTGACAAGCACGGCGAGCGATTTCACCGGGACACTGCAACAATGGAGAAACGCTATCAGGGCAAATGGAGCCCAACAATGCTTGCAGACTACTGCTGGACAGTGACAAGAGATGCTCCATTTAATGAATACAAGAGACAAGCCAAGAAGCGCCGAGTAGACACTGAATAGGACTAAACTATGTACATAATAGTTTTTTGCCTTTTGTTTCATAATACATTTTATTTATATAACCCTTTCGCTGATTTTTAAAGTGTTACATAAACAGGACAGGTGAAATATTATCATGTAAAGCAACCATAAACACATGAAAAGACCTAGGTTTACAATTTATGATTAAAACTCTACTATCTACACAATATACATAGACATAAAATGTAAAAACTTACATATCTTAGAAACAGTAGCCAATCAGTTGTTTTAATTGTCATATTTGAATTCAGCACATCAAAATACATAATAAATATCACATTTTATCTCTGAAGCAGACAACTTCTAAAAAAATTGTAGACCAGTGTAGTTTGAAATGCAAAGAAATGGTGGGGAACATAGTATTTCAGGTTGTGGTTTGCTTTAATTAGCAACAGTTACATAAAATGATCTAGATGTAATAAACAGGTAAGTAGGAAAGGAGGAAAAAAGATCCAGAACTATTTCTTGTTAGTAATTATGTGAATATATGCTGAGAAGCAGCATCGTTTCATGGATAAGCACAGACCTAGAACAAACCTGCATTCTAATCCCAGCTCTGTTACTGACTTGTTACATGGTTTTTAGACAACTTATTATTTTTGCAGCAACATACGTATCTGTCTCCACTTCCACTGGAATGTCAGAACATCTATGGCAGTGGCCAGGGGATGCATGAGACCCCCACCGCCACCACCACAGGGGGCCGTGGTGTCCCAACGCTGCCACAGGATTGGCCCGGGAGACCGCCAAAATTGGAAGCATTCTATTTTTGTCCCACCGAAATGCCGCTGAAAGCAGAAGCTTTCTATTCGGCGGACATACCCCCAGGCCACGACTGGACGCGGGACAGCGGAAAGGGGCTGCCAAGGAAAAAGTTTGAGAACTGTAACAATAAGAATGTAATGATCACTGGGATGATCCTTGAACTGCGTGTTGACAAATGCTTACTCCAGAGGTGAAGAAAAGGAAAACCTAAGTGCTTAGGGTGACCAGATGTCCCAATTTTATAGGGAGAGCCCCAATTTTGGGGTCTTTTTCCTTATATAGGCTCCTACTACTCCCCACCCCCCCATCCTGGTATTTCACATTTGCTGTCTGGTCACCCTGTGAGTGCTTGGTGTTGATGAAAAGCCTGTTGGTCAAGAACAGTCCATTGTCAAGTAAACATTAACCCCTCTCCTACCTGCATGGCCAATTTTTGCTTGGGATATCAACTGTGTAAGCTCTGAGCAAGCCCAGGAAGGCTTCTCTGGGGACTTAGGCATACGAAATGTTGAGTTCTCTATTTCTTCACCTCATTTTTCTTGTCCCCTTTGTGATACAGCAATCCACGTCCCTGTGCCAGTCTTCTTAGGACTAGAAAAATGTCCTTGTGCAGAGTCAAAAATCTAAGCCAAGGAGCACAAGTTTCCTCTTCGTAATGTGGCATGGTAGCTAGCCTTGTATGACAAGTTCTCATTATATGCAGCCTCGAAACTGGAAAGCAATTACTATTTTTAATTTAGTGATTGGTCACTTATTCTGAAGGTAATTGTAGAAGAGTTTTGATCACAGTGTTTTAAAATTAAATATGTAGAATAAAACTTCAATGTTTTTCACATGGCTCAAGTGACATCATTAATTTTGTCACAAGTATTGATACAAAGGAAAAATGATAATTATTGAAAGTCTAGATAAAAAATGTATACCCCTTGCCTTGGGTAAATGCACATTTATAATGCATACATACCTTTTGTAGTATTGTATGTGACTTGTATATACTTCAAATAACTCAAAAGAAGAATTCAATACTCTTTATTTCCCTTAAAGGGAACTTTTCTAGCTGAATGCTAAACATCTTGTATCTCATCTGACATTTTGATGTACTGTAAAGAAACTGACTTGTGCTTATTGGTCTGCATTCTTTTTCCACTGGGCTGCACACTTTACAGCAACAGTGTTTCCTTTCTGTACTTTAGCCAATAAAATTGGTTTTAACATGCAAAAAGTTTAAAAGCTAAAGCTCTATTATATAAACAATTTTGCCTTTCGGAAACTGATCCGCTTTTTCAGACAAACCAGATTTGTCAAAACATATTTATACAATTGCTGCCAAACGCAACTTGTTTGTCTGTTTACATAAGCCTCATGTCTAGCCTCAAGAACCAATGAGCACACAGGTCACCTTTTTTGGCCTATCTCCAGGTAAACTGTGTTCCGTTCTTACCACTAAAATAGCCATATAGTTCTACTAGGGAATGGTTTGTAAGCAAAATTAAATTTTGCTTATGTTATACTACATATATAAAATCTACATGACACATTAACACTCCCACTCTGTAAGCTCGAAAGCTTGTCTCCTTCACCAACAGAAATTGGTCCAATAAAAGATATTACCTCACCCACATTTTCACATTATGATTTGAGCAGAAGAAGCAAAATCCAGATTTTGCAGGGTGTCCTTCAGAAATTTTGAGAAGAGTTGAAGTACTCATACTGTAATTAATTAGATGTCAAATGTCTGAGTCTACAAAAAATCTGCAAAAATCCCTTCCTTTTACATGCAGAACATACAATCCCTGACGACTGATCAAATGAGAGTAGTGCATGCTGACCCTCAAAAATATTGCTCAGAGTTAGCTCCATAGATTGCATACTTTGATATTTCCTAAAATGACAGTCTCTGATCAGTTTTTAAACCAAAAAGAGGAAATACCTACGACCAACTGAATGAGTGACAGGATCAGAAAACCTAAGCTAGCCAGGAAATGCCATAATACTGGACCATTTTGTAGTGCAATTCTGAACGTAACCGATGGGTGAGGAAGTAGTAAATCTACGTGTTCCTGAGAATATGTTATCAACATATTACAAAATAGGGCAAACCAGTCATTCCCTCTATGGAGGTTACATATGTGTATTGTACACTTATGATATCATAAGGGACTGTGTGATCTAGCTAAAACATAATCTGAAGTCATCTAACCGAATGTACACTGAGTTTTACCACAAATATTATAATAAACAAGTGCCAGCTGTTACATGCAGATACCAAGACAAAACAAAGAAAAGCTATTCAGCATCCTCTACTACCTGAATAACCATGAGGGGAACTCAGAATATCAAAATATTCTTATGATCCTGTGAATCATGACTCAGAACATTTCAAAGATTCTTGCCAAATGAAGACAAAAAACAAGAGCCAGAAGTTATTAGTAGCCATTTATTTGTATATCATTTGTTTTAAGAAAATGTTTACACCAAAACAACAGTTCACTTCAGCAAGAGCAAAAAAACTAGGACCATGTCCTAAAGACAAAGGACCATTTTGATGCACATATTAGCAGTAGTATAACAAGATGACAGGTAAGCAATGAGAAATATTCCAACAGAAAACTACTATGTAAGTAATGTAAAACATTTGTAAAGGCAAGCAACAGTCCATTACAAAAGTGAAAGGTACAATACTGAACTGTAGAGGCCATTTATGTGACAAACAGAGACCATAATAAGCTGTGAAAGCAATGAGGGTCATATAGTTTATGCACAAGACAAAAAAATGTGTGGTGCCTGTGTGCTTGTAATGCACAATGCAATGAACCAACACTACCAGTGTGTAAAAAATACCTTTAAACTATGGTGACCAAATAGCAAGTGTGAAAAATCAGGACGGGAGGCAGGGAGGTAATAGGTGCCTATATAAGAAAAAGCCCCCACAGCTGGGACTGTCCTTATAAAAATCGGGACATGTAGTCACCCAACTTTAAACTCAACTGAAAATAACTAAACTTAACATTTCTGAAAGATCTGAAGGAGGGAGGGGAGAGTCTTTGGAAAGATCCATGTAAAGATAAACACTGTCTCAGCTCGCTGACCTCATGCCCACACAAAGGCTACAATAAAAAAGAAATATATCTGTCAGTCAGTTCAGAAAGAATTCCTAGAACCTTGCTAGCTATAATAAGCAGAGTAGAGGAAAGCTGTTTTGGAGTGTGTGCACTGAAACGGCTGTTTCTGATTTTGTGGGATCTGACTGGAAGGGAAGACCATGCATAGCATTTTCCTGACCTGACAGCCCACACAGTGGAAACAAGCAGAGATACAGATATCCCATATGAATTCAAGACAAAAGACAACCAGTGGTTGCTTTTGTAAAGCCATAAAGCAACAAGGCCCTGGGCACTAAGACAGACTGATCTACAGGAAAATAGCTGACAGC
The DNA here is from genome assembly GCA_007922305.1 of Dermatemys mawii. Classification (NCBI taxonomy): domain Eukaryota; kingdom Metazoa; phylum Chordata; order Testudines; family Dermatemydidae; genus Dermatemys; species Dermatemys mawii. The sequence goes on along the minus strand of ML677335.1, from coordinate 39,281,302 downwards.
AAAAATGGTCAATAGGCATGTGCATAATCAAGCTGATGGAGAAGTCTGGGGTAAAGAAGCCTTTGGAAAAACAACATTAAAGCTGAAAAAGACGGAGACAGGAAGACCTTGGACCACTTGCCTTTATTCAAACCAAGGTAAAGACGTTCTGCCTAGACCTGCAGATTGGTCTTTCAGGGACACCAATGATGAGCTGCCAGATGACACCAAGATACTAAATACGAGAAAGGGAAATGTAGTAACTAGAAAGTGATGAGCAAGGATCCTAGTTTTCCAGGATAAAACACCAACATTTTTTTTATACAAAAATCTACATTTTTCTGTGAATGAAATGAAATGCTGTTTCCTGCAGCTCCCATTGGTGGGAACACAAACTGTGGCCCCAGGGAGCTGCAGTGGGCCATGCCTGCGGACAGTCATCATCAGCAAAATGTCTTGTGGCCTGCAATCAGATTACCCTTAGGGGCCGCATTCAGCCCACGGGCCACAGGTTGCCTACTACTGCTCTCTATGCTGGAAGCAGGTTATTAAAGTATGTTCGGCAATGTAAATTTAAAGCACAGGCAAAAAAAATAAATAAATAGAAATATCAGCCCAAGAGAGAGAGGTTGCGTGCACTGAATAAGTGACATTGTTATTTCCAGTAAAATTTAGTTAATATGGTTTTTATTTTCCACAAAATGTAAAAATTAAAGATTATCTGTAAAAAACTGAATTCTGCATTTTTCCATGGCAAATGAATTTCAAAGATCCCTGGTGACAAGACATCAATACTGACTGGAGTATGTTCTGAGACATATACTACAGACATAGGTCTGAAATTAATGGGAATATACAAGGGGATAATTGGCACTCAGAGTACTACTTGTGTGACAGGCCAAGGCAGCTGAATCTGGCCTTGAAGGAACACAGTGGGAACTAGGCCAAGAAATAGAGAGCTCATCCCACAGAGGTCACAATGGTCTGTGACACACTAGAGACCAAAATACTCCTAGGAGGCTGGGGGAGCAGTGTTACTATACAAGTTAAAAAACATTTTTCCAGTAAATTAGCCAAATGCCAGAGTGAAAGGCCAAAAGTCTGATGTTATTGTATTTGGCTATAGAATAAGTATTCTGATGCGGTATACTGTTAGCTTTCTTAATGACTAAATGATTTTCCCATTCATTTGTGGGCTTTCAACAAGTAATGTAAATCTTAACATATGTTGACAAAGGAGCTAGTGACAAATGTGAGATAGCTTTACCAAATGTACATTTTGTGCTTGTGTTGCCATAAAGGAAAAAGATTCCCCGGGGTTGACCTGGAGAAAGAACGAGGACAATTATTTTAAAAGCCAGAAACAAAGAATGTTTGCCCTTGACTGAAAAACAAGTCTTGCAAACCATGTTTATGGATCTGTTAACACCGAATGTTTCAATGGATATAGAAACAAGTCACTCTACTATGCACAGATATAGAAACACCGAGGAAATAAAGTGAAATTAAATTGATTAAAAGCTTACTTAAAAATAATGCATATAAGAACATAAATAAGGTTGGATACTGATAAATGCAATACTAAGATTGTAAAAAATAAATTATCTGATCTTTATTGGGAATAAATTGTTTATCGCTTTGGAGTAACTAAGATTTAAGGACCCAAAATTAAGCAGTCTCAATGAAAGACTCTCTCAAAGCACATCCTGTGGCAGGCTGGTTAAGTCCACAAAATGGTGGGGAGAGCAGCAGCACAATGGAAGTCATACACTTTGGACAAGCCTGGCATGTGGCGTGGGGTGGGGAGGAAGTCTTAAAATCACAGTCTCAGTTGCGGTGGTGGTTGTTACAGAGTGGAATGGAAATTGTGCTGAGAAAAGCCAGTACAATGAAGAGTGAGGAGAGAAGCACCTGTGGCTAAGGGAAATGGAGCCAGTTGTGAAGATATTAGAGAATGTGAGCAATATAATGGGATGTAATTAATTGATAGATAAGGAAGACCACACAACAGGAAGTGACATGAAGGAACTGTGACACTACAGACAAGTTAGCATTCAAAATACAGGAAGGAAGGAAAAGATTTAAAAATTTTATTAAAGCTAATGTTAAAAAAATTATATAACATATAGGTTGAGAAAAGTCTTACATCTGGGTATAGTGCTTCGATTATTCACATATAGAGAGTTTGTTTTTAATAGTCATATGATAAATAGAGTACATAATCAACAATAACCCAAATTTAGGTGAATAGATTTAACAGTACAGTTTAGATATTAGAATCCAAATACTCAGGTACATCACTCATGAAAAACTGTACAGAGATTTGATTGTGAAAATATATCAATGAGGGGAGATTATTGCTCAGTAATTGAGAATTAGGTAGGTTGTCCATTTAGAAAATATAGTCCATGCGGAAAGTATTTGTTACTTTCCTGACTGCTACCACATAAAAAGGGAATGACCAGAGACCCAGTGGAAAAGTGACAAGGTCAGAACTGGTATACCATTTCAAGAAAGAATCTGAGAATAGGAAGAAATGGAATTAAGAGCATGAAAGAATGTATTTAAAATCATGTTAGAGTTTATTTTTATTCAGAAATCTCTTAAAATGCTTACCAGCAGATTATCCTCCGAGTCAGACACTGCCCTCTCTCTGCACATGAAATGCTGACTTATGTTAACTAGAGTTTCTATACAAGGCTGAGGGGAGGAGGAAACCAATCTCACTACACCCTGAAATATAGCCAAGATAACAGAGCTAGGGGCAGGATCTGTAGCTACAGTAGGGTGGAATAGGGGAGGGCCAAATTTCAGAAATAATAATCTGGGCAGAGGGAAAGAGTGCCAGGTGAGTAAGTCATTGAAGAGTGTAGGGAGTCATAGGCCAGTGACCAGATAAGTCTTAGACATAATATGAACTGCCAGAGTTAATTAGGAAAGACTATTTTAGAGATGTGGGGAGGGATACAGATCTACTCTCTACTTAGGAGAGAGAGAAATACATCTGATTTTGGAAGAGGACTGAGAACAAAGTGGAGACTAAAAAGAGTAAAGGTGGAAGGAAAGAGTCTCAGCAGACAAGACAATAGTGAAAAATGGAACACAGAGACAGCATGCTTCTGTTTCCAGAAGAGAGAAATGAGGTACAACATTGCTGGGTTTAAAAGTAATGCATCTTAGAACAGGGTAATGTTTTGACAATGCATATAGCACAATATAATATCTGAAAAGGAGACCTGCATATCGTAGTATTCCAGGGAGCTACTACAAAGACAGGTTCAGGAATCTCACCTTAAAAAAACCAAAAAGAACCCCTATAATTTTGTTAAACCCCATAATCTTCTGTGTATAAATTATATGGATTATCAAGGCTAGAGAGAGTCTGGTTGCCCTTTTGACCACAGATGCAGTTGCTTCATATTCTTTTGAATGCATCCCTTTCCTCCTACTTCCAGATCCAGAATGATAGCTACTGGAGAGGAAGAGGAAATGTTTTATTGGCAGCACTTGATAATGAGTAAGAATTACTAGTATCACATGATCCCAGCTAGTTCCAGAGGTAAAACATTTCTTTGCAAGAATTATGCCCTATTCTTCCCCCGCAGCTTATTCCAGTTGTCCAACAGAGGAGGCTAGCAATGCGGGGAGGAAAGTGGGGAGAATAGATAATACCCCATTAAGGAGCATCCCACGTATAGTAAAGGGGAAAGGGGAGGAAACAACATAAAATTACTGTTTTCAATCCTCTAGATAAGGAGGAAAGCACACAAATGCTGATTTATACCCTGATCCTGTAAACACAGCTGGGTGTAACTTTATGTGGAACTTTGATTCTGTGTAAAGTTCCTCATGTGCACGTGTTTACTGGGTTGGGCCCATGGATGAGACACTATCCATAACAGGAGCACCATTCACAAACCTAGTTAATGGTCTCAACATTAAGGATAGACTCTGGGGTCACATGGATTTGGATGGTCCAGGATTTCACCTCTAGATTTTAGCCTGGCTACACAGATTCACTCCCAGATTATCTTAATCTTGAAACTTTCAGATTAAGTTAAAGAGAATTTCCTTTCACTTTATTGAAGTAAGTATTAAAACATAAAAATTCTTAAGTGGATATCTCAATAGGGTAACACCTTTTTTTTTTTTTTTTAAACTTGACCTTTAAAAATAGCTTTTAAACATCTGAATTTTAAAATACGCTCTCCCCCTCCCCCTGCCACACTGCATTCCATTACTTGAACCAGCATCTCCTTTTTAAGTCCTTTCCCAAGTCATTTCTCTGGTCACTGATTAAGCCACTTAAAGTTGGTATGGCAATCTCCACCTGTTCAGGTTCTCTGTGTATATACACATCTTTCTACTGTATGCTCTGCTCTATGCATCTGATGAAGTGAGTTCTAGCCTATGAAAGTTTATGCTCAAATAAAATTGGTTAGTCTCTCAGGTGTCACAAGTACTCCTCGTTCTTTTTCCATTAAAATACAGTATTCCTATGGGCTGCTCTGTTTACTGCTAATCTGAACCAAAAGTTTAAAGATATCTCCTTTTTTCTGGGGTCACAACAATACAAGTCAATATGTCTGTGTAGTGGGGGCAGCTGCCCCACTCCAGAAAAACAGAGGTTAAAACAGTCAAACGAGGCTGATTGGTGAAGAGCCACAGCTGTGGCCAGCCCAATCAGGCCACAGCTGACCCTATAAAGGGCTGTGAGCCAGGAGCAGAGAGAATTCTCTCTCTCTAGATGTGGAGAGAGAAGGATCTGGCTGCCTGGGAGAAAAGGATACCTGAAGTGGAGCAGGGCTGGGGAAAAGCAAGAGGGGCTGGGGAGCTCCAGTCTGGAAAATCCCCAGGCTGCAGGCCTTGCTAAAGCCCCAAGACAGGTACTGGGGCTGTAGAGGAGAAGCCTGGAAATAGGCAGAGGAAGCCGGTCCAATCCCCCTTGCCAATGATGAGTGGCCACTACAGACTGCAGTCTGCTCCTCTGAGCGGGGGCTACATGATGACTGGCAGTAGCCACTGAGGCAAGGTGGGTTTAGCAGGTTGGGGGTTCTCCTTGGAGAGGAGACCCAGAGCATGGGGGTATGCCTGGGGCAGAACCCCAAGGGAAAGGGGCACTGGGGTCTGGGAGGGACATGCGAGCCAGTGGAAGGTGAGACCCCGGCTAGCAGAGGGCTCTCCAAGTGCTAAAGAAGTAATTCCAAGGACAACTAGCAGGAGGCACCGCACTGGTGAGTCTCGACCCTCCTACAGTCACATTAGTGGGTTTCACTCTTTGTGGAAGAATTCCTTGCATTCTCATTAAGGATCACGTATGATTCGCTATATTGCTATTTTAAAATATTAATTAACACATGCAAATGAATAGGTAATTCTTAATGGGCATAATCAGCATCAACACCCACTACAGCAAAATATTTGAAGCATTTCAAAATTACATATAAGAAAAAAACATGCTTTGTCTTTTTAGTCTTTTATTCAGCTTGCAATGCCACACCAGGTCAGCTAAATCATAACAGAACTTTTTCCTCAAGCATAGAAAGAATCATTTCCATTAAAGACAACCTATACATATGAGAGAGAAGAGAGAGAGACAGACATCCCAGGAGTTTTCACATGGAAACATCTGCAAACTACTCCTATAGTTGAAAAATAATCTGATTTGCATGACAAAGTGCTCAAAGCAATTAAACTGTCTAAACAAAATTCTTTTAATAATCTGAAGAAACTGCTGCCCAGGAGTTTCTAAAATCTTTCATCTGAAGCCTAAAAAGAATGCAGAAAATAGCATTCACTCTGAATACTAAACAATTCCCTCTGAAGTTACTGGGTAAATTGCTCTCAGAATCAACTCCTCCTTCTCCAAACCATGCATTAACTTTTTGGATTTAATTATTTTCAGGCACCGCTACAAACCATACATATAGTACAGTATGTAAAATCTCCTGTGGTGAATCAGTACGGGGGGGAACTATTTAGACTAACATTCAAAATGCAACGAGCACAAATTTAGGGTTAGCTTTTAATTTTACAACCTGCCCTGAGTAAGGGGAAGCATACAGCTGCATCACCTCAGAAACACACATTCCCTTATTAGTTTTACCTCCACCCCCTTTGCTCTAGAATAGAAAAGGTGAAAATCTACTGCTGCTTTCCAACAGAAGTAGATTACACACTCTTTTGTGCAGACTCAGCTCTAACAGCTGGCATAACTGATGATGGGTGTGGAACCAAGACTTCAACCATTTCTGATTCATGCACGCCCACCAGAGCAGCAGGAGTGGCATCAGAGAGCCTGCTCTGCTCACTGCTCTAATGTCCACTAAATGGTACAGTGGAACCCCGCAATATCGTGACGATCAGGGTCCAAAAATATCGATCCGCTGCATCATTCTGTTGCATCAAAGCAGCGGTATTCCGTTGCATCAAAGCAGCGCCAGCTGCTGCCATCGGGAGCCCTGCACACATCGCATTATAAGCGGATTCGAGCTATCGCAGGGCACAGTATTGCAGGGTTCCACTGTAGTTCCACTGAGCCCACATTTCTCCAGCTTACTTATCAGAACGTCCTGTGGGATTGTGTCAAAAGCCTTGCTGACATCCAAGTATATTATGTCCACCACACACCCCTGTCCACCAAACCAATTACCCTCTCAAGGGAGGAAATCAAGCTGATTTGGCATTATTTGTTCTTAGTAAATCTGTGCTGGCTGCTAGTGATTAACCCTTCATTCTCCAGATATTTGCAAACTGAATGTTTTATACATTGCTCTAGTAGCTTCCCAAATATTTAGGTCAGGCTGACTGGTCTATAGTTCCCCAGCTCTTCCTTTTCCCCCCTTTTTAAAGATGGGCACCACATCAGCCCTTCTCCAGTCTTCCAGGATCTCTTCGGTCATCCATGAGTTTGCAAATACTATTGCCAGAGGCTCTGAGATTTCTTCAGCACCTTGAGATGAACAGAATCAGGCCCCACTGACTTGAATTCATTCAAATTGGTCTGAAGATCTCTGATGCGTTCGTTACTTATTGTGATCTGCATCCCTTCCCCTTCATTGTCTATGGTAACTTTGCTAGTTGTCCAGTCATATTATTTTTTGTGAGAAGACTGAAGCAAATGGTCATTGAGGAGCGCTACCTTACTGTCATCTTCCACTACCACCTCATCTTCTCCAATGAACAACAGACCCCCACCACCCCCGATATTTCTTTTTGGTCTGACATAGTTGAAGAACCCTTTCTTGTTCTTCTTTGCCTTGGCTTTCCTGATTTTGTCCTTGCATGCTTGTGCTATTCCCATGTATACTTCCATTGTGACATGCCCTTCCTTCCATTTCCTGTATGTGTCCCTTTTAGTTTTTAGATAGCTAAACAGTTCCTTGAGCAGCCACAGTAGCTTCCCATGGCTCTTATCTTTCCTCCACATAGGAACAATTTGACGCTGAGCCTCTAATACTACATCTGGGACCTTGCCTGCTATTTCTCTGAGTTGGTTGAAATCTGCTTTTCTGAAGTCCAGTGTCCCTGTTTTGCTGTTCATGTCCTCCTTTCCTTAGGATCTTAAATTATGTGAAGTCATGATCACTTCCTCCCAACTTCCCGACCACCTTGATGCTCGCACCTAATTCACCCTTGTTAGTCAAAACCTGATCCAAAATGGATAACCTCCTAGTTCAGCAGTCCCCAAACTTTTCATGGTTGCACCCCCCTCTGAACATTCAAAATATGCGCAAGCAACAGAATGACAGGGCACAATCCAAGAACCACTCCAGGAGAATGCATAGCTTCTACCCCCAACAGAAACACTAAAGCAAACAGAAAAATATTTAATCAATACTCCCTTAAAAACTAGTTGTGCCTACTCTGTTTCCTTCCCCCATTACTGCTGCCTGCCAACAGGGGAGGGTAACCAGAAGCTGTCACCTACATGCCCTGCCACTGCTCTCTGTCCAATTCTTCAGTGACAGTGCTGCTCAGTGCTTGGTGCATAAAATTACTCTAATTTTACAGAAGCTGGATTGTGGCTCTGCTGATTGATTCTGCTTGGCATGGAGAGCAAGCTGATGAAGGAAGCTTCTATTCACACACAAATATCTTTGTGATCAGCAGGGAATACTGAGAAAGGAAATACAGCAGGAGTATGACAATTTAATGAGTTGCTCTTCTTGGCAGGGGCAGGTTTGAATCACAGTGGTAGAGCGCAGGGAAATGAACTATTTCACATTCTGAGGATAACAGAGGATTTCTGCCACTAATAGAGTCAAAACAGTATCTTTCATGTGCACAGCCAAAAAAAGCCAAAGGAAACACAGAGGAAGAAATAAAGTATCATCTGCACAGGTCTGGTGTTATGATGAGCACTTAGACATTTTACCCTCTAAGGGATTAGTGACAGTAGCAGAACTTCACAAGTAAATTTTGCATACATTCTATTTGCACACAGCACAGCCTTTCCTTCCCCTGTGTGACCCTTGCTGCACACAGGGGAAGGAAAGGGGCAATAAGGAGCACCCACTCCTCCTCAAAGTGTGCTACCCATATTGTTGGCAGCAGTGCAGGTGGGAGATAGCAGCTGCCCAGTAGCTAATTCCCACTCTGCCAGCTTGGCAGGAGAACATGCAGTCCAGGTGGGGAAGTAGTTGGAGCCTTGGCTTCTGCCCCATTCCTAAGGCACCACTAGCACAGCCAAGCCGGCATGGAGGGAAAGGTAATCTGTGCCAGGAAAAGGGGTTAGGCAGCTAACCATGGAGCTAGAGATAGGCAGGTCCTGAATTATTATGAGTCACAATTCAGTCCGTGCTCTGCTCCAGGAACAGCAGAATCATGTGCTGCCCTTCACTCAGGGCAGACTGTAAAACTACAGTTTAACTCACATGTATATCAATATATAAACATGGAGGGGAAAACAATTCTTGAACTATTTGCCAGAAATATTATACAAAACTGGCTCTCCCCAAAACCCCAGCTATTTATATGCTTCAGTGGGGAAGCAGAAACCCTGGTACCCATTGATCAAGCTGTTCAGATAAAAGCTAATGATTTTTGCATTTTACCCCAAAAACCAGTGATGTCAAAGGCCTATTGGCAAAGCGTAGCAGTTATCAAGCATTTGTCTAATCTGGATTACAGAACTCACACAGAAAAGATAAAGGCAATTTTGACAAATTCCAGAACATAGTCCAACCTTGTAAAAAATCAAAATCTGACTACTCAGGTTCCTAGCTTTCTGAATAAACTAACGCATGAGTCTCAAACACATAGCCAGCAGGGTTATTTCCTGCAACCCGCCACGCTCCCCTCCCCGCAGTGTGCCGCGTCCCCACTCCTCTGCTTTCCTCCAGTTCTTTGGCGGCACTTAGCACTTTCCAGGAGGGAGAAGCGGGGAGCCACGCGCTCAGAGGAGGAGGCAGAGAAGCGGCGCGGCAGGGATTTGGGGAAGGAACTGTAATGGAGGTGAGGAAGAGGTGGGACCTTATGGAAGGTGTGGAGTGAGGGATGGAGCCAGGGCAGCGTGGGGGAATGTGAGTGATGTGGCCCTCAGGCCAGTGTACTAGTCTTCATGTGTCTCACCTGGTGAGTTGAGTTTGAGATCCCTGAGCTAATGTGTACTTACAAGCCAGGCCCAAGCTACAAACAGCTACATTGCCTGATTTCATGGTTCACTGATTTTTTTATGTTCAGGAGAGTCAGTTTAATTGTCCTGAATTCCATAAAACTGTCGTGCATGGATTTTTCTCATAGGGAGCACCTTCTTTGTACTGTTCTGTGCACTACAGAAATGCCACTGGTGTAAACTGTCACATTAAAAGGTCATGAAGCCCCAGGCCAGCACCACGAAAACCTCCCAATGCTGGCCCTAGAAGAAACCTACAGCTGTGTGAAGAACAACTGGTTGAAGCACAATACAGGGAAGGAAAATGTTATGTAGTAGGAAGAGAGAGTAGGGCAATGAGGCTATTTGCTAATGCTCTGTTCCTCACCACATCAGGCCCCAGATCATCAAAGGGTTGTGGAGCTTTAAGGTCATGCTAGACCAGGGGTGGGCAAACTTTTTGATCCAAGGGCCACATTGGGTTTGCAAAATTATATGGAGGGCTGGGCAGGGAAAGCCCCACCCCTAATCTGGCCTCTCCCACTTCCCGTCCCGATTGCCTCCTCAGAATCCCCAAACCATCCAACCTGCCGACCGTGTCCCCTAACTACTCCCCCAGGACCCCACCCCATACCCAGTTCCCCTGCTCCCTATCCCCTGAGTGCCCCGACTGCTATCCACCCTCCTGTTCCCTAACTACCACCCCAGAACCCCACCTCTTATCCAACCCACCCTACACCCTGACTGCCTCCTCCAGAGCCCCTACAACCACCACCCTGGAACCACCCCGCTTACCATAGCTGCTCCGTGTGGCACCAGCGGAGGGGAGGAGCACGCAATCCCGGTCCCCAGAGCGCTCTCCGCATGGAGCGGCTCTGAGGGACGGGGGGGAGCGCGCAGCCCCGGCCCCTAGAGTGCTCCCGCGTGGAGCTGCTCTGAAAGGGGGTGGGGGGAGCGCGCAGCCCTGGCCCCCAGAGCATTGCCCTCGCGCGCAGCTCAAGAGGAAGAGCACGCAGCCCCGGACCCCCAGAGCACTGTCCATGCGGCGCAGCTCCAGGGGAAGGGCTAGGGGCAGCCTCCCCAACCGGGGGCCGGGTGGGAAAAGGTCGCGGGCCGGATCTGGCCCAAGGGCCATAGTTTCCCCACCCCGGGGCTAGACTCATTACTACTTCTAGACATGCAGACTCCCATAGTGTCAATGACCTAGCCACAGTGATTCTTGCTTTTATCTCTTCCAGGTTAGCTTACCGCAGCTCACTCTACTTGGGGCTCAGCGCAACCAAAGCAGCTGAAGTTGATAAAGCATGTCGCAGTGTGTCTCATAAGCAGCAATGTTAACACATCATAACTGTGTTTCCTAAACTCCACTGCCTCCAATTCATTCAATTGCAGAATTAAAAATCCTGGTCCCTATCTCCAAAGCCCTTAACAGACTGGGATCTGGCTGCCCCATCCTCCATAACTTTGCAAAATAGTTACTCCCTTCAAGGATGACACAGCGGGAGACACCCTGCGTAAGTCTACCAGCAACTGAGGGCAGAGCATTCTAGGCAGCAGGATCCAGGCTTTTGGACTCCTTGTCAAAAGAGATTAGTTTAAGTCCATGTTCAGATCAAAGTTCTTTTTCGCAGGCTTTTCCCCAGGAGCAATGTCTATAAATAAAAACTAGTGAAAAGAAAAAGCCTTGTACATACAAATGCACACATCCCTGTAACCCCAGAGGAATGGATATTTTTATCTCCTTCAAACAGTTCTGCACTTAGATATCAAGGTGACAGGAATCTTAAAAATATAGATAATTCTCCTCCTCCTCCAGGTCCTGCTGTTCCTCTGACAAATCTTACTGAAGGTTTCTCCTCTGCTGAGGATTGCCAGTGCCTGGCAGGCTGCTCATGGCCTGGATACAAAGTGACACTGCATTCATCATTACAGAATGGAAGGTAGTTTAGGGCACCAGGTAGAGCATAAATAGCCTGTTCTTAATCCCTATGGAGTGCTGCTTCACAGAGCACCAAATGCCTTTCCCCTCCCCTCAGTTTATTGTCCATCCAGAGTGCCCATTGTTCTTCCCCAAGTCTTCTGAAAGAAAAACACTATTCTCCGTTAAATAAATTAAGCAACAAAACAGCTAATTACTAAACAACAAACCCAAAATAAAACAGAAATTTGAGGTAGAGGAAGGACATGTTCTCAATGAAGGGACATCTGCCACGGGCAGGAAAGAGACAGTGGGCAGCAACTGCAGATGAATAATTGAGAAGAATGAAGAGGCATCTCTTTCAGGAAGCATATAAGGACATAAAATTGATTTGTAGATCTTTGCTACCATATTCCTGACAAAAAGAAGGAAGAGCTGAAATTTGCAGTCAGTACTGGTGGCCAAGATTGCAGAGTATACATATTTATATACCAAGTTATTTTTGGTACTCTTCATTCTCCTCACCAGCTATTTCCCCACAATCCATTCACGCAGTTTGCAGAGAGATACCACAGGACTCAGCAATTGTCAGCTCTGTTCCATTTGCACACAGATTGGTGTTACTGCAATGCACATAATTAATATTACAATAAACACTAGTCATCAACCAGGACCATATGCTAGGCACTGTATGAACTCTCACCAACAAAAGACAATCCTTGCCCTAAAGTGCTTATGCAGAATATTTATATCATCATCATCATGACTTTTTAAAAAGTGGATTCAAGAATATTTTCCTACATCATATTTTCATACATGTCCTGGAGAGGAACTATCTACCATGATTCAAGAAGATTAAACTGGAGGACTGGTACCAATACAATTCTGTTTTATCATCACCTCACCTAAGCTGGTGAGCAGCTTTCCCTGATGAGTGGAGAAAGGATAACAAATTTAAGCTACAACTTTCTGCAGGCTAAGTTTTAATTTTTCAAAATGCAATTACATTTTCAGACACTGTGTTTGATACAACAGCCTTTGAAATATGAACTCTCTGAACCTCCTGACTCTTCCAGAGCTTTCCCAAGACCCTGATCAGTTTCACTGCTGCTATTCAGAATCCTGGGGCAGCTGTGAAATTAACAAGAATCTTTTCAATTTTACTGTGTCTCAATTTATTGGAGTTATTTCAGGACAGGATCACCCAATGAAGAAGACAGGAGAGGGCAGCAGATACCACCACCCGAGAGCAGCCAGGATGCTCTGGGCTGGAAAGACTAAGAAAGAACCTTCTGCATTCCAACAGTCAGAGAAAGGGAAGGGAGAGGTGATTCAGATTCAAAAGACATTAAGCTACAGGCCGCTATGAAATATGGAGCCCACAAGCAGGGCCCAAGGTTAGGACTCTCTCTTTTCTAGGTAGCTTGGGGCAGGATTTGGGTTTCTCTCTCACATGCTTCCCTGAGGCCTTAATAGAGGCCCTCAAATCTTTTGCATTTTCCTCCAGTAACTAATAGTCCCAGTTCTGAACCCATTTTGACACAATCAAGCAGAGCAGAACTAAAATTTTGTAAAACACTGATGGAAACAGAAGAATCACCTGAGATTATCCACAGGTAAACAAATGAGATGGATCCTATGTGAATCTCTTTTTCCCACCATGAAATAGAACAGTTGGATTGAAGAAACATACATACATACACACACACACACACACTCTAAACTAATGCCAAAGCGGATGGACATTTCTAACAGATTACTTTTCCCTTTCTTCCATACTGTGTGCATTTCACAGGAAAAATTTGTCAGCTTCTTTGCACAGAATATTGTATTAGTGAAAATCTATTTCAGTATACATTTTTACATGTAATTTCTGAAACATTGAGGCAACTTAGTAACCACTAGGATTCCATTCAAGGAAGCCATATGAAGCCTTCAAGGTGCTGTCATGAAAACAGTTTCAGTTGTGATGGCTTGTCACTCAACAAATCAAACAGTGTTAAAGAATTTGGCTGTAGCTGTGAGGTGACTTGGAAACATAAAGAGCTTCTTCCCCCCATATGCTGGTTATTAAGAGGCAAAAATATCCACTGTTACTGGGTTTCATAAACACACAATTAAAAATATTATTCCCTGCTTAGAGGGGAAAAGTGACTGGATACACATTACAATTACATAAATGAACAGAATGTTGTTCCCTACAGTCTGGCTGCAGAATTAACAAATGTCAGCTTCAAACAACAAAGTGAATTAATTTACCTGTGCATGTGCTATATATACTATTACTAAATTATTTCAAGGGAGCTCAACTATGAACAATCCTAAAACTACAAATATTGATCATTCAACATCTTTAATAGTCTGCCTTCAGCCGATGTTAAGAGATATACTATCCTTACCAATTCTTAACAGGATCGAGCTATCCCCTGAAGAGCTTTGTGTCCTTTAAGTAAATACACAGGGCAAACGGTCACAGAACAACATGGACTTCAGTGTCACAATGAAAGTAGTTTGCAAGAACTCTGCATCAAGACCTTGGGTCATATCGTGGACCATTGGATAGATAAGGAAGATTTTGCCACATTCTGAAGAATTTTCTTCTGGATTTTGAAGAATTTAGGAACAATCCACTGTATTTTTAAAAGTAAGGCTCTGTTCCAAAGTACACTGAATTCAATAGGTTTTGGACTGGGTCCTTAATTATTTAAAATGCTGAGCTGCTCTACTTTAATTACTAGCTTTAATTTACCTATTTTTAAAAAATTCTTCCACCTACATGAGCTCTTTCATTCCCCCAAGATCTACCAGTTCCTACCAAATTAATTACAGTTCTATTCCCTCCACAGTGGGAAGGTGAATACAAAAAACATTTAATACACAATATGAGTATTTGTCTCTAACATTTGCAGCCTCATTCTTGTGAAACTTCCTGTGAAATGTCTTTCAGATGAATCCAGCCATATTGGGTAAAACAAAACAGCTGCTTATTTCTATTAAAATCTACCAAGAGTGAAATAATTAATATGTTGGCATATGAGATGTCATTATTAAGTTTTAGTGTTAACAACAATTGAAATGTGGCAGTTCATGACTCAGGGCTACCGTTTGTGGTTAACTACAGACTCTAGATGATAGGACTACATTGGTCCACTTTCAGCAGAAGTATATCTTTGTATCCAAAAGAGCTAGAAAAAAAATATTGCATAAGCCTGAGTTCTGCAAAAAATATTGGAAGGACCTGAAGTCTACAGACATGCCCTAAATCTGCACTAAAGTGTGGAATTTCTGCAAAACATTTTAAAAGTGACATTAGTCAAAGCCAAATAAAAATGATGTTGAGTTACAACAAAATCATAAAGATCTCTTTACTGTTATTCTTATTGTAAGCACTAAGCTAGTGACTGGAATAACAGTAATTCCAAAGGAAAATAGCTGTATTTCACAAAACACTTTCATATGATGATAGCCTGGTTTGGATGACAGTATAAATAACCATATGACAAATTATTTAGAACAGAATGGGTCGGGGCGAAGATGTGCCTGCAGCTGCATCAAGGCCAGTCATACAAGTCTCCCCACTTGCAAATTCAAAAAATATGGACCTGACAGATAGTAGGAAAATGGAAGGCACATTAACTATAGCTTGCAGGGAAGCACTATGGAAAAGGAGTGATGTAAAATGTTTCTTATGCTCTCAAAAGACAACATTTAATCTACTTATCTCTTCTCTATTAAAATGATAAAAACTTCAAAATTTAAATAATTCTATTCCAACCATTCAGTATGTCCATCTACAGTACTAAAATATCTCTTTTGCCAAGAAACAGGTTGAATATATATTTTTCTTTTTAAAAATAAAAATGTACACATCTTCCATATGCTGGCAGCCACCATACACATTTAGTCTTGAAAAAAAAATCTCCAGTGTCACATCTTCCATTATTTCAGCAAATAGTTTTAGTCAAGACTGAAATCTTGTTCTTGCATGTTGGAGTTAAAGTTCTACCAATGTCTAAAGACATCCTTTAACAGGCAACTGACTTGTCTTTTACTATCAGATCTATAGATGTCTGATGCAACACTGAAACTTTAAAACACAGGCATCCATGACCTCTGTTTAAGATTAATTACTTTTATGCAGATTTCACAAAAAAATTGTATATGTGGAAAGCTGACTAAACTTGTAGCCACGCTCGCTATTTCAGCCTGTTTTTATTTTAGATTACACTTCACTCCCTCCAACTTCCTAAATACCTTCACCCCCCCACGCTCTTAAAAACATATGAGAAAGTAAAATAACCAATCCTATTAAGAACAAAAGGATATTACAAGTCACTCCTGAAGTTTAAAGACTTGGCTAACTTTGGCTAAAACTATTTTTCATCCTCTTTTTGGGGTTTTTTTTGTATCTGATTATGACCTACAGGTTAAAATACACAGGTATCATTGTGACAACATTGCTGTTATTATGGTCATTTAATATATATAAAACTTAGTTATGTCATGTAACTCAGGTCATTTTAAACACAGATTTTATTGGCTGCTCATTGCTAAGCAATTACATTTAGTTATAAAAATGTTTAGCCCTGCAAGACAAATAGAGTATATGCTTTATCATTGTGCAGACATATGCAGTTCACGATTATAGTTCAACCCACATTTACATTTCTTACTATGCAAAACCCGGAGAGATCCATTCATCCTTCCAATAGTGACTATTTAAAATACATACCCCACTGAAAGCATATACGTTAAACTCCTCAATATAATACTCACCAATGCTACTGAGAGAACTGCTACTTTCGGAATCAGATGGCATTATGGACAGCACACTGTAAGTGGATCCTGGAATAAAAAAACCCCAAAAGTTAGTTTTCTTGCTTCACCCCCCACCTCCCAGCTTCCATTCAATCCCTCAAGAAAGCATCTGTGTCAGTCTCTTAACAGGTCTAAGAGGTACAGAACAGAGGCATTTTTGCTGAGATCTGGGAGACAGTTTATTATTTACCAAGGCACTTCTACAGCACATCACTAGAATGATATAACAGTAATCGGGATACCTGTGGTCACTGGCTTCCTTTTTCATTAGCCACTCTTATTCAGCTGCATTACCCCTAATCAAACAAACAATTACTTCTCCCAGCACTTAAGAGACAGTAATGTCTAGCATAGTTCAAGACTTCCAAAAGGAGGCCTACACTACTGGTGCTTTCCTGTTTTTGAGACACACCAGATCTTCTATCTGGTTAAGGCACCTGATTAGGATATGAAACCACTCCCAAGCTTAAAGGACTAATTTCACTATCTGGGCTTCAATAAATCCAGTCTGCCTCCATTTGTTCTTTCAAATAGCCACTCTTACAAGAGAAGAGCCTCAATACTATTTTGTTAATACTGGAAGATGCTGAAGGCTGGAATCTTTTATTAGTATTATTATTATGAAGAATGTAAGCTGGAATTTATTTAATAGGGAAGACGGAAAGACAGGTCCTAGCTGAAGAGCTGGCTATCAAATAGAACTTCATCTCCTCCGCACTCCCTCCCCCCGAAAGAATCCATCACAGAAAAGAGTGAGGGAAAAGGATTATCAACTATAAGGTAAAAGGCACAACTAGGGAATTTCCACTGGGATATGAAGTCCATCCTCCAGGAACCTGGCCTTAGGCTGAAAGACACTTTTTTTATTCTCCTAATTCTTTCTTCTCATGCTTCAAGGTTTGTTTCTTCCAGGTTCCTTGGGATTAACAGCTAAAGCACTATAATCTGTGTTTCCAGTGCAGGAAGCAAAAAAAAGACTAGCAAAGAAAAGATGGAAGTCTTTCTTGCTTTCCATCCTTTCTGATATGTCTCAACCTTCCCCACCCCCTAGCCCCAGCCGCACCTTAAAAAAAGACTAATTGGTTATCTGAAGGAGGAAAGAGAAGACATATGACAAACAACAGAAGCTTCCTCCACCCCATCACACTACAAAATAAAATTAGTATCAAAAACTGAGGCCCAGATCTTCAGGTGGAATAAATTGGTGTAGCTTCATGGATTTCAATGGAGTTATGCCAATTCACACTACTGAGGATCTGGCCCGGAATTTGATAAAACTGAAGCAAATGCTGCAAAGATGAGAGCAATATCAAAAAATATGGTGATGCCACAATCAATCCTTTGAAGAAGAGACTCTAGCTTCACTAACAAACAAAAAACACATACTAGAGGAAATGGGTCATTTTACCTGACAACTTTTTGCAAAGAGTTTCAAAATGCACTGGTTATTGAATAATTCTAATTGATTATATAAGTTGTCACTTTGATAGAACTGTTTCAGAGGACACTACATTAGTTACCTTCCCTCCCACACACACACACACTTCTGAAGTTTTTGATCTGGTAAAACAAGTTTTGTTCTTTGTTACTGCTCATTAAAAGTAAGATACTTTGAGCACCCACTAGAATCAATCAATCAATGTGTCTCGGCATGAGCTTCTTCCACACCTCCATACTGACCCTCAGCATGTCTTGTAGCTCAGACCTGCAAGTGGGAAGGGGGCGACAAAACTTGGCCAACACCTTATTAAATTAAGTGAGAGCTTTTACAACAGGCAACGTGTACCAGGATGAGATCAAACACATATAGTACTGGAGCAGGATCTGAATGCATGGCTTTAAAAGGTGAAAGCTAATCAATCGTCTTACAAAATCACTTATCCCCATCACCTGTTTCCTTTTAGGAGTACAAGAAAAAACCGTTTGTCATAGGCATTGTAAATGGCTTCTGGCCGTTTTCAAGAGCTTCTGATAAATTAAAACCCAGCAGTTCTCCAACTCCAAAAATTCAGATTTTTCCTCAAGAACCCATTTCATTGTGGATGTGTAGATAGCTAAATTTACTATTCTGCAAGGTGTCTCGGTGACACAAGGGACTGATAAGTGGAGAGGAAAGATGTTCTTGCGATTAAGGCTGATGACTCGGACTCACAAGATCAAGGTTCTTCTGTTCCTAACTCTAACCATAGCAACCACTTAACTTTCTGTCTCTCAATTTCCCAATCTATAAATATATTTCCCCAGGAAGGTTAATAGGATAAGATAATAGATGATCATGAGGCACTCAGCTATTACAATCATGAGCACTGTAGAGAAGTCAAAAAAGATAATAAAAATTAGCACAGACTTTTCTCAATCACCTCAGTAGGACAACATCCTTTCAACAGTTACACTTAATACTCAGCCTGAAATTTGTAACAAACACCAAAAACACCATGATTGCCCAGAATGTCACTCGTCTTGAGCTTTAAAAAAAAGCTGACCCCTTTACGTTTTGACTGAGATTCAAACACTCCATCTTTCCTAGCTATGATAGCTGACAGATTCGCATACAACGGATGTGCTGTGGGAACACAGCTTCAAGCAGCCGTCAAAAATGGATTATGGGTATAGCATTTATCATCACTTACATAGTGCTAAACACATGCTAGGGAATTTATGACACATGATGAGACAGGCTCCTTCCTTAACCAGTTGATAATAGAAGGCCGCAACCCTGCAAATGCACCCATGCATCTGGAGCCTCATTAAAGTCGATGCAGACCTTGCAGGTGCAAGACTCTGCTTATGCACATGCAGTACCAGGGCTTAAGTAAAGAAAAGAAACCGTACATGGTTGAAATGTTTACACCCTGGTATCGTATCAAGGTGATGTTTGGTACATATCTTGTGGTCCAAGATCATCATCTCCTCCTCCTCTTCCCACATGCCCACTTGGCCCACACAATATTTTTTCAGCAATAGAAATTTTGTTCTGCATCCTATCTGCTACAATATTTCTTCTCTCAAAAGTGCAATCTTTAAAAGACTTAAAGAGCTCCCCTTTGGTAGGTTTTATAGGAATGTACAACTAACACAGAAGTAAACCTCTTACTTCTGATATTGTAAGGAGGACGTGACCAAAGAAAGTGAAAAAATTGCTCTGCTGTTGCTGACTTACTTTTTAACATTTTCAAAAAAAAACAAAAAACCAGTAGTACAGGTTGTCTGTCCAAATCCACAGTTGATTCTTCAAGAATGGATAAAATCTCATTTTGTTAGATCACCGTTTTTATTCATCTTCAAAAGGATTGAATTTGCTCAAAATAAGCAGGTCAAAAAGAGGCAAACTCTCTGTAATAGAATTAGAATTTCATTTTGTGAAATACACAAAGATGGTCAAGATAAGTAAAGCATAACTTTTTCCTAGCGATAGTGGGAAGGTGCAGTATAGCTGCTGGTGAAAACTATAGGGGCGAAAATCTCACAGATGGCATGCTGCCACCCGAACACCTACATCCAAGAGGAAGGGTGAAGTATCTATTCATTCATAGCTCTCATCACCCCCCTCTCCTCAATATGAAAAGGTTGCTCTTTGGGTTCTTCATGAAAATATCTACAGAAAAGAGTTAGGTCTGGTCTACACTATCCACAGTACTGTGGGAATCCCGGGGGTCTGTCGGGAGTGGGGGGCAGTCAGGGGACTGGGGGTTGTTGGCTGGGGTGGAGGTTCTTTGTGGGAGGGTAGTAAGTGGACGGTGGGGAGGTTGGATAGGGCACGGGAGTCCTGGGGGTCTGTCAGAGGGCAGGGGTGTGGACAGGGGTTGGGGCAGTCAGGGGACAGGGCATGGGGGGGAGGGGGTAGAGAGTGGGGTCCTGGAGGGGAAGTTAGGGTGGGGGGTCCCGGGAGGGGGTATTCATGGGATAAGGAGCAGAGGGGTTTAGATGGGGGTGAGGTCCTTGGAGGGGGCAGTTAGAGGACAAGGAGCAGGGGGGGTTGGATGGATCCAAGATTCGGAGGGGGGCAGTCGGGGGCGGGAAGTGGGAGGGGGTCGGATAGGCACAGCCTTCCCTGACCAAGCCCTCTGCATAAGTTTTCAACCCCGAAGTGGCTCTCGAGCCAAAAAGTTTGCCCACCCCTGTTCTAACATCTTCCTATTTAATTAGCCTGGAAATAGAGCTGTACTGGAAAGGAGTGGGAAACATAACAAAAGGCAAAACTATTCAAACACTGAATTTTTTTGGCATTTTATCACCACCCCTAGTGGATGTTTTGTGAAGTATTTGACAAAAAGTGGTCCATTTTCCATAGCAATTTTGAAACTATAATTTTCAGATTTTAAAAAATGTAAATTACCACATCAAATTTCATAGAAAATCTTAAATTAGAGGAACATAAAAGTCATCCAGGGAGGAACAGTGAACATTTTATTAAAAATGTCACTACATTTTTCAACAGGTTGGCTCATGCAGTTCCATTTTCACACAGACAGATCAGCTGAATATAAGTGCTGTTCTGATTCCTGTGTGAAGATTTGTTTTGTTTTTTCAATAAAGACGGAAGGCATTTTACTAACAAAATTCAAATGGGTGCTTTGATTTTTCAAAACAAAGTTTTAATTGACATTTGCACTTTTACAGTCAACACCACCACAAAAAATTGGCATATTAGCCAAAGCAACTGTCTGGTGTTAAGAGTTAATTATACAATGTAAAAAAATTAATGAAATACAGTGGTGATTAAAGAGGTTTGTGCTATAATAAAGTAGTACTGTACTCCATACTCTTCTGCTACTTGTCTTTCAACAGGTCATTTTCCTAGTATTCCAAGATAAAATCCCTTAGTACAAAACTTTGTTACACTTCATTTCAAGCCACTGGTTCAGAACAATAACCTTCCCTTTCAACAAATTTCAAGATTACAATATGAAATTATCAGATTTTGATAAACACACAGTGCATTATATTCACAGTACCAAAACTAAAAGTGATTTTTATATGCACTTTTTCTCGCAGTTTTACTAGCTGTATTAAAAAACCTACAAAGACGAATACAAAGCATTAGCCTTTTTTTCCTCAGTTACACAGCAGGACTGTTATTGGACAATACTTATTTGCTATTCCACATCATGATTTAGGCCCTAATCCTGCAATGTCATCTTGCACCAGCATTCATTGCACTTCCTATTTCACTAGGAATTTTAAAATGTCCATTTACGACTTGCTCCGATTATCAGATTTCCTTGAACTACTATTGTATTTATTGGCCTGGCAATACAGCAGCCACTTAAGTACCTCAAACGCAGCACTGGATTTAGTCCCGGAACTTGTAGAAGGATTATACCATGATTTATTATTCTCAGAGAGCAAGCCTGAGAGGTAGCAAACACTCAATCTCCTTCCTTCCCCCTCCATAGACCGATAACACTGAGCCATTCATGTCCAGCTGAGTTTAGTATGACTTGTTCTCCCAGATTAAGAAAGATAATGATTGGGGGAGAGGAGGAAAGAAGGAGAGTTACACATCCAAAGAGAATGCCAACCGTCAAATGCTGCTAATACCTCATTAACAATGCCAAGCCACAGACATAGCCACCAGGCAATGCAGTTCTGGCATGTAAGTACTTAGTACAAGCAGCTGATGCCACAGAACTCCATATGGGAGATCAGTGGAGGCAGTTGAACAGGGTGGGGGGGGAAGGATAGGGATGAGATTAAAAGATGGATCCCACAGTAATTAAATGAAAACATCTCTCTTCTTCTGTGTCTCTAACCACAAATCATTAAGCACCACAAAATACTGGGCATCAGCTGCATTTGGAGTAGACATTAAAATAAAAAAGACAAACAAGCCAACAACTGCTAGGCCGAAACAGATCATATAAATAGGACAACATGATTTGCTCCCTCTGCAACAAAGTGAGCCACAGAGCCAAATCAAGGTACCCCTGCAACTGACTGCTCACTTGCTGATAATTAGCTAGTTAACCAAATGTCTATCCACATTACACAATTTTGAGATAGGGAGGATTTCAGGGCTAATAATTCACGCCCCGCCAACCACCAAACACACACCAGGCTACCTGTCAGAATTACAGCTCCACTACCATCTTCACATACACACAATATGAATGTCACATTGAACTGGGCCATACTCACAAGTAGGTATGTCCATTATACAGATTGCTAATTTAAGATACAGAGAACTTAAGTAAATTACCCAAAACACTGTCAATTCTACTTATGCTGCTGTCCTTCCTGTTGAAGGAATCTATTGCCATGTGCTTTTTAGGTCTTAAACACAGTTCAAAAACGCACATTAAAACCCAAATTAAAGTAGGTTTAAACCTGTAATTTAATTCAGAACCTCCAAATTAAATTCAAATCACCTAACTGTCACCCTCTCCAATTTGGCAGATGCTACAGCAGATTTTAGAAGTTATTTAGCATGGAAGAGGGCAAGCATTCTAAATTAGCAAGCTTTGCTTGATGAACACTTACCGTGGCAAGCTCCTTTAACATAATATAACAGGTTCTGTTTGAATGAATCTGTATGCTTTAGATGTAGGAACATTGGTGATCTTCCAGAAAACACTATCCTGGCCACTATGGATGTAGAAGCCCTCTACACCAACATTCCACACAAAAATGGACTACAAGCCATCAAGAACAGCGTCTCTGACACTGTCACGGCAAACCTGGTGGTTGAACTTTGAGATTGTCCTCACCCACAACTACTTCACATTTGGAGACAATATACACCTTCAAGTCAGCGGAACTGCTATGGGTACCCACATGGCCCCACTGTACATCAACATTTTTATGGCAGACTTAGAAAAACGCTTCCTTAACTCTCGTTCCCTAATGCCCCTACTCTACCGGCGCTACATGGATGACATCTTCATCATCTGGACCCATGGGAAAGAAGCCCTTGAGGAATTCCACCATGATTTCAACAATTTCCATCCCACCATCAACCTCAGCCTGGACCAATCCACCCAAGCGGTCTATTTCCTTGACACATCTGTGCTAATAAATGATGGGCACATACACACCACCCTATACCGGAAACCTACTGACCGCTATACTTACCTATATGCCTCCAGCTTCCATCCAGGACACACCACTCAATCCTTTGACTACAGCCAAGTTCCAAGGGCTGTAAACAAGGAGGGTGAGGGGGAGTGCGTTGTGTGTATGCGGAGGGAGAGGGAGAATGGATTTTTGGCATCCTGAAAGTGTCAGCAAAGTGTCTTTGAAATGCGAAGCCTGCTACTCTTCTCCTTCACACTGGCTCACAAGGTAAACATTAGCATTGTTGATTTGCCGAGTTACAGCTAAGCTCTGAAAAAGTACTTCCGCATTCCTCCAGCCAAGTTCAAAACAAAGGGAAGAGAGGCTTAATTGCCTTAAATAGCTTAGGGGGTGGTTCCAGAGATCACTCAAAGTGATATATTGTTACTACCCATTTACACTGGTGCTAAAACAGAGCACTCAATATGCTATAGCTGTTAATCCTCTGGCAAGGAGGATTACCAGGACTGGTAAAACTGTGGACTTATAGCGCTCTACATGCCTTGCCAGTCTGGACGGGTAGTGAGTTATAGCGCTCCTGGCTGCTTTATAGCGCTATAAAGTGCCAGTGTAATCAAGCCCTAAGATACAACCACATTTGCTCCAAACTCTCAGACAGAGAAAAACATCTACAAGATTTCTACCAAGCATTCTTAAAACTACAATACCCACCTGAGGAAGTGAAAAAACAGATTGACAGAGCCAGACGAGTACCCAGAAACCACCTACTACAGGACAGACCCAACAAAGGAAAAAACGGAACACCGTTAGCCATTACCTTCAGCCCCCAACTTAAACCTCTCCAAAACATCATCAAAGACCTACAACCTATCCTGAAAGATGATCCCTTACTCTCACAGATCATGGGAGACAGACCAGTCCTTGCTTACAGACATCCCCCCAACCTGAAACAAATACTTACTGGCAACCACATACCACACAACAAAAACACTAATCCAGGTACCTATCCTTGTAACAAAGCCCGATGCCAACTCTGTCCACGTATCCATTCAACTGACACCATCATAGGACCTAAACACATCAGCGGCTCATTCACCTGCACATCTACAAATGTGATATACGCCATCATGTGCCAGCAATGCCCCTCTGCTATGTACATTGGCCTAACCAGACAGTCTCTACGCAAAAGAATAAATGGACACAAATTTGATATCAGGAATCATAACATTCAAAAACCAGTAGGAGAACACTTCAATCTCCCTGGCCTGTCTATTAAAGACTTGAAGGTGTCAATTTTAAAATGGAAAAACTTCCAAAACAGACTCCAACGAGAAGCTGAGGAACTGGAATTAATTTGCAAACTGGACACGGTCAACCAAGGATTAAACAGGGACTATGAGTGGCTTTGTCATTACACTAATTGAATGCATTCCCTAGTTAAGTTTCTTTTACAGATTCTTATCAACTGTTAGACTAATAGATACACTAATTTTTTTTACTACAAAAGGTTTTTTTTTTCCTCCTGCTGATAATGGCCCATCCAAATTAAACAACTTCTTAGAATTGGTACGGTAATTTACAACATTTTTTTGCTTTCTGTGTGTATAAATGCATCTTACTTCTGTTTGTTCCATTCTATGCATCCGATGAAGTGGGCTATAGACTACGAAAGCTTATTCTGAAATAAACTGGTTAGTCTCGAAGTCGCTGCAAGTATTCCTTGTTTTATTTACAGATACAGACTAACACGGCTGCTATTCTTAAATCTGTCAGATACCCACAAACATCTTCAGAGCTCTACTTTAACTTCAGAGATCCTAGAGGTTCAATCCTGCGTGGTGCTGAGCACTCTGGGCCAGGCCTGCAATCCTTAGGCACACGCCTACCTTTGAGCATATGAGTAGTCTCAGGCTTAAAGTTAAGCCTGTGATTAACTGCTTCATTGAATTGAAACCAGAGGGATTAAACACTTTACACAGGACTAAGCCCAAAATGAGCAGCTACTTTGCATTTACTCCTTTCACTACACCTCTGAACTACAGTGACATCAAGAAACCCTCTCTTCTTACCCCCCGCTGCAAATTTCCATGATCAAACTCTACTTTTCCCTACACTTTGTCTGCCGCCCAATTCCCCACAGGCACCAGCTAATTCAACTTCTTGTCAGCAAACACTTTCTGACGGAGGCCCAATACGCAGGAGGAGAGGGCAGCGTGACAAACATTTGTTTATCCACATCTCAGTGCACAAAACTAAACTGACTTTGGCAGGACTTCCACTTGCTGTGGGGGAGTTAAAAAGTTTGAATGAAACTGGAAATGACCCAGATTACCATGTTCTCTTTGCCTTTCACAACACAGCAAAAACTGACCAAGGAGCTGAAGAATCACATGGATCTGACATGCTTTATCTCTGAGCCTATTCTGTTCTTAGAAGCCTGTGGGGTCAGATTTGTCAGAAGCCGTAAAATACAGTCAGTCATTCCAGTTCTAAGTTCTTCTTGTAAGTCATGTGATGCTTATACAAAGCCCTGAACGTACTGCACTAGTTCAACCGGAAATTTGCTTCTGTCTGTGCCATCTTTATTTCAGGTGTTTCACAATCACTTTACTTTAAGACTGACTGGGATTCCTAATAAAAAGGCTAGAACTTACCAGTGAAGAAAAGAAAAAAGTTAGAGGTTTGATTATGCAAGTGAATCTAACTTTTCTTATCTCCCACTCCTCACACTTTTAAAAACCACTTTTACTCTAAAATTATTTTACATACTAAAATTTTATTACTTAATATTGTGCCCCAGAGTATAAAATTTTTCCTTTCTATCTTTATCACTATGGGAATGCACAAAGGAACACTAAATTGCTTTATAAAACACCAAATGATTAGAATTATCTTCCAAGTGTTTTACACACTTTAACCTTCAGTGTTTCTGCGAGGCTGTTAAGAACATCATTTCCCTTTTATAAGTTACATTATAATACCGTAAAAATATAGGCTAGCTGCTTTACGGCTTAAGACATTCTTTAATTATTGGAGGTTAAAAAAGTAAACTTTCCCTGGGGGCAGGAACTTCCCTAACACCATAACTTGCGCCTTCCTCTGTAATAGTTAGTAGAGACGGCTACTGGTGACTTCTGGTCTGATTCAGCATCGCAATTGCTATGTAGCCTGGGACACAGAAGGGTTAAGGAACTTGCATAAAGGTCAAAGAGATTAGTGCAAGAGCCAGGATTCAGATTCTGGATTTCCAAGGGCCCCATCGTGTACGCAGACACAGCATCTGACTGTGAGGTGGTAAGTGGTAAAACACCGGTCATTTATTTCTGGGAAAGTGCTAATTTCCGAGTCACTTTTCATTGATGCAGTGGGGTGGAGGGAAATCAATAGACTGAATTAGGCAGGTGTAAGAAACACACACACCCAGGAACCTCTCATCTCTCCATAGCAACAACTGTGCTAGTTCTGTGGACTTTTCTAAAAGATTAGCTACTGATAGTGAGTTATAGTGAAAAGATTTTACAACAAAGCTTTTCAGAGGATCTGGGTCACTGGAATATTCTTGAGAATTATCTGAAGAACAGAAGGCCATAAAAAGCAAGAAAAGAGAATAGTGGGAGGGGGGGAAGGGAAGATAGCTTCCTTTGCCTTTTTTGTAACATGATCTCTGTCATTAGGATATACTTGCCGTACTTACATATTTTATTACCATTATTTGTCCTTGTTTGTTGCATTCAGAACACTGAGCCAAACCATCTTTTTTCATAGAAAAGATGTGCCAGGAGGTTATGTAAAAAGCTCCACAGGTTAAAACTTACTGATCCTTTATTGTCTGCTTAGTTCATTTTCTACTTGCCAAGCTCTAGGAGTACACTACCATAACATTTCAACAGATGAGATCCTATCTTTATGACAAGACAGCTTTCCATCAGGAGTCTGATTTCCCAAGTGTGGGTGAGCTGACTTTTCTGAAAATCCTTTAAGGCTGGTTTCCAACATGCCTAGTCACTATGAAAATATTGGTGTACATGCTGTACTGTAATATATGGCTGTATAACAAATTCCCATTTGTATTATAGCATGCCACTGGATAATTTCTTATATAAAGAAACCACATTTTGTAGGTATAAACTCAAAAGGGAAGAAATGACATTTTCAACCATATCCTAGCCTTTGAATATTGATTCTTTAACCTTAATGATTAATTAAAGTGTGGGGGGGAGGTTTCCACTGAAAGCTAGATGCATAGATGTAACGTGTTATGATTTACGTATGTCACGGACTACAAACTGACAAAATGCAATTTATGTAAATGCATACGGAAATTAAGTGTGGTCCTTGGAAAACCACGACTGCTCCTCTGTTCTGAAAAATAGAGCAAAATTGGAAGTTAATATCCTATCAGAATAATATCAGAATAATTCTCCCTGGTGATTCCCTAGCGATTTTGAAGAATAAATTAAGTTTTAAATACTACTAGTCACCTGATTATGGGAAATCTCAATCTCTGACTGCTTGTAAAATGTCAGGCAGGATATTGGTCACACACACGCATCATAATTTTCATCACAGCACCCTTAATTTTCAGTGTTTATTACCACAACCTAAAATGTTTAATTAAGATCAATTTTAAGTTGTCAGTTATTACCAAAAACAGAACATTTGAAGTACTGGTAATGATGGTGGTGATCGAAAGTCACATCAAATGTACTCCCACCTCATTCATGCTTTTAAATTGCTGTAAGTAGCAAGGAATCTACTAAATCAGTGTTTAAATGCTAAAATGTTTTAACGATAGCCATATTCTAACTGCAGACCTAGAGAAGTACATTACAAAGGATGATATTTTAAATCAGCGTCAGGTCACTCCTCAGGCATACGGGGGAAGGGTGCTGATTTAAGTGTTGTCTTTATTTTCAAATACAACTCAGTTTATTCAGGGCAAGAATGTATCCCACCATGTGAGCTTACAGAATATTACAATGACAAAAAACAAGTGAGGATTTCTTTTTTGAAAGCTTTCCAATATACTTAACAGGAAAGCCTCCTTAGCTCCCACAGGAGGCTGGAAAGACTAATCCTCCTAGCATGCTGCAAGAACTGCTCTTAACTCTCATAACATGAACCATACTGCACTCAATTTACCAGAGTAGCAAACACTGCCTCCAGGTACATACATATTCACTTGTAGCAATCATTTTCTGAAAAGCTTAAGAAATGAGGTCTTGAACGATACAAGCCATCAAGAACCATTATGTTTATTTGCTGGATAATGCATGATAAGCCAAAACAAACAGTAAAATACCTTTTTTTTTTTTAAAGCAGCTTCATGAAGCTTAGCTTCGGAGCTTCTATGATCTCTTCCAAAAATGCCCTCTTAATCTAGACTATAAAAATCTAGGATATAAAATGGTGTTAAAAGTAACTTCTCATGCATTGAGGATCAAAGTAACAATGATCCCCCCTAGTCTTTCAACAAGATGAAAAGTAAAAAGATATTTGTTTCTTAACTACATGGATGGAATAACATACACCGTCAACTCTCTGGGACAGGGTCTGATCTAAGATTCCTCTCAACTGCACAGCCGGCTATTAAGGACAGCGTAGGTGTGCAGCAGGGATAGGTGCCTCTCCCCTAGACCCGCTGGAGCTACCGCAGCTGGGGGAGAGGCACCTCTTCCCAAGCCCCAGGTTGCTGTGGCAAGAGATGCCTGAGGGGAGTCCTCTCACCCTGCAGCAGCCCCAGGCCAGCCTGCACCCCACACCCTACCCCAGAGCCCGCACCCTCCTCGCATGCCAACCCTCTACCCAGCCCTGAGCCCCCTTCCACACTGAACCCCTCTTCCCCGGCCCAACCCCAGAGCCCTCACCCTCCTGAATTCCAACCCTCCGCCTTAGCTCTGAGCCCCCTCCCACACTCCAAACCCCTCAGCCCCACCCCCGCCACACATCACCTCCATATTGGTGCACATAAAATTCATTCCACATATGGATGTAAAAATTAGAAGGAACATGGGGTCTGACCCAGTCTGTTATTTGTTTGTACAGAATTTGGCACAATGCAGCCCTAATCCTTGACTAGGCTTCCCAGGTACTACTCTTGTAATAAATGTAATTTCTGGTGTGTAGGGGAGGGGATCCTTCCTTTCAGAATATTATGAGCAGCTGAAATCCTGGGGCAATGGGGAGTCAGCCCTTGAACACCTTGTTGTGTTTATTCCAAACTGGTGGAGCCGGAGACTTCGCAGTATTAAGTAAAAGGACATGTGTTAAGTAAAAAGGGACTTCCTCCAAACAGACTCCTGGAGCACCCCTTTCTCTCAAGGTTAGAGAGGGCAAAGACTGTAGTAAAAACCAGTGTTCTAGGTCTTAGCAGAAAACTACCTTGGCCAAATAGTCCACACAGGACCTAAGCAAGAGATGCATTCTGTTGAGGACTTGAATTAAAGCCTCCAACCTTCTCACACCATTGTCAAAGGGAAATCTCTTTTTCCAGTTGAATGCTGAGTCAGGGGAAGTTTTTAAATGAGCTCTTTTTGAGACGAAACGACCAAACCTGCATGCCAAACAGCATGCTCACTGACTTTTCTACATAGAGTGGTTGGGCCCTGGCGAGTCAAAGAAACCAGACATCCCACTAAGAGTGCCATTCTTGAGGCAACTATGTGTCACCTTGATGACTTGGGTCCATGTCACCAGGCCAAAGTGCCTGATTTGGGTTCTGTCACCAGGCCAAAGTGCAGTGTGGAACTGGAACTTAAAGGACGCACAGTGAAACTTAGATGACACTGGTGTCTTGAATATGCAGAAGAACATTCTGAAAAGACAAGTTAGTTAGAAAACTGGCCAAGAAAAATGGCTGCTATCATTACGAGAATGATCTCTTTTCCAATAATAAGCCCTTCTAACCTGCCAAGCTTCAGCACCAGATGCTGGCTACTGAACTCTATGGTATTACAAAGAGGCAGCATTGAATTTCTTCAAGACCTGAATGGGAGGACCTGGGCAGCAGACCTAAGGAATCACAGATGCAGCTTTTGAACACAGGTTCCTCTGGGTCATCAGTGAAGGAGTGCAGTGCTCACTACTTTTGGAGCAGGAAGGCGGAAATGAAAATTTGACAAGCAGCCTAGAAGTACTAACGAGACAGCACACTTTTGTGTACTGATGTGGCCTCATTCCACCTGAAGTCAAGCAAGTCTCCTCATCTTCCCTTCTACCCACCCAGTAACAGAAGCTGCCAAAGGAACATGCATCTAACCACTCCTTTGATTTCTGTTGCCAGGCAAGTAACTTTTGAGCAAGGGAGATCTGTCAACTTGATATGGGCCTAAGAAGTCACTATGCAGGAAACAATCACTAAAAGCTATCACCAACCAGAAGACAAAACAACATAAACCTCTTATAGCAAACATGCAGCCCATGGGCTGCATCTGACTTTATGTAACATGCATTACATACAGCTTCTGCAGAAGCTAAGCTTTCATGTAAAAGAAAAATTAAGTTTGTAGCCCTCATAGTGGTGCCGACAAAAAAAAAAAAAAAAACCAACCTGCCAAACGTGAACCAATGAAGCAGTTTCTTCTTTAGTTTGTAAGCAATGGCTCTAAGAGATGTAAACTCTTCCCCATTCATCTTACTGGGATGTTAAATTTAAAGTCTAATAATTTAAGTTTAAACATCCACTTCTGATATTAAGGCGCAACAGGATTTTGGCCCTAAACATGTATTTTCAATCCACTGACATGATGTTTAGAAAACATGCAAGTGTAAAAAATTCATAAACTAATACATCTAGATTCACATGGTATGAACATATGTATTAAACTAACAGTGTTTTGTAGTATATTGCATCACTAAGAAACTGTATACTGAGTTAATGAGAACTTCAAATAAAACGAGTTTGCCCTTAATTTCACTTAATGCTAACTATAAGAATACAAACATTTAGTTGTAAATCTTAATACTCAGATTAAAATTAAATCATAATAGCAGTTTATCCTGTTCGTTGAGTTGCCATGCTACAACGTATAAGCTAGATAGATAGAAGAACAAAATAAAGAGAAGATGCTGGCACTAAAACTGCAGACACTGACATTCAGGTGCTCAGACCTCTATTACGTAAGCAGAGAAAGTGAGCATTCATTCCACGAGATTAGCCTTTTAAGGCATTCAGTCCTTTCATTAACTCATTAATACTTGGAACCGGGCATTTCTTACTGCAAAACAAACAAAAGGCATGTCTGTAACTGCTGGCAACAGGAGATTTATCACACATCTAACAAGATATTTTCTAGCAAATCAAAGTCACTACCGAAGGAAGGAATGTTACCATTCAAACCTTGCCAGGTCACGTGTACATATCAACCAAGCAAATTTCTACATCCACATGTTTTTAGGCACCATCTACACACACAAGCTATGCTGCTTTAACTATACTGGCACAGTTAAACCAGTATGATTCCCTTTTGCAGGCAGTTATACACCATTTAAAGGTGCTTAATACTGATATAGTCTATTCCCATACAGAAATGGCGATCAATTTATCGCATCTCATCGGGATGCAATAAATCAATCGCCAGCGCTACCCCCATCGACCCCGGAACTCTAGCTCCCCCTGAGGAGTAAGCCGGAGTCGACGGGGGAGCGCGCCGCCGACTGCTGCGAGGACGGGAGGTAAGTCGGCTGCAGATACGCCGACTTCAGCTACGTGATTCACGTAGCTGAAGTTGCGTATCTGCAGTCGATCCCCACCCCTAGTGAAGACCAGCCCTAGGGGGTGTTGTATTGCTATAACTTTTCTCTTTTTTTTGGACAAATAATTACACACCTGCCTGATTCAGCCATACCAGTAATGACCAGTCCTGAGTCATCAGAAGTAGAGTAAAAACTATTGGTTAACATCTCAGAGTCCAAGTCCTTGTTAGGATGGCCCAGCATGACTGCATACATGGAATTTTCGATATAATGTTAATACATATGTCAATCTCCACTACAATCTCTTTGATACACTTTCACAGATCCAGTAACTTGATAGACCTATCAGACTTATTAACAACATAAAACACTTGTTTGAGCAAATTACACAACAAATAAAAAACAGCTTCTGTTTGAAAAAGAGGGCTAATCTCCTTGCACGGCTGTTCTCCATATGAAGCAAGGTAGATAAAAATCAATTATTTTTTTTAAAACAAATAAAAAAATTTTTTTTTTATTTAAATCATTTTTGATAAAATCTTTTTTGAGGAAAAAACTATCTAAATATTGTTTTAATTAAGATACATTATAGCTCAAAGATATTTCATCATGGAATAGGGATTATAAATTCTAATTCTATAGTATTTTCATAGAGTATTGTATATTCATGCAATGTTTAAGAAAAGTTTTGTAAATGAGTTCCAGCAGTTCATGGATTAGGGACCCAATCTTATGGGGCTCCAGGGGCTTCTGTATAGATTATTTAGGTTAATCTTTCTATCTACCCAATGGGACTCAGTGCTCAGTCTAGAAGATATCATCAGAGATGCTTAGTTTTGCAATTCTCAAACTGGGGATTTGTGTCTCCAGAGATAACGTGCTTGTTAACAGCAAAAACGTTTTTAAATAAATAAATTAAGGTGAGAAATAGCAGACCTCAACCCTATTGTCCCTCTGCAAATTTGTCTACACAGGGTCAATCCTTTACCTCTCTCTCACAGTGCAAAGTTCCAAAAAGTTCAATGAATAGAAAATTGTTGGGGATGGAATAGATCTGGACAAGAAGTCTATACTTCTTGTGAGAAAGGAGGGACAGGCAGTAGAAACAAAAGTGAAAAACTGTTTGAGCAGCATATTCCAGAAGTCTTGAGGTCTTTCTGAGTCTTCATTGATTTGAGATCTACCATACCAGTCTCTCACTGGAAGGGAAAACCTAGAATGGAAGGAGCCCATAAAAGAGACCCAGTTTGGGAATAAATTAATGAAGTTCCTCTACCTGTGGGTAACCCAGGCATGCATGCAAAATGCAAACAGTGCAACAAAGAAATGCAAGGCCTGATTGCCTGAAACATCATGAGAAATGTTCCTTCTCAGGAGGAAGCTGCAGTGAAGATGATGAAAGGAACATGTCTGAATGTGCAAGATCTTCAGGTTGGTAAACTTTTTTATTTCATACTTCTGTCTTCCTTCTGGACTATTCTTGAATTCTCATGTTTGAGCAAAAAAATATAGTTCTTACTCTATGGTACTATCAGTTTACATACAGTTGTGATAAACACATAGCTGAAATAGGCAGATCTTCCTTTTACAATTTCACCTTTAAAGTAGTACTAACTGTCAGTGAATGCAAGGAGTAATACTAAATGAGCAGTATGGTGGTGCTAATTAAATAACTGCATTGACTTATTTTGTTTAGGAGAAACTGTCCTCAATATATAAGATTCTGAAGACTACCTACTTTCAAGATCACCATCATTGTCTATAGTTTCAGAGTTAATCTGCCAGTGATAGTGTTTCAGTCACATATCCACAGTATATCACCTGTAGCAAAGAGAAGAAAAAGCCCTCCATCATCCAGAAACAACCACAGATAAGAACCAGCAGACTACAAAAAGAGGTAATTGATGAAAAAATTGCCTGGTTTATTTATGCAACAAATTCTCCTTTCCGTATGATTGAGAACCCACGCTTCGCTACCATGGTTCAGTCATTAATATCCAGATACAGTCCACCCAACAGAGATGATGTCGCAGGCAAATTGCTGTATGAAGTGTATGAAAGAGAAATTAAGCAATGTGCAAAATGTCTAGAAGGTGAAATTGTTAACCTGAGTCTTGATGGCTGTCCACAATGATCCTGCTGTATGTGCTTGTGTGACAACAGAAGACGGGAATGTCTAACTTACAGAAACAACTGATACATCAGGAAGTGCACACACAACAGAATACTTAAAAGTAGTAGTAGTAAAAGCTATAACAAATGGCAAAAAAAAATTCAAATTTCTAGTATGAGTCTTGGTCACAGACAATGCTACAAATGTATTCAAGATGAGAAGAAATTATTTAGGAGAGAGTGAATGGCGTCCCAAGCTATTAGCATATGGTTGCAGTGCTCATTTGATGTACCTCATAGCCAAAGACCTTACCGTTCCAGAAATAAAGGCTAATGTTCTTGAAATTGCAAAATACTGCCATAACAACCACTTTGCAGCAGCTGCTCTGAAAAAAGTTGGAGGAACTTTCCAAGCTAACTCTCCTACAAGACATGCAATGGAACTCAGTAGGGGACTGTTTTGAGCACTATATCAAGAATTGGCCTAATTGATGACAGTTGTGAACAAAATTGTGAAAAAATTAATGGCGAAGTTCTCAACATTGAGCTTAAGAGAAAAGTAGAACACATGCTGAGTACCCTGAAGCCTATTTCTGTAGCCTTGAACAAAAGGAGGGAAATAGCTGTTTTATTACTGACACTGTTGAAGTTTGGAAAGAACTGAGTGACATCTTAAAAAGAGAAATATGCAATGACAGAGTTAAATTACAAGTATTTAAAAAAAAAAAAAAAACCTAAATGGGGCAAGCACTATCTCCAGCTCATTTTCTTGCAAATATTCTCAATACTGGGTACCAGTCTCAACCTTAAACTTCTGAAGACAACCAGTTGGCTATGATACGGACATCTAGCAATCATCCCTCCGTAATGCCATCTATAATAAACTTCAGAGAGAAGGATGAAGCATTCAAGAAATATATGTTTGCTGATGATGTTTTACAGAAAAATCACACCCGTGAACTGGTGGAAGTCACTTAAGCATTTGGATTCAGAGACTGTTGAAGTGATAATCTCACTTTTAACAGCAATAGCCAGGACCAGCTCTAGCTTTTTCTGCCACCCCAAGCATGAAAAGGGCAACTCTCCTCCGCCCACCTCCCCGCAAAAAAGGGCGGTCAAAATGCTGCCAAGGGGGGGTGGGGGAGGGGAAAGGCGTCCGGAATGTGCTGCCCCAAGAATGGCTGGAATGCCCCCCCTTAAAATGTTCTGCCACAAGCACGTGCTTCCTCTGCTGGTGCCTAGATCCGACCCTGGCAATAGCTTCCTCTCCCAGTGTAGAAAGAATATTTTCTTCCTTTGGACTAATTCCAAATTGTGAAATCATTTGGGGCCTGAAAAGGCAGGAAAGCTTGTTTTTCTTATCCAGATTATGAACCAACAGGAAAATGAAGGTGAAAATGATAGTTAGCTGCAGAAGCCAGTATTTTAAGTTTCTCATGTTGACCTGGCTGACATAGTCGATTTAATTTGTTTTATTTTTTAAATATTCCATTTACCTATTTTAGTTAATTTGAATAAAAACAAACCTGATTTTAAAAATCTTGAATGTTTAACTAAACTCAAAAATTCATATGCTTGTTTTGTTCAAACAGTCTATGTTTGCTGAAGAAAAAAAAATCCATAATAATGTTGTTGTTTTAGTTAAATAAAAATTTAAATGTCTACCTGGTGACGTTCTCCTCCTAATTCAGCCTGGCAAGAAAATCCTCCAAGTATTAATGATAAACTATCTGCAGTTAAAGAGATTAATCTCCCAATGACTTCATAAATATCTGCTTCAATTATGTTTAGTAAATGAAATAACCAATCATTCATTTTGTGATATAGCTGTACAACTAACCTGAAAAGTTTTCAAAATAATTCATTTTAAAAATGTGTAGTGTGCACATTCGAAAAATGAAACCTATATCTAGCTCTGAGTTGTGAAGAATATGTATTATGGTCATAACAACCAAAAAGAATAGACTTATGTAGAAAACTATGATTAAATAAAGTCTTCCTGACTAGTGATTTAAATCATTATTTAAATCAAATCCACTCTGATATGAAATGCTACTAATATCAAAAGATCTCATAGGGTTCTCTTTTTACTGAGCTGGGAGCATTATACATTCAACTTTTCTAATCACTTCCTATATGACTTACAAATCATCTCAGTCCCACTACTCATAAAGATCACTTCAGAAGAGGTACCAATAAACTCATTCAAGTTCAAATTAAGTGGAAGTTAACATTCCAGATACCTCTTTTGAAATGTAAGTGACATGACCAGACTGTACTCTTCTTAAAAACCTACCTTTTCCATCAAAGCCGGCACTTCTGAAAGAAAGTGATTCACATTTCCTGGCATAAAACTGAAGTAACTTTTTTCAACCTCAAAATGATATGCAGACTCCATCAACTAAGACCAGATAAAAGAAGTCCATATAGAGTAACATTCAGCCCACCCTTGAACAGGGAACTATTCCCAGGGATGATCACCTTTTATTTAAATACATAAAGGTTGGGGTTTCATTTTATTTTTGTCTAGTGGTGGTGGGGAAACCTGCATACGCATTCTAACAGAGAATATATTCTCTTCCACCTACTAATCCAAATTAACAGTGACCATTAATTGAACTAGCAGTATTATAAAGATTTTGATATAATCCATACCACAGAATTAGTATTTTCCCCCTCTCATGTCTTTCCACACCACCATCTGAGATTTTTTGCAGTCTCCCCAGGGCCTGTCTAGGATTTCAGCGCTGGAAAGAGCAGTAGTTGAATGTGTGAGTGGGTCCCAGAACTGAGGCCACTGGTTAGATGCTTCTGCGGTGAGTAGAGGCATATTGGGATTTGAGTCCATTTTCCCCAGTGCCTCCCTCCCCTGCCCCCACCAGCTTCAGCAATGACAAGGAGGAAGAGTTTTGATGAGCAGAGGCTTTGGCCCTAACCCCGCATTTTTCCCCTTCTAGTTAGAATAGGGGGTGGGGGGGGGAATCAAAGGGGTGAAAGTAAGTAGAAAGACACATCCGTACAGGGGCTGACTCCGCCCCTGGAAGGGGAGGGGCCTCAGGTGGAAGGGGCGGAGCTGGAAAGGTTCAGCATCCCCCAGCCAACCCATCCATGCTGCCCGGGGCTCCACACGCAATTTAAATGGCTGGCGGCTCTGGCAGCTGCTGCTGCAGTGGCCAGAGTCCCGCGCCCTTTTAAATCTCCATGCCCGGGACAGCTGCTCCTTTTGCTCCCCCTACTGGTGGCAGCAGCAATGGCAGAGGCATTAAAGCGCTATTCCTGCCCCTTTCATCTCCCTCCTTGGCAGTCCTGCTCATAGAGTCCGTACCAGAAGGGGAAGGGTCACTTTTCATAAAAATGAGACAGTTTTAACCAAGCAAACAAGTCAAATCCCCAAACTCAGAGATAAAGGTAGTAACAGTCATCAGCTAGGAACATACTGAAATGTCTGGTATCATGGACCAGACTTTTTCAATCTTGACAGTCAAATGAAGGATGAGACATGGCAGCCATATCTCAAGTTTACAGGTCTGAAAAGAATATACCTAAGCCCTGATTTAGAAAAGTAGTTAAATGTGTGCGTCACAAAATCCGGGTCTTACTACAGAAACCAATCTGTCCATGAAAATTCTACAACAAGAATTTGTGGATAACTCTTCAAGATAGAAAGAAAAAATTGACAAACATCACTGAATCAAGTGAACTCATTGTCTTCCACCCCAGCAGAGAAAGTAACATGAATCACTATGTGCCAAAAAACCCCAACACCCTTTCAGCAGTGGAGCATTTACCTGGAACACAAAAATGATTTTCTATACAAACGCTCACCCTGCTCCCTGGGGTGTAGCTTTGACAAGGCCAGATGCAGAGGAGATTCCTTCTGGGGTTTGGGAGGGAAGAAATCTCAACTGGGAGCAGCAAACGCAACGTGTCATGTGCTCCCTCCCCTTGCTTTCACCATGTGGGGGCTGATTCTTCTCTTCTCCCTTCCCTCCTCTTCCTTCTGTGTTCTCAGGGCATAAGCATATGTTGATGGGGTGGGAGAAAGGAGAGCACAGGGAAGCGGGCAGGGCTCTGGAGCTTGTCCCTCCATCTGCCACTGGACAGCACTGGGGCGAGGTGACTTGCTCCTGTTTAGTGATGGTGGCGTGTGAACAGAGCTGACACCACTTGCTACCTACGCAGGACAGCCATTGTGAGATGCAGAGAGGGCATGGACCTCACTTCCACAATCAGGTCTACAGTAGACTGGTGTAACTGGCTCCCATTGAGATTTGCGCAGTAATTCTCCTGGGTGGTTACCAGAGTTAGGCGATAGTTTTTAATAAAGTTAAATGCAGTGGCTGCAAATATAATAAAGTATCTGTCTCATTGTTTTTGGGTCTACAACAGAGATAATGGTACAAATTTCATCTCTAAGAATAAATGGATACCAACTTTGTTTACATTTTTAGTTTTAAATAAGTTTTGGAGATATACTGGTTTTTCTCCTACTGAAGACGATGTCACTGGCAGCAGCGATCTGTTCTCGTATGTGTCTCCTTTCACTGATAGTGGCAACAAGGAGGGTGAGGGGGGAAAAAGAGAGCTGCAGCAAACAGCATGAGCAAAATGCCAGTGCATTAAAAAAAATAGAGATATCCATTGTTCCATTCATATTCATATTGCTGGCAACACAATGCAAAATGCTTTCACACACAAATTAAGAACTGATCAAGTTATGTCAAAGCTATGAATCTTCAAATATATGGAGAGAAGTGCCTCTCCCCTAGAGCTGTGGCTGCAGCACTAATGAGTCACAGTACTTCAATTACAAAGCGTGTGAAGTGAGTTTTAATGGAAGACTGAGTTCATCTAGTCAATTATACAGGAAAGTTTTAAAATGTGCTTGTGTAACTATGACATAGCGTAAGATAGATCAGAGTTTAGAAGTGAAAAATCAAAAATATTCCCTGGCTGTCTTGATTTATTTCAATCTTGATAGTGCTGATCCTTCCTGCATGATAATTTTGCTCTTTGTTTATCTCAGTGATGCACTGTATTGATTCCTATTAATGCCAAAGCAAATATTTTTAAACATGCTTGAGTGCATATTAAGTTTAGTGAAAAATAAATGTTAATAGCTTAAATTTACCCAATAACCTTGGCCCAATCCTACAATATTTATATATGTGCTTAACTTTATTCACCGAGAGTAGTCTTGCTGGAAGCAATAGGATTATTCACATATATAAAATTATGCATGTGCCCAAGTGTCTGTAGGATCAGGGCCAGGGTCTGTAGGATCAGGGGTTCCTACATCTCTGGTTGTTTGAGTTTAGCTTGTGCAGCTTTAACAGGTACCTCCTGGAACAAAGTGCACCTTCTTCTCTGCTTTCAAAGCACCTGTGAGTGCATTCAAGAATTTAACTAAATAAAAAAATGTAATGAATCTGTTGGCTTTGTCAAGAAAAGATTAACGTGGATCAATTTGAAAATTGTGCACGTTGCATGACACACTTACTGCTGCGTTATGAATTTTATTAAAATTGTGGTAAATGTGAATATGTATCACTTTTTAAAGAGCTTTTTGAAAATTATCTATTTATTATATTGGTAGGATGCTTCACAGGCTGAAAGAGACCTCAGAGGAAACAGCCAAAACCATTGGAAAAAAGTTTCGGTCTAGAATAGGCTGTGTTAAAAAGGGAACTAGCACAAGTTAGGTCTTCTGAATTTTTGCTTCCCCCATGTGTACTGCTTTTTACACTGCAGAAAAAATAAAGATTCCAGCTCTTCACCACTAACACTTTAAAATAACATTTTACAAGCCATAAAAACAAGTTTTGATGTGAAACTAGTAGCATATGCACCAAAGCTATTAAAAGAATGAGAGAGATTTAACAAATCAGTGCTTGAAATGATTTTGTGGCAGTAAAAATTGTCACTACTAAGGGCTTCTCTACATCAGTGATTATTTCACAAGCAGCTGGCATGCAAATCCACCCCACACTAGCCTGCTGTAGAATAACTGTCCACATGGAACCTGCTGATATGCATTAACAGCTCATTAATATGCACAGATCTACCCCAGAAAGGAAGACAATGCAGCTTTACATTACAGCACAAAATGGAAATAAACGTAAAATCAAGGAAGCAAAACCCAGATACTGGAAGTAAAAGATGAACCTTCACTTCAGTAGTAGAAATATTTAATATTCCTAATAAGCTTTCATGCGTTTCCAGAGTTTCTGACCAACGGAAAAAAGTTTGATAGCCCAGTTATCACTTTCTTCCTCCCCACCCTCTTCTCTTGGGGGTCATGTTAATGTTACCTAAGAAGAGACCTAAGGCACTTGAGACTCTCTTACAATTATTTAGAAATCAGTTACATATTTTCAGTGATTTGCCCTGAGAGATGCAAGTCTGAGGTACAGAGATCTGAATAATTAATTTTTCAAAATTATTCAGCGCATTTCTCCACATCTCCCTTGGCATATGATGAAAAGGAACTTTACACACCTCTAAACTAGTGTGTTAAAAAAATCAGCACTAAAAATCTAGCTTGTCTAATCAGAGATCTCTTCTCAAACCTTCACCTCAAAGCAAAACTGATTAAGAGTTCAGAAGCCTACTTAGAAGATGGGTTTGTTAGGCCAAAGGGTGAAAGAGGAGAGTAAACTGTAACGTGAATAAGAATGACAACGTCCTGTCATTATCTGTGCACACTCATTACTGTGATATCTGAATGCCTTACAAGACAATTAACAGGTGGTTTGCTACCAACTCCAGATGTACAGAACACAGATATGCTGCTCACCTTTTCCAAGGATCTCCGATAAGCTATGCAGAGGGGCAGCCATCATAACATACAGGACACAAACCATGGAAGGATTTAGAGGTCAAACCCCACCCTCAAACTGCACTCAGAACGGATTTGGAACCAGTGAGGTCTCTGGAAAACAGGCATCCTCCTCCCTGAAACTCCCCCGTGTAAGTGGAGGGCAATGCTCTGTGCTAGCTGAAGTGTGAATGTTTTTGAAGTGCAACACCAACTGAAGTGCTTTATGGTAACACAATCTGGAGATGGGAAATTTATGGAAAATGGTGGCATAAAGAGCATCCATTAGAGAAGTCTGTTAAACAAACCACTATAATGAGAGTTACTGTGCCCCTTTGGACAGCTGGTAGCAGCCCAGGGTCCAATAAGACTGTGACATTGCAAACCAGTGTTACCAAAAGGCAGACATACACAACCTTGTTAACCAAAGGGAAATATTTTACTTCTGGTTACTTCCAACATGGTATTTTCCAGACTGAGCATTAGATAGCACTTTTTTCTCTAAGTCCCAAAGGGGCAAATGCTGGAAAGGAACACCTCAATTTTACTAAGTTCTCCAGGGACACGCATGGAAGAAGAATGTGCTTGGAGTTAAGGAGATCTGGGCTAGTCACAGGTCTGACAGACTTCCCATGTTACCTTGAGCAAGTCATTTACTCTTGGTACCCATTTGTAAAATCAGGATACTTCCCCTGCCTGCAAATGACATCGTGAAGATTAATTCATTAATGACTCAGACACATAACATACCTAGGTGGGAGAAGACTTCTAGCCTGCTAGCATGCCAGGGACAATTTGAGAGAGTGCGCTTTGCCATTAAGGCAGGGGTGGCCAACCTGAGCCTGAGAAGGAGCCAGAATTTACCAAAGAGTCACAGTAATACATCAAAACATACCCCACCCCCGCCACCTCCCTCCCGCCCTCCAGCAGTCCTGCTGATCAACACCTCCCCCTCTCCCCTGCCTGCCATGATCAGCTGTTTCACAGTGTACAGGAGGCTCTGGGATGGAGGGGGGAGGAGCAAGGGTGCTGCAGGCTCAGGGGAAGGGGCAGGGACCTTGGGGTAAGGGATGGAGTGGGGGCAAGGCCTTGGGTTGAGCAATGGAAAGTTGGCACAATGGAAGCCCCAGCCCCGGAGCCAGCATCTATGCAAGGAGCCGCATATTAACATCTGAAAAGCCATGCGACTCTGGAGGCACATGTTGGCCACTCTGGCATGAAGACATGGACTTCCAATTACAGATACATCCTATCTGAAATGGGGAGCAGAGGCAGATTAACAACATCCAAGGAGCATAGTCTTGTAAGAACAGCAACTGAATACGAATGCAGACCTGAATAATCTGAGGATGTTCAAAGATGTCCAACAAGAGGCTCTGGTTCAAGCAATCAGACCACCATGTTCTATATAAACACACAGAGAGCTGCCAGAATTTGCTCTTGTGCTTTGGGAAACCCTGCAGGTGCGCAATTCAGCAATATCCCAGTAGACACTCCAAGCAACTACTTACCTACATGGCTAGAAAGTTATAGACAGGCCATGAAAATGCACACTTTTAACACAAAAGTGACCCCTGGCCCAACAGGGCAGTGGATCACATCTTTGGGGAGAAGCCACCAGAGAGGGATCCCTCCAACAAGATTCTCACCCTCATCCGCCACTGACAAAATTCATTTACCTTCCTTGTAGCAAAGTTACCAACCACGCTCAGGAGAGAAATGAAAAGCTCAGTGAGCCTAACACCCCTCTATTATCCAAGACAAATATGTGCCACCATCTGACATCAGGCATAGTGTCTGGTTACAACTCACTGCACAGAACCAAGTCTACTCCTGAATCAACACCGCCTTGACTCTCCCACTGTCTAGGTATTTTATTTTGGAATCTGTTTACCCTCCCTACTGAAGATGTCTTTTTAAAGGGGGCGGGGGGAGACAAGACAGCAAAAAGCTCTGTCTGGAGATTTTAGCATCCAAGAGTAAATAATCTGTTCAGATGGGTGTCTTTGGGGGGGAGGGATAGCTCAGCAGTTTGAGCATTGGCCTGCTAAACCCAGGACTGAGAGTTCAATCCTTGAGGGGACCATTAGGGATATGGGGCAAAAATAGGGATTGGTCCTGCTTTGAGGGGGGTGGCGTAGATGATCTCCTGAGGTCCCTTCCAACTCTGAGATTCTGTGAAACAAAATACCTTTAACTGCTGTTCTTTGAAAACCTACCCTTCAAATTTTGAGCGAAGGAGTCCCAGACAAGCCCATATTTAAACCAAAGCATGGTAATTTGTTAAATATGTGCATCTGCAGAAAACAATTATATTTCATGCAAGAAAGAAAAGTTCCATTCTCCAATGCTGTAGTTATGGGTAATACCTTTTACTTTTGGATAAAGCACTGGGTAAAAAAAGTAATATT
This sequence comes from Dermatemys mawii, assembly GCA_007922305.1. Classification (NCBI taxonomy): domain Eukaryota; kingdom Metazoa; phylum Chordata; order Testudines; family Dermatemydidae; genus Dermatemys; species Dermatemys mawii. The sequence continues at coordinate 39,237,944 of ML677335.1, read as the reverse complement.
ACCTGTTTTTGGAAGACACTAATTGAGAAGAACTGTACAACCAGTTCACTGAAACACCAGTTTCAGCTAATAATGACAAAAACCCCTTGCCAACCACTTTAAAATATTCGACTGATCCACTTGGCTTTTTGATAGACAATAACTTCCCAATCAAATCAACTTTCCGGGAAATAACAACCCATCTAGCAACAGCCCTTACAACTCTCTGCCCAGCTCTTTTGATTTATTTAACACCACCATTCAAGGGCTTACAACTCCACAAAAATAATGGAATTCTTAAAAGATAGTGAATACTTAAACAACAACTCATAATTAAGAGACAGGAGAGTTCTTATTTGATTCAATTTCTGACAGAGCACTCAGTGAATTAAAATATTCCATTTAGTTCCACATTTTTCTCTAGTAAAGCTCAGGGCAAAACTGCAAAGGTGGCTGAATTAATTTCTTAGTTCCAAAGGTAACACGATGCGGTGTCATTGTTGACTAAGCTAAAGAGCTCACATGTGCTTGTTTTCACCATGCCATGAAACAGTCAAATACGATCACTGCCCCCATTCTACAATTTTCTATACACAAAGCCAACACTAAGTAAAAACAGTAGCCTATATTATATAAAGCACATGTGTGAGAGTGTTGGGGGAGGAAGGAGCTGGAAGCATTATTTCATTTTTCTCAACACGTGGGAAGATTTCTGTGAGCACCCAGTACTGTCTCTTCACTGTTTACCAAGTCTGTTGCCCTTTCCATAAATGAACAATGGAATTTAAGAGGAAAGAGTAAACTGTAATTTTAACTATCACAAAGTTGCACTAAGTAGAAATAGGCCTCAACAGCTGTTTGGTTACCTGTGCGTTTTCCATGCCATGTCCCTTTAATTAATATATTATTATATTATATATATAATATAATTTTGAAATAATGTTCTGGAGAAGGAAGAACACATGCTGAACAGCAAACAAAGCATTTTGCAGCACGTGTCAAACATGGTACCATCGCCATAAATGTATGACACTTCCTTATAGATGGTTCTAAGTCTCAAGGTCTTCCTTTATCCACAGAAAATCCTAGAGTGTCCGGGAACATTTTCCATCACTACAGACAGTAGCATAAGAGGTTTTACTCTATCCTTAAAGATTTGGACCTGGCAGCAGTGAAGGCATTGAAGGAATGCCGGCTCATACAGACCACCTACTAAGTGGTACCAGTTGAGATGAATACATCTCCCCACACCCCTTCACCAGTGCTCTGCTCTCTATACTTGCTTTCCGAAGAGTACCTAATAAGTTTCAAGGCTTTGATTTTCATCCTCTAGGACTAGAATGGGATTGACCCTAGTTACTTCAGAGACCACTCATTTACCGGACCAGGATGTATCACCACAGCTATGCTCATCAGGTACTATGGAAATATCGACAAAGAGGGCAAAAGGCAACAGTCATGAAAGCTCAGAGCTCTAGAACTCCCTTTGGAACAACCACAGATCTAATCACCATCCAATCTTCAAGTAAAACCCAGCACTTCGACTTAGCACTTCCACCACAGTGAACAACAAACAAAGTGTAACATGCAATTACCTGCCCATGAGGCGAGTAGCTCATATACGCAGGAGGTGCAACCAACTCACGCGCCTCAGAGACAGAGTACAGGCTCTTGAGGCAAGAGAGGCTGAACTGGTGGAACGAAGGGAAACAAATGGAATACAGAGGAAGCTTTCAGGGACAGAGTAGTGTGGTCCAACCTCCCATCTGAGAGCCTCTGTGTTGCTGAGGAGGATGAATGCCTCAGGGCAGGAGAGCATCAAGATGGCACAAAGGACAATGATCCCAGAGTTGGGACCCACCTTTCAGGAGAAGTCATGGTATCTTCCTGCACCGAGGATACCCCTCTGCAGGCGAGCACCTCGGTTATTACAATAATATAGGCAATAGTATTGGGGGATAGAAATAGAGATAATTCAGCTTGTGATGATCGGGAGTACTGCATGGTGAATTGTCTGCTGGGTGCGAAGGCAGCAGACCTCACTTGATATATAGACAGCAGTACAGGTACCGCTGTGGAAGAGCCAGTGATTATGGTATATGTACATATCAGTGACAGAGGGAAAGATGGGAAGAGGTCCTGGAAGTCAAGTTTAGGCTGCGGCATAAGAGATTAGAACAGCCTTGGTGGCACTCTCACATGCAGGACCAGTAAGACAGGCAGAACTTCAGGATTTCAGTGTATAGACGAGATAATGTAGGGAAGAGAGATTTAAGTTTATTAGGAACTGGACAACTTTCGGGAGAATGAGTGGCCTACAGAAGAGGGATGGGCTCCACCTAAACCAAATAGAACCAGACTGCTGGCATGTAAAATTTAAAAGGTCATAGAAGATTTTGTAAACCAATGGTTAGGGAAGAGCAGACAGGTTCAGAGGAGAATGTGGGTTAGAGCAGTGACATCCTTTAGGGATGAATTTATTAAAGGAGGAATTCTAACCTAATAAAAAGGACAGGAAAAAAGTTGGAAAAGTACAAGCTAGAGATAGTGATAAACAGTCAAATGAAATAGAGTTCCATTTAAATAGAACATAGGAAGGCAAGCAACTGAATACTGATAAAACATACAAGTGCTTATACACAAATACTAGAAGTCTAAACATTAAAAGAGGTGACCTAGAGTGTCTGGCATTAAATGAGGATATTGATATAATAGGCATCGTGGACACTTGGTGAAACGAGAATAATCAATGGGACACCATAATACCAGGGTACAAAATAAATAGGAAGAGGATAAATCGTGCTGGTCCAGGAGTGGCATGTGTTAAAAAACGAATAAAACCAAATAATGTAAAAATTTTACATGAAACACACTATTATAGAGACTTTATGGATAGAAATTCTACACTCAAATAAAGAGTATGGCAGTAGGTTTACACTACTGACCATCTGACCAGGATGATGACAGTGACTGCAAAACGCTAAGGGAGTTTAGAGAAGCTACAAAGGCAGAAAGCACAATAATGGGGGGGGGGGGGGATTTTAACTATCCTCATATTAGCAGTGTAAATGTTATCTAGGGAGTGATGCAGAAATACAAGTTTTAGACACCATGACCACTTGAAGAAGCTATTTCTGAAACCCACAATGGGAGAGGCAATTCTTAATCCTTGGTCCAGCACAGGATCTGGTCCAAAAGGTAACTATAGCTGAACCGCTCAGAATTAGTAAAGAACTCTGCTCCAAAAAAATTTAAAATTCTGTGCATAATATTTTAAAACTCTGCCAGTTTCATTTGTAAATAAATTAATGTGGAGGCTTCAGCATGGCAGTGGGGAGCACAGGCCACTGGCTGCATGGAGCTGGAAGATTACCCCACAATCCCATCTCCTCACACCCCCGGGACAGGAATTCAGTGAGGCTGCTCAAGGGCTGAACCTGCCCCAGAAACAGCCCAGGATCCTGCCCTCTGCACCAGGTGTAGGCAGGCAGGCTCAGTCCAGCAGGTGTGGAGGGACAGTGTGGGGTGATTCAGGTGTGAGGTGAGAAGGTTCTGAGTAGGGCAATCTGGATGTGGGCAGCTCAGTGGTGGGTCTGGGCATGCAGGGATTGGTTGGAGGGTTCTGGGAGCAGGTGCAAAGGCCTCTGCAGAAGAGGATCTAGGCGAAGGAGGCTGGAGCTCAGCAGGAGGTCCAGGTGCTGTGGGAGTGGAGCTCAGGTCCCAGTGCAGTTGGTTAGGGCTCAGTGGGGTTTGAGTGCAGGAGGCTCAGCAGGAAGTTGTCTGGGTGCAGGGGCTCACCGGGAGGGAGGCTGGGGAGGGGAGAGAATCCAGGTGCAGGGGTGGGGATCTGGGTGCTGGTGAGTGGGGATCTGTGGGGGTCCGGTGGCATGGGGTGGGGCTCAGCAGGGTGGGGGTTTGGGTGTAGGAGGTCCAGGTGCACAGGGATTGGGCAGACAGGGGAGCAGCTTCCTGTACAGCGACGACTCCTCCCGCAGCTGAGGAGCAACGGGGGCAGGAAGTGGGGGAGGGGGTGCAGAGCAGGGGGAGATTTCTGGGGGTGGGTCTGATCCACCCCAGCCACTCCCTGCAGGGGAAGTGCACTTCACCACCACCTGCAACCCAGCCGGAACTAACTGTGTGGGGGAAAAAAAACAGGGGGAGGGTGGGAGGGGAAAGGCCCCTCCCCTGCAGCCTCCTGCCATGCAGTGCAGTGGCATGGCTGGCTCTGGCCAGGCAGCACAGCTGTCAGACATGCTGCTCAGAGCAGCATGGTAAGGGGGCGGGAAGGGTTGGATAAGAGGCATGGGGTCCCCGGGGGGACAGTCAGGGGACACAGCAGTTGGATGGGGCGGAGGTTCTGGAGGGGAGGGGTTGGATAGGCATGGGAGTGCCGGGGGAGAGGCCTGTCAGGGGGTGGGGGTGTGGACAGGGGTCAGGGCAGTCAGGGTTTAGGGCAGGGATAGGCAACCTATGGCACGTGTGCCAATGGCGACATGTGAACTGATTTTCAGTGGCACTCACACTGCCTGGGTCCTGGTCACCAGTGCAGGGGGCTCTGCATTTTAATTGAATTTTCAATAAAGCTTCTTAAACATTTTAAAAACCTTATTTACTTTACATACAACAATAGTTTAGTTCTTTATTATAGACTTTTAGAAAGAAACCTTTATAAAAAATATTAAAATATATTACTAGCATGTGAAATCTTAAAACAGTGAATAAACAAAGACTTGGCACACCCTATCTGAAAGGTTGCCAAACCCTGGTATAGGGAGTAGGGGGTGAGGTTCCAGGGGGCCAGTTAGAGGTGGGAGGTCCCAGGAGGGGGCAATCAGGGAATAAGGAGCAGGGGGGTTGGATAGGTGGGGATTCTGAGAGTGGCAGTCAGAGGGCAAGGAGTGGGAGGAGGTGGGGGGGGGCAGGCAGTTTATTGAGGCACAGCCTTCCCTACCCAGCCCTCCATACAGTTTTGGAACCTCAATGTGCCCCTCAGGCCAAAAAGTTTACCCATCCTTGCATTAGACTGACTGCATTTCCATTAGAAAAAGGAAGGGAATTTTTAAATAAAAAACCCCTCCAAAGTAAAAGGAATTAAAGTCTTTATATTTGGACACTTTTTGCAGATGTGTTTAAGTGAGGTTGCAGCTGTCAAGTAGAGAGAACATTTTACAAGAGGAATAAACCTCTGGACTAGAAGAAATCCTGAAGAACCACCAGAAGCAAAATCTTAGAAGGCCTGCTGCTTCAGCTTGTAGCTATAATTGTCGGGAAAGCTGCCTGACCTGCTCTTTGTTACTTAAGGGCAAATAGTGAAAACAAAATTAGAGAGAGCAAACCTGCATATTCATGGCATGCTCTATACCTATTGAGACAGCTAGTTCAATGTTGCACCCTCTTGGTAATTAAAGAAATGGGTCTGGGAAAGTCAGCTATTATTGCTTTCTTCTTTAAATAGGACAGTGACAGAGGGGATGAAAGAAACAGGAGTTTTGTTGGCAAGGGGAACGAGCACTGGGTTTGGGGAGAAGAGAATGAAGAAACTGGAGATTCTCATACCTCCTCCAAATTAAGTAAAACCAGTGCAGCCTAGTGGGACCAGTAACAACTCAAACTATAGCTCTACAACTAAAACATACCTGTGTTAACTGTCTGCACACATAGCACATGCTTGGCGACTGCACTGTTTCAATCATAATTCAGCAGTAACGGAAAAAAATCATTTAAAAAATTATGTATATACATTTATATACCTGCACAGACACCCATATGCTACCCCACTCCACACATGCAATTAATTTGGTACACATCAAGAACGAACTCTAATTCACTCACAAAACACAGATCCTGCATAATTAAGTACCATGAGAGTGGTGAACACTATCCCCTTCCCAGCACCAACCAGGTGTTATCGTTTCGGTCTCTGACATTATTGCAACCTATGGACAGAAGCAGAGGCTGCAGACCCTCCAAGCCACTACCTCTACAAAAGTACTCTTGCTCCTCCACTGTCCTCTTCATTGCCCTCTGCAGGGCTGTGTAGGTACCCCTTTCATAACATGCAAGCGATGCACAGGCATTGTCGTCTACCTGCTTCTCATCCCATTCAACTTCCTCCCCACCTCATGCAGTACTTAAGCAGTATAGATTGTCTTGCAATCTGGCACTCCACACCACTGGCGAATTTCATCTGAAGTCATTTTTCCCTTTGTGGACAGAGAAATGAATATATGCAGGATGAGGTTAAGCATCTATTTTTTTAAAATGTGGAATAATATTTATTGAAATATTGTGATTTGGCATTTATGGGATCTGTTCCCACTATTTGAAATTTACAGTAGGTATTGTACAACTACAGACCGGATTGCTGAATAACTATTAATTAAATCTAAATTATTTTACTCTTTTAAGAACTTCTCTACCTAAATGCCTGATGCTGTTAATATAGATACATAACTCAAGGTACAGTATTTGAGAAATAAATCACAAATTTGTTTTCGTATCAAGTTATATATATATATATATTTTTTTAATATTTTCCAAGATAAGCTCTGCAATGGTATTGTGAGCAGCATGTATCCTAAGAACACCAACACATGCTTTAAAAAATACAACTTTGGCAGCTGCAGCTTTTGATTCCACCTCTGGCTTCATTAGTGAGCAAGACAAGCACCAAAAACAACAATCTCAAGAATTTCCCACTTACACATTCAATTCAGAATTCTAAAAGGTTGAGAAGGGTTTCTCCTGAGCATGTGAATTTACAGACCAATACATATAGGAAAATAGGTTGTAGAGTTAATACCCCACTAAGAAGAACTAGAAAAAGCTCACACCTCAAGGACATTGTATTGAGCCTGCAGACCAGAAACAACTGTGCATCTGTTTAGAACAGGAAGGTTAAACAGACAGAGGACAGAAAAACCAACGCAGAGCAAGTTTCACTTGGTTCTGCATCTGGTCCAAAGGGTTACCAGAGCTGCAAGCTCAAAACCTCTTGCTGAATACGATAAAAACGCTTGCTGAATACGATATTACAAAAACAAAACGTTTACAGGTATTTCGAAAATGAAAGTGAAAAAAAACTGTCATGTCATTAAAGTTCTCAGCAATTAGCAAACTTCCCTAACCAGAAAACTCATTCCTGGCTGTGAAGTACACAGGAGATCACAATTTAGATTGCAGAAGTGACAGAGTCCTGTGGCACCTT